>OX578272.1:198990964-199590964 GCA_951217065.1 Baccha elongata
CATCATCATCATCATCATCATCATCATCATCATCATCATCATCATCATCATCATCATCATCATCATCATCATCATCATCATCATCATCATCATCATCATCATCATCATCATCATCATCATCATCATCATCATCATCATCATCATCATCATCATCATCATCATCATCATCATCATCATCATCATCATCATCATCATCATCATCATCATCATCATCATCATCATCATCATCATCATCATCATCATCATCATCATCATCATCATCATCATCATCATCATCATCATCATCATCATCATCATCATCATCATCATCATCATCATCATCATCATCATCATCATCATCATCATCATCATCATCATCATCATCATCATCATCATCATCATCATCATCATCATCATCATCATCATCATCATCATCATCATCATCATCATCATCATCATCATCATCATCATCATCATCATCATCATCATCATCATCATCATCATCATCATCATCATCATCATCATCATCATCATCATCATCATCATCATCATCATCATCATCATCATCATCATCATCATCATCATCATCATCATCATCATCATCATCATCATCATCATCATCATCATCATCATCATCATCATCATCATCATCATCATCATCATCATCATCATCATCATCATCATCATCATCATCATCACATCATCATCATCATCATCATCATCATCATCATCATCATCATCATCATCATCATCATCATCATCATCATCATCATCATCATCATCATCATCATCATCATCATCATCATCATCATCATCATCATCATCATCATCATCATCATCATCATCATCATCATCATCATCATCATCATCATCATCATCATCATCATCATCATCATCATCATCATCATCATCATCATCATCATCATCATCATCATCATCATCATCATCATCATCATCATCATCATCATCATCATCATCATCATCATCATCATCATCATCATCATCATCATCATCATCATCATCATCATCATCATCATCATCATCATCATCATCATCATCATCATCATCATCATCATCATCATCATCATCATCATCATCATCATCATCATCATCATCATCATCATCATCATCATCATCATCATCATCATCATCATCATCATCATCATCATCATCATCATCATCATCATCATCATCATCATCATCATCATCATCATCATCATCATCATCATCATCATCATCATCATCATCATCATCATCATCATCATCATCATCATCATCATCATCATCATCATCATCATCATCATCATCATCATCATCATCATCATCATCATCATCATCATCATCATCATCATCATCATCATCATCATCATCATCATCATCATCATCATCATCATCATCATCATCATCATCATCATCATCATCATCATCATCATCATCATCATCATCATCATCATCATCATCATCATCATCATCATCATCATCATCATCATCATCATCATCATCATCATCATCATCATCATCATCATCATCATCATCATCATCATCATCATCATCATCATCATCATCATCATCATCATCATCATCATCATCATCATCATCATCATCATCATCATCATCATCATCATCATCATCATCATCATCATCATCATCATCATCATCATCATCATCATCATCATCATCATCATCATCATCATCATCATCATCATCATCATCATCATCATCATCATCATCATCATCATCATCATCATCATCATCATCATCATCATCATCATCATCATCATCATCTTCATCATCATCATCATCATCATCATCATCATCATCATCATCATCATCATCATCATCATCATCATCATCATCATCATCATCATCATCATCATCATCATCATCATCATCATCATCATCATCATCATCATCATCATCATCATCATCATCATCATCATCATCATCATCATCATCATCATCATCATCATCATCATCATCATCATCATCATCATCATCATCATCATCATCATCATCATCATCATCATCATCATCATCATCATCATCATCATCATCATCATCATCATCATCATCATCTCATCATCATCATCATCATCATCATCATCATCATCATCATCATCATCATCATCATCATCATCATCATCATCATCATCATCATCATCATCATCATCATCATCATCATCATCATCATCATCATCATCATCATCATCATCATCATCATCATCATCATCATCTCATCATCATCATCATCATCATCATCATCATCATCATCATCATCATCATCATCATCATCATCATCATCATCATCATCATCATCATCATCATCATCATCATCATCATCATCATCATCATCATCATCATCATCATCATCATCATCATCATCATCATCATCATCATCATCATCATCATCATCATCATCATCATCATCATCATCATCATCATCATCATCATCATCATCATCATCATCATCATCATCATCATCATCATCATCATCATCATCATCATCATCATCATCATCATCATCATCATCATCATCATCATCATCATCATCATCATCATCATCATCATCATCATCATCATCATCATCATCATCATCATCATCATCATCATCATCATCATCATCATCATCATCATCATCATCATCATCATCATCATCATCATCATCATCATCATCATCATCATCATCATCATCATCATCATCATCATCATCATCATCATCATCATCATCATCATCATCATCATCATCATCATCATCATCATCATCATCATCATCATCATCATCATCATCATCATCATCATCATCATCATCATCATCATCATCATCATCATCATCATCATCATCATCATCATCATCATCATCATCATCATCATCATCATCATCATCATCATCATCATCATCATCATCATCATCATCATCATCATCATCATCATCATCATCATCATCATCATCATCATCATCATCATCATCATCATCATCATCATCATCATCATCATCATCATCATCATCATCATCATCATCATCATCATCATCATCATCATCATCATCATCATCATCATCATCATCATCATCATCATCATCATCATCATCATCATCATCATCATCATCATCATCATCATCATCATCATCATCATCATCATCATCATCATCATCATCATCATCATCATCATCATCATCATCATCATCATCATCATCATCATCATCATCATCATCATCATCATCATCATCATCATCATCATCATCATCATCATCATCATCATCATCATCATCATCATCATCATCATCATCATCATCATCATCATCATCATCATCATCATCATCATCATCATCATCATCATCATCATCATCATCATCATCATCATCATCATCATCATCATCATCATCATCATCATCATCATCATCATCATCATCATCATCATCATCATCATCATCATCATCATCATCATCATCATCATCATCATCATCATCATCATCATCATCATCATCATCATCATCATCATCATCATCATCATCATCATCATCATCATCATCATCATCATCATCATCATCATCATCATCATCATCATCATCATCATCATCATCATCATCATCATCATCATCATCATCATCATCATCATCATCATCATCATCATCATCATCATCATCATCATCATCATCATCATCATCATCATCTCATCATCATCATCATCATCATCATCATCATCATCATCATCATCATCATCATCATCATCATCATCATCATCATCATCATCATCATCATCATCATCATCATCATCATCATCATCATCATCATCATCATCATCATCATCATCATCATCATCATCATCATCATCATCATCATCATCATCATCATCATCATCATCATCATCATCATCATCATCATCATCATCATCATCATCATCATCATCATCATCATCATCATCATCATCATCATCATCATCATCATCATCATCATCATCATCATCATCATCATCATCATCATCATCATCATCATCATCATCATCATCATCATCATCATCATCATCATCATCATCATCATCATCATCATCATCATCATCATCATCATCATCATCATCATCATCATCATCATCATCATCATCATCATCATCATCATCATCATCATCATCATCATCATCATCATCATCATCATCATCATCATCATCATCATCATCATCATCATCATCATCATCATCATCATCATCATCATCATCATCTCATCATCATCATCATCATCATCATCATCATCATCATCATCATCATCATCATCATCATCATCATCATCATCATCATCATCATCATCATCATCATCATCATCATCATCATCATCATCATCATCATCATCATCATCATCATCATCATCATCATCATCATCATCATCATCATCATCATCATCATCATCATCATCATCATCATCATCATCATCATCATCATCATCATCATCATCATCATCATCATCATCATCATCATCATCATCATCATCATCATCATCATCATCATCATCATCATCATCATCTCATCATCATCATCATCATCATCATCATCATCATCATCATCATCATCATCATCATCATCATCATCATCATCATCATCATCATCATCATCATCATCATCATCATCATCATCATCATCATCATCATCATCATCATCATCATCATCATCATCATCATCATCATCATCATCATCATCATCATCATCATCATCATCATCATCATCATCATCATCATCATCATCACATCATCATCATCATCATCATCATCATCATCATCATCATCATCATCATCATCATCATCATCATCATCATCATCATCATCATCATCATCATCATCATCATCATCATCATCATCATCATCATCATCATCATCATCATCATCATCATCATCATCATCATCATCATCATCATCATCATCATCATCATCATCATCATCATCATCATCATCATCATCATCATCATCATCATCATCATCATCATCATCATCATCATCATCATCATCATCATCATCATCATCATCATCATCATCATCATCATCATCATCATCATCATCATCATCATCATCATCATCATCATCATCATCATCATCATCATCATCATCATCATCATCATCATCATCATCATCATCATCATCATCATAATCATAATCATAATCATAATCATAATCATAATCATAATCATAATCATAATCATAATCATAATCATAATCATAATCATAATCATAATCATAATCATAATCATAATCATAATCATAATCATAATCATAATCATAATCATAATCATAATCATAATCATAATCATAATCATAATCATAATCATAATCATAATCATAATCATAATCATAATCATAATCATAATCATAATCATAATCATAATCATAATCATAATCATAATCATAATCATAATCATAATCATAATCATAATCATAATCATAATCATAATCATAATCATAATCATAATCATAATCATAATCATAATCATAATCATAATCATAATCATAATCATAATCATAATCATAATCATAATCATAATCATAATCATAATCATAATCATAATCATAATCATAATCATAATCATAATCATAATCATAATCATAATCATAATCATAATCAAATCATAATCATAATCATAATCAATCATAATCATAATCATAATCATAATCATAATCATAATCATAATCATAATCATAATCATAATCATAATCATAATCATAATCATAATCATAATCATAATCATAATCATAATCATAATCATAATCATAATCATAATCATAATCATAATCATAATCATAATCATAATCATAATCATAATCATAATCATAATCATAATCATAATCATAATCATAATCATAATCATAATCATAATCATAATCATAATCATAATCATAATCATAATCATAATCATAATCATAATCATAATCATAATCATAATCATAATCATAATCATAATCATAATCATAATCATAATCATAATCATAATCATAATCATAATCATAATCATAATCATAATCATAATCATAATCATAATCATAATCATAATCATAATCATAATCATAATCATAATCATAATCATAATCATAATCATAATCATAATCATAATCATAATCATAATCATAATCATAATCATAATCATAATCATAATCATAATCATAATCATAATCATAATCATAATCATAATCATAATCATAATCATAATCATAATCATAATCATAATCATAATCATAATCATAATCATAATCATAATCATAATCATAATCATAATCATAATCATAATCATAATCATAATCATAATCATAATCATAATCATAATCATAATCATAATCATAATCATAATCATAATCATAATCATAATCATAATCATAATCATAATCATAATCATAATCATAATCATAATCATAATCATAATCATAATCATAATCATAATCATAATCATCATCATGCGACTTTGATCGACGGGGGAAAAATTTGAAATGCATGATCTCGGAAAAATCAACCATTATCTGGGAATGGAAGTTACAAGGGATAAAGATGGGAGTTTTGCATTGTGCCAATTAAAGTATATCGAACAAGTTGCAAGGACATTTGCTTTGCAAGATGCAAAAGAATCCAAAACTCCTATAGAATTAGGGTATTACGAATAAAATTCAGAGTCGTCTAACAAAATGATGGTGTATGGGATGGTGTAAATTTTTTAGCGAGTGTAAGTATTTTGGCTCAGAAGACTTCAAGTCCGAACCAAGATGATTCGGAACATCTCAAACGCGTAGTGAAGTACCTCAAAGGAAAGTCAAAATTGAAGCTCAGACTTAGCGATGGTCATAATGACACCATGGACTTAATCGGATATTCAGATGCCAATTGGGCCGAAGATAAAGATACGCGAAAATCCAATAGCGGTTCCGTTTTCTTAAATGGAGGAATCATCAATTGGTCCTGCAGAAGCCGAATTTATTGCTTTGTCCGATACCATGGACTTGACACCATGGACTTAATCGGATATTCAGATGCCAATTGGGCCGAAGATAAAGATACGCGAAAATCCAATAGCGGTTACGTTTTCTTAAATGGAGGAATCATCAATTGGTCCTGCAGAAGCCGAATTTATTGCTTTGTCCGATACCTGTCAAGAAGCAATTTGGTTGCAAAGATTGTTGGTTGACATGCATCACCGGATGGACAGTCCGACGACAATTTACGAAGACAACCAAAGTTGTATAAAAATAATCAAGGAAGAAAAATTCAGTAGTCGCACAAAACATATTGATACAAAATTTTACTTTGTTAAGGATCATGTTGATAAGGGACATATCTCCTGCAAGTATTGTCCAACAGATAAAATGATTGCAGATATATTTACAAAACCCTTAGCACCATCCAGACACATCCAACTGAGAGAAAAATGTAAAGTTATTTAAAGATATTTGAACGAGGAGAAGTGTTGGTCCACAGGATATTAATATTTTTCTATACTTAGAGGATAGTTTTAGGCATTTTTTTTTTAAATGTAGTTATTTCTTAAGGTAAAATGGGGTAAGAAACCTCTTGTGCGATAGTTTTTTTCAAATTTTATTTAAAAGGTTATACTTAGGCCCAGTTTTTCAGTGCGAGATCATCCCAGAAAATTTGTGTACGTTATACTTGCAGGGTTTTGAATATACTCTTACAAATTTGGCCGGATCTTCAAAAAGGCAGAACCGATTTCAATAAATTAAATATGCAGCACAGGATAGCATTTAAAGTTTTAAGCTAAACAACATAAAACGAAAAATATGATGATACATAATTTCATGAATCAAAATTTTTATCATTTCGCTGATAGACCGTTTTGCCGTTTAAGTGTTTTGATCGTTTGGCCATTTTCAATAGAAACAGTGTTCTTAGATTAACCTTTTTTCTGGCCCTTACCAATAACCAATCGTCAACCACGCGTTTATATAAACACCTGGTTAAATGTTAAAGAGGACATTTGAGTTAATTTATTTGCTTATGGCCATATTATTCAGTAGTTTAAAACGTAAATCCGGATTTAAGTTGTTCTTTTTTTCGTTTATTTTCATATAAAAAACATCTTTTCCGATTGTTTCTTGCTTTAGATATCTTTTTTTCTTATACATGTGTAATATTTTCTATGAACAAACAATATTAAACTTGGTTAGAAATGAGTAAAGTGAAAAATTGATTTTTTGGATTTGATTAATCTGGATTTAACGAGTGAATAATATGGCCGTTAGTGTGCTATTACACCATGATTATGGAGACATGACTCTATCGCCGAATTTCTATCTTTGGTTTATGTTCCGTGTTATTACACCTTGATTTTGAGAGTCGTGATTCTAATTTGACAATCCTCTTTTCCATCCTTTTCGCACAAGAGCATTTTGTATACAAACCATGCATGTGCATTGGGCACTGTTCAAGAAGCGAAAATAAATGAAGCGAGATATAAAAATTACGAAGAGAAAAGAAACACAAGAAAAGAGTCATACAAATCTTGGCCTACGACGCACAGGGCTGAAGAAAAACTTTAACCCAACGAACAGCTGTACGCTTTGCAAGACTTATGAAAAAGATTCTATTGAGCACTTTCTCCTAAGATGTCCTATTTTTAATGCAGTGAGAAACCATTATCTGTTTTCTAATGGATTAATTGACTTAAAAAGCATAAAACATAGCAAACAATATTTATAAGTTTGTATTTAACTTACTCCAACTAAGAGCTTTTATATTAAATGAATAATCAATCCAGGTTTCATTTTAAAAGTAATTCAAAACTGAACTAATTTTTATAAGAAATTTTATGCTATACCTATTACTTATTGTATCTTAAAATATATATGTACCTATACTTTATAGAATTAGTGAAAATTTAAGCTTATTGCCAATCAATTTGTAAAAGCAAAGCTTAAAAACAAATAAACATATTTATCTTTCTATCAGTACCAAGGCGCATGGATTTTAATTTTATAAAATATTGTACCTTACAATGTACATGTCTATTTATTACTATTTTTTTTTCATACACGTAGTATCTAATCGACCCAAAAAAAATATTAATTATAAATAAAAACTCTTCTGTTATATTAATACCAACATTTAAAAAATTGGGGAGAGTACGATAACTTTGGCGCCGAAAACTGATAACGGAATTTTGTAGAAGTTACAAATACAAGCATTTTTTACTATATAAGAGGGGGGGTCTATCTCACCATGTTTGGGCGGGAGGGGCAATAAAATCGTTGCTCGTATTAATTCTTAATCAGAAACCGAAAGCAAAATGATTTTATTTATCCTAGATTGGGAGAAAATTAAAAATTACCAAAACCACTATTTTATTTCAATAAATTTGTTTGTTGCTTGAGTATTTACGTGGTCTTATTTTGATAGTAATAATAGAAAAGTCAAATACAAGCATTTTTAACTATAGGAGGGGGTGTTTCCACCCGCCCAAACGGGAGGGGAAATTTAATGAAAAAACAATTAAGCATTATACCTTTTTTGAAAGCCGATACTCTGTTTTATTAGTCGGTTTTTAAATCAAGTGAAATCTATCCATAGTTTTTGAAAAATACTTCTTTTAAACTCAAAATTTGGGGAAAAAAACATAAAATAAATGTTTAAAGTGCAATTTTTCAAACCATTTAAAAACATATTTTTGTTTTAATCTAAAAGAAACTGCATGTACCCAAACTCAAACCCACCCCAAATCCTATCTCAGGCCCGGCAGGGAGGTTGCAGGGGGGCAGGGGTAATTTTTAATTTTCTCGAAAACTAGAAGACATAAAATCATTTTGTTTTCTTGTTCTGATTGAAAATTAATATGAGCAACTAGCTATTTCTTAGAAAACAAATATAATAAAAATCTTAAATTTTTGAACAAAATACACTTTATTATTTTTTTTATGTTTTTTTCCCAAATTTTGAGTTTAAAAGTAGTTTTTTTTTAAAACTATGGATAGATTTCACTTGATTTTAAAACTGGCTAATAAAACAGTATATTGGCTTTTAAAAAAGATGTAATACTTAAGTGTAGGTATTACCGTTATTTTTTAATGATTTTTTTCCACTTTCAGTACTTTTTTTATTAAATTGCCCCTCCCACCCGAATGTGGCTAGATAGACCCCCCCTCCTATAGTAAAAAATGATAAATTGAAATTTTAAAAAACTTTCAAATTATTTTTTTCCAAATTTTATTAAATTGAGTATATATTTTGTTTTAAAAAATCAATGCTGGTATTAGTTTTACGGATGCTAAAATGTCTTGTACTTTTTGAAAAAATCTAAAATAACGAAACATTTCTTATTAGAAAAAAAAACATTTTTTTAGAACTCACCTGACTGGAGTTTTATGTAATTTATTAAATATTGAATATTAACGGATTAACCTTCATTTTACTATTTTTAAAGTATCCAGAATGTTATTTGCATACATTAAAGTGAAAAAGTACTGGGTGAATGATTTCCACATGTTTTTTTTTTGTTAATTGAAAAACACCTGAAAGTCGACCTGTCAATTTGTTTATTACGGTGTGGTGGGCTTGAAAATATGTGCTAGAACTGTGACATATTTTTTTGGGATATCTTTTATATAAAAAAGTCGTTGTGTTTCACGATCTCAGACATAAGCCAAACGTTAACTAAAATGCGTCTCTGCAAATTGTCTTCGAAAGTAGTTTGACATCGTGATGTGAGTTGTTATTTAAATTATTTAAAATTGAAAATAAATCTTATCTAATAAAAAACGCCTTGCCTTTAATTTGTTTTCAAGGAGCACATAATTTTGTATTTTAGTTAAACAAAAATATGAAGGAACCATTGACACGGTGTCTCCGCCCACCACAACGCACATTGGAACGACTAGTACAAAATTCCGGACATTGGTGGATTTTCTTTTTTTTTATATAAACATTTATTTTTGTGTGCTGCTTAGAAAAATGTCGCTTCTTTTATAACCAAAAACAATTTTGTCATTGAACCAACAGTATTCAAAATATTTCGACTTAAGTAAGCTCTTTTTTTAATCTCAATTTAGTCCAAATTTCTTTTTCAGTTTTCTGACTTAATTTTAATGCTATTTCTTCAAAATAAATTTTGTTTGGCTTAAAAATAATACGGCTAATCAAGATTTATCAAAAAAGTAGCAAAAATAAATGTTTTTCAATTAAAAAACAGCCGTTTTTGGACAGTTTTTCGAAAAACAATCTTTTCAGATTTAAGTAAGCTTGTAAAAAATGCTTACATACGCATGCTTTCTAGATCACTTTAAAATAATTTCGTACTTG
The DNA here is from genome assembly GCA_951217065.1 of Baccha elongata. NCBI lineage: Eukaryota > Metazoa > Arthropoda > Insecta > Diptera > Syrphidae > Baccha > Baccha elongata. The sequence continues at coordinate 199,002,210 of OX578272.1, forward strand.
TTCCAAACAAGATTTTTTTGAAAAAAACGGTTCCGACCGCATCCGACCCCGCTTATGAGTTTTGAAAAATTGTCTACCAGTCCAGTCGAATTGCCGTCTGATTGTATGGGGTAGTGTGCGTGAAGTCCGATTTTTCTGATTTTTTACAGACTTGTAAAAAAGTTTGTGATCTCGAGCGCCGAACAAGCTAGTACCTTTTCTAAGGCAGAATAAATTGGCTACAATATGAAACTATAATTTTCTCTGTAGACCCAATAGTTACCGAAATAAAGTTCTTTAAAGTTCGCAAATAATGTGCAAAAAAAAATAATAAATTTGAAATTCGCAATTTTTTATCATCATTAAATCAATATCATCAGTTTGTGCAAACCCTGAAGAGAGCCATATTTCGGTTAATATTGGGTCTACAGAGACAATTATAGTCTCATATTGTGGCCAGTTTAGTCTTTTTTAAACCCGTTCTAAAATGGTACTAACTAGTTCTTTTGGGGGAAAATCGCTAAAGTTTGAAAAAAAAAACTAACTTAAAATATTAACTTAAAAAAATCTCTAAAAGTTTAGAATAATTGAATGTTATTTTGTTGACTGTTAGTTTTCTAAAAAAATCCCGGAAAACATGCAAAAAATATTTTCAAAAGTTAAAAATTAAAATTTTCTTAAGTTTTTCAATGAAAACAAAAAATATTTGACTGCACAAATTGGAACCTTATCTTCTTTGTAGATACAACAATCCAAAAGTTATTGAAATAAAATAACTAACAAAAAAAAAATTAGCACTACAAAAGAAGATTAAATATTTTGTTTCAATTCTATATTTAAGTTTTCGTAATACAAAACGAAAAGTGGCATTTCAAATTGATTTCGTATTTTTGAATTAAAATATTTAAATATTGTTCAATTTTTTTTTTTAACTTTTCTCATGAATTTTAATTCTTAACATTCTAAAAACAAAATAGTAAAAAAATCATCCAAACCCATCAATTATTTCAAAAGTTACAGGCCGTTGTCCACTTTTTCAGCTTTTCCCACTGTGCGTCTTAATACAAAATTAACAGACCTATTTTTTGGTGTTTTTCAATAAAAAAATGTAGAATAGCATTTATTCTGGATATTTTAAAAATAATAAAAGGTAGATTAATCATTTAATATTCATTGAATTACTTAAAAGTCCAGTCAGGTGAGTAAGTACTTAAAAAAAGTTTTTTTCTAATAAGAGATGGTTATTTTAGATTTTCTAAAAAAGTACAAGACATTTAAGCATCCGGTTTTCTGTGTTTGATAAAAAACTAAGAAGAATTAATTTGATTTTTTTTTTTATTTTTTTTTTTTTACTATTTACTTAAACAACTTTATTAAAAAGGAATATAATAAATAAATAAAAAAAAAGGAAAAATGAACCTACTCGCTCTATCTTTTTGGCACAACTTATGTGAATCACCCTGTTAAAATAAATATTTGTGAGAAGTTAGTAGTTGGCATTAGTCTTTTACTTGAATAGGCCTAAAAACACAATGATCTCTTCCGCGATGGCATCAAGCAAATAGTGAGTGCATCCTTAAGAAGTAATTTCTATCCACATCGTCTTCACAAAGATCTACTGCAAACAAAATAAATCTATACTGACAGTTAGAGGACGGTCAGCCATAAACGCCACCACCATCAACATCGTTTTTCCACTAGACATAAAGCTGAGTTGCAATTAAGAAGAAACCGCCTTGTTTTTTGACTTGATTGCGTAACGAATTGCGATTAGTACGATTCACTTATATGCCCCGAGCAGAACAAGTACGTTTGTATATGTACATGTATTCATAATCATGTGAATCCAATGCTGCATTAAGGAATGCATATGGTAGTAGATGTCCACATACACTGCTGCTCATCTGAATATGTTCAACTTTTTTGTGTGGTTTTTTCCAAAGTAGTGCAGTAACAAAAAATTTTAGTCATTATTGTTGTTATATTGTACTATTCGTACTAGTATGTTAGTTTTATTACTTGGCCATTCTTTATTCCGTCAATTTTTATTTAATTTTTGAACAACAACAACAACTTAACGAATTTTATTATTCGTTTTTATTTTTGGCTGGAGATATAGCTATTTTAAGGAGTGCCAATTCCTATCATCAGTCTGGCACGAGTACGATAACTTTGGCGCCGATAATTCATAACAGATTTTTGTAGAGGGGCCAAATACAAATATTTTTTTACAATGAGGGATAGACCCCCCTATCTTCTCCCGTTTGGGCGGGAAGGGCAATTTAATGAAAAAGGTACTAAAAATGGGAAAAAATCATTAAAAAAAAACAGTTATACCTACAATTAAGTATTATATCTTTTTTAAAAGCCAATTCTCTGTTTTATTAGCCAGTTTTTAAATCAAGTGAAATCTATCCATAGTTTTTAAAAAAACTATTTTGGCAAAAAAACATAAAAAAATGTGTTCAAAGTGTATTTTTTCAAAACTTTGAGATTTTATATTATATTTTTTATCTTAGAAATCGTTGCTCATATTATTTTTTAATAAGAAACCGAAAACAAAATGATTTTATGTTTTCTAGTTTTCGAGAAAATTTAAAATGAACAAAACTAATATTTTTATTTAATTAATTTTTTTTTTTGCTTGAGTATTTTACGTGGACTTAATTTTATAGTAAAAATAGAATATGGATTAATTCTTGCACAAATTGACTCTTAATTATAACACTTTCCCAACACCCAGCCTTACGGCGTATCAACAGTGAGGTATGTTTGGGGGGGCATGCTGCTCCCTTCAAACCCCCCTGCCTGGGCCTCTGATAGGATTTGGGGTGGGTACGAGATTGGGTAATGCAAAGTTTCTTTTATGTCGAATTCCTTGGATTTTTTCAGATTTGATCGGAAAAGTTAACTTTTTTTTCCTTCCCATGGATGTTGAAACAACAGAGTTGCTTTTTTTCTGTGATTGTATTGTGTGTTTTTTATAGATGTGATCTAAACAATTTATTGTAGTTCACTTTATTCACAAATTACACTATTAAAAACGAAATTCATGTCCAATAGATTTTTTAAAATTATTTTATTTGGGAAATCTATATTAAAATAAACCGAACTGCACAACTAAAAGTCTCGACTGACAGAAGAAATCAAATCTGTTAAGTATGTGTGCGAATACGTGTGAATTTTGCTATCAAATCGAGATTCAAGAAGAGTTGATTTGAGGGGGAAAAACAACTTTTTCTTGTCCATGGATCATGATTTTCTGAAAAAAAAAGACTTTAGTTCGAAAAAGTCAACTTTTTATTTCCAAGGAATTCGATTAAAAAAAATGTTTTTCAATATTTTGAAAAATGACACTTTAAACATTTATTTTATGTTTTTTTTCCCCAAATTTTGAGTTTGAAAGTATTTTTTTTTTAAAAAACTATGAAAAGATTTCACTTTATTTAAAAACCGGCTAATAAAACAGAGTATTGTCTTTCAAAAAAGATATAATACTTAATTGTAGGTACTACCGTTATTTTTTAATGATTTTTTCCATATTTATTACATTTTCATTAAACTGCTCCTCCCGCCCGAATGGGGGAGATAGACCCCCTCCCATAGTAAAAAATGCTTGTATTTGTCCTTTCTACAAAAATTAGTTATCAAGCGCCAAAGTTATATTACTCTCCCCATCAGTCTTCTTATTAATTAAATTATTAGTCGTTTTAAAAAAAAACATTATCATTTAAATAAATAACAATAGAACACAACTGTAACCTAGTTGTTTATTTGTTATCCGTTACCTTGTGTTTGTTATACTTGGGTTTTTTTTACGGTTTGACGTTAACAGATTTGAAACAAATGAGACATATTCAGCTACACCATTCAAATATAAGGGAAAGGTTGGACAGTACAAACCCTGAAGGGCAAAACCCATATAACGCATTGCGTGCGTTGCGTTGTCGCTTTCAACTGAAGGACCGAACCCATAGAACGCATTGCATGCGTTTAGTGGTCCCCTTCAACGGAGTGCAACATCAAATACACAGGTTGTTATCAGAAACAACTCATAGACAAAACGCTTTCATTGGGTCGTTTCTCATAAGCCCCAGTGTTTGGCTCATTAGTGCAATGTACAATACACAGGTTGTTATGAGAAGCGACTCATAGTCGACATTCTTTTTCATTGTGCAACTTTAGTTCCTACTCAGAACAAAAGACAGTTGCCAGTGTGGTTGAAATTAACCAATTTTTTCTATAAGCTCTTAATTATAATAATGTTCTTTCATTCTACAAAAAAAAAAAGAATATTTTTCGTTCAATTTTTTTTTTTTCTTGAAAATCACAAAACCTGAACACTTAGCACAAACAACGAACATTGAGACACATAACTATATAACGGGTGATTTTTTAAGAGGTTTAGAACTTTTTTTTTTTTAAAAACACAAAAAATTCAAAAAAATGAATGAAATATTTATTTGAATCGATAGTTTGAATCTTGCAATTTAATGTTTAAAGATAATTTCATGCAAATGTTGACCGCGGCTGCGTCTCAAGTAGCCCATCCGCTGAGTCCAATTTTGGCATACTCTTTCACACATATCGGCCGGTATCTCACAAATGAATGCATGGATGTTGGCTTCCAGTGCGTCAATCGAAGCTGGCTTGTCCCTATAGACATTAGCCTTGACATACCCCCACAAAAAATAGTCTAATGGTGTCAAATCGCACGATCTAGGCGGCCAATTGACCGGCCCGAAACGTGAAATTAACTGTTCACCAAACTCGCCTCGCAATTGCGCCATTGTTTCGCGTGCTGTGTGGCATGTGGCACCGTCTTGTTGAAACCACATATCATGCAAGTCAAGAACTTCCATTTCGGGCAAAAAAAAGTTTGTTATCATCGCTCGGTAGCGTTCACCATTGACAGTAACGCTGCGATTCGCATCATCTTTGAAGAAATATGGCCCAATAATGCCGCCGGCCCATAAACCGCACCAAACAGTGGCTTTTTCGGGATGCATTGGTAGCTGTTGCAATGCTTCTGGCTGATCTTCACTCCAAATGCGGCAATTTTGCTTATTTACGTACCCATTCAACCAAAAATGAGCCTCATCGCTGAACACAATTTTTCGATAAAAAAGCATTTCGAACATTTCGAACCGAGCACGAATTTTGATAGTAAAATTCAATAATTTGCAAGCGTTGTTCATTTGTAAGACGATCCATGGTTAAATTGCAAACCAAACTGAAGCTGTTTGACAGTGACACAAGGTACTAAACACACGTCAGCTGTCAAAACCAGTGTTGCCAAAACCAAACGAGCTAAAAAATCACCCGTTACATATATCTATATTCATTTTTAGATGTTTATATATCGCACTAAAATTGTAATACTGTCGTAACTCAAAATCAGTAAATTTTTAAAACCAATAATATAAAAATTAAATAAAATGATATTGTATCTCCCAAATTTGTATTTTCCAGAGCCAACGATAAATTGAATATTTAGTTTCTGTTCTAGATTCAAAAAATATTGATATTTTATCGCGTTAATTAATAAAAATAAAGATTTATGAAGTTACATTCATTTTTTTAAATTTTGAGTTACGACAGTATGTAATATGAGTGCGATATATTGACATTATATATATCTATACATATATATTTTTATATATAGATACATAGATAGATAGATATACATATATGTAGATATAGGGTGATTCACATAAGATGTGATAGAACGAGTAAATTGGGTTGATTCAAGAAAAAATCGTACTAGAGGGGGGATATATCTCCCCCCTTTTAGGCGGGAGGGGCAATTTTCTAAAAAATATTTGAAAATGAAAAATAATTATTTGAAAACAACGGTACAACGAACAATACCATGATATTCCTTTTAAAAAAGCTAGATATTTATTTTTTTTATGTTCTATAAAGTTGTTTAAATAAATGGTTTTTGAAAAATTAATTTTCGAACTCAAAATTTTGAAAAAAAAAATTTAGTTCAAATTATTTTTTTTTCAAAATTTTATGTAATTAAGAGCCAGTTTTTTCAGCTCTGGTTATTTGTAACCATTGGTTATTTCAGTTATTAAACATAGATTTTGTAAGTATTTCTATGGTTACCAGCAAATGGTTAAATTTAACCAGAGCTGAAAAGACTGGGCCTAAGTATAATTTTTTTTCGCAAAACTCAATGCTCTTATTAGTTTTTAATCAAACACAGCAAAAACCTGTTTTTGGTTGTTTTTTATTATTAAAATTAATAATTCGTCCAATTCATGTAATTTTTTGTAAAAGTTGTTAGACGAATATTTATTTAACTTATTGTACTGTCCCACAGTTCGATCGCCTCTGTCTCACTCTTCGGACCTCCAACGAACGAACAAACAGTGAGACAGTTTGACCTTCTGCAACAATTTACTCATAAGTAAGTTTTGTTAATATATGCAGTACACATTTATTGGCGAAATTCAGGAGAAATGTGTCTTAATACACAGTTAAAAAATCATTTTTAAAGCTCAAAGTCGTTCGCACTGTTTAAAAAAAAAAGTTTTTCACTGTTCCGACCTCTCCCCTATGTATGAGATTGACAGGTCCACTTTCAGGTGTTTTTCAGTTAAAAAACGTGTGGAAATCATTCATCCAGTACGTTTTCCCTGTTTGTATGCAAATAACATTCTGGATATTTTAGTACTTTAATATTCAATATTCGTTAAATTATATAAGTGTCCAGTCAGGTGAGTACTAAGAAACATGGTTTTTCCAATAAGAGATGGTTTCAGTTAATTTAGATTTTCTCAAAAAGTACAAGACATTTTAGCATTAAATTTTCGAAACAAAATTTATACTTAAAAACATAAAATTTAAAAAAAAAAAATTAATATCAAATATTTTTAAAATTTATTTTTCAAAATTTTGAGTTTGAAAATTTGTTTTTCAAAAACTATTCTCTAAAACCACTTTATTTGAAAAGAACATAAAAGAACAGATTTCTGACTTTTAAAAAGATATAGCATGGCATTTTGGGTTGTACCGTTATTTTTTAATAATTTGTTTTCTGTTTTAAGTATTTTTTTTAGAAAATTTTCCTTCCCCCCTAAACGGGGGGAGATAGACCGCCCGTCTTATATGATTTTTTCCTGTCTCAACACTACCTACTCGCTACCTTTTTTTCGACACACCTAAGTGAATCACCCTGTATGTACTTACTTACTTACTTAAGATGGCGCTTACAGTCCAGGATAAACTAAAGCCTTAACCAACATGTCTCTCCAGCCAGCTCTGCTCCTTGCTAGCCGCTTCCAATTTTCCACCGCAAGTTGGCTGAGGTCGTTTTCCACTTGAGTGCGCCATCTACTGGGGGGTCTTCCAACGCTGCGTACACAATCAGGAATGGACTCGACTCGTCGGGCTGGTGCGTTGGTGTTCATACGCTCCACGTGACCAAGCCATCTCAGCCGCTGTATTTTCAGCTTCTTGACCAGGTCAATATCGCTGTATGGCCCGTATAGCTCGTCATTGAATCTTCTTCTCCTTCGATACAAACAGGACCAAAAATTACTTGAAGAATCTTTCTCTCAAAGCACCCAAGTAACTTCTCATCCGAGTTTTTTAATGCCCATGCTTCCGCCCCATACAGCAAGACTGGGATGATCAAGGTCTTATATAAAGTCTCCTTGGTTCTATGAGAGAGGGCTTTACTACTTAAATGCTTTTTCAGCCCGAAGAAACAGCAATTGGCAAGAGTAATTCTTCGTTTAAACTGTCCACTGATGTCGTTTTGCGTTGTTATAGTGGATCCCAGGTAGACAAAGTTCTTCACTACTTCAAAATTATATCTATTTATAGAGTCGACGATGTTGAGATTCCTTTCTCGTTGAAAGCATATATTTCGTTTTGTCTTCATTAACAGCTAATTCCATCTTTGCCGCCTCCGATTCAATACTGGCAAATGCACCAGTCACAGCTCGCTTATTTCGGCCGATTATGTCTATGTCATCTGCACACGCTAGTAGTTGAACGGATACTTTTGATAAATTGTACCAGTGGTGTTGACTTGCGATTTTCGCTTGAAGAACGATGTTAAATAGGTTGCATGATAGCGCGTCGCCTTGTCTTGGACTTTTCTCCACATCAAACGGTTCGTAGGTGTTCTTACCGACTTTGACAGAGCAGCGAGATTTCTCCATAGTCATCCTGCACAAGTGGACGAGTTTGGCAGGGATGCCGAGATACGACATGGCTCTGTATAGTTCGTCTCTATATCCTACGCTATAATACGTGACTTTAAAATCGATGAAGAGGTGGTTTGTATCGATTTGGAATTCCTGAGTTTTTAAAAGATATTTTGAACGATAAGGAAAATTAACATTAGATAGATAGATATAATTTTATTTTCTTCAAAAGTTTTAACAAAAACATTTTAATGGCTGGTATAAAATTATTTTTGATAATTACATATGTAGGTAATGTTTGCCTGTCAGGTTTAAAAAGTGACGATTAAAATTTTAGCGTTGGGAGTTTAAAAATTATAAAAATTCATTTAAAATAAGATTACGGTATTTCAGTGCGGCTTTCAAAAATGTATACAGGTTTAAGTAGCAGCTTTCATTTAATACGTTTAAAAACTGTGAGCAGGGGAGTACGTCATTTTCAAAAAATGTTCTTCTCTAAATTCTAAAGATTGGGCAGATTCCGATGAAGTGGTAGGTATTTTCTGAGGCATCAAGATTACAAAGTGTACATAAACCATTAGTATCTCTTTGAAAAGCCCTTACATTGAGATTGAGAATTCCACCCACATCGACTCTTCAATATTAGGCAGATCATATCTCGAGGGTTTGAGTCATGAAAGTAGTTTGGTACTTCAGAGTAAGCAGATTACACTAGTCGTCATGAAATTGTGATTGAGTGGCACTATTAATGAAGCCATTCCAATGTTTTTCTTTAAACTTTGATAAAAGAATTGTATTCAATGCTTACCAATCATTTAAATTTGTGGTGAAAGAAAGATGTTCCATGGAAAAGATCAAGCCGTTCCTTACCCCAGAATATCTTCTTACTTATGATAGTTTCCGACGGGAAACTTACCATCGGTAATCATTCAGTATTCAAATCACGAACTTCAATGCCGTTTTGACATTTTACATGTTGATATCAAGATGTTCCCTCAACATTAGAAATTTTGTTAGATGGACTTTCAAGAACTGTTTTTTTAAAACCAAAAAATATACATTTTTGTCGTTTATCTTAAAAGATGAAAAAAGCATATGCCAATTGTGGAACTAGACGTTTCTTTGCTCGCTCCGATCTTGACATATTTCTTTTTTTTTCCTCATTCGGTAAAGTAGTTTTCGACCAAATTTCAAATCACGAACTGATATCAAGATGTTCCCTCAATATTAGAAATTTTGTTAGATGTTTCTTAAAGAACTGTTTTCTTAAAACAAAACATAAATTTTTGGCGTTTATTTTATATTCGAAAGGTGAAAAAACAACAAAAGAACTAACCGATAATGAATTCGTTAATGATAACGAATATTAAGTTGTTCGTGGCAATTATGTCAATTGTAGAACTAGACGTTTCTTGCTTGCTCCGATCGTGACATTATTTCCTTTTTTTCCCCATTCGGTAAAGTAGTGTTCGGCCAATTCGTCAGCTTGATTGAGTGACATATTCTAATGTTTGATTTTTAAGGTTGGTTGTATGTTATCCAATCAGTATCAAATACGGAGTGTTCCTCACTTTTTTCGTTTGGAGAGCATTCCCGACCTTGGCCAGTAGACGATTGCGCTGGATTCGTCAACCCAATTATGTGGAGCAAAACTGATTTCTCGTCCGGAATGAGATTCTCTTGTTTAGCTTCTTACACTAAGTATGGCATTTTCAACAATTTGTAAGCAAAACTTTTTACAAAGAAACTGGACTAACTGACAAGTTGTTCTTAATGTAAAAGCGACTGTATTGAATGACGATAGCCCTGTTCCTTTTAAGGTGGCAGAGTACTAATGAGTACTTTACTAGCGATTCTAAATGGAACGTTTCGCTAGTAGCAATCTACTAATGATTTGTATAATTTAGTGTATGGATGTAGACGTATGGTCACACATTTCTTCTTTGTATTGCAACCTTTTGTTCAGTTTATTTGTTAATCGTTGGCTGCTTTTCCGATTAAAAATAATAGTAAGATATGTTTATAATGTTTTTGAGCATTATTTTATGTATGTATTTTGTTTTTATTAATAGAAAAGAAAAAAACTGAACACTGCCATCCGGCGGTTTCTAGATGCGTAAATACTCTGCTCATCTACTCGCGCTTGATAGTATGTGTAGATGGTAGTACTAGATTACTACTCGCAAGCATTGTATATAAACATTATAGTATTGGCATTGTATATAAATTTCTATAGTACAACCATGGAGCAGCGCCATCTAAAGAAAGTTGTTAACTGCACATTTGGAGGTTCTTACATTTACTAAGTGTCTATTCTGTTACCCTAACAATAGTCGTCTACGAAACAAATTAATAATATATAATGTATTTTATTGGCTCTAAAATCCATATTTCCTTGACAAGAGTCGTTAACAAAACAAAAATAATATATGTTTACGACTGTATATATAGACTGTATAGAATAGACAACTATTAAATGCACGAACCTAAAAATGTGTTTATCACACGTTTCTCAAGATGGCCAGGCGGTGATTATTATTTGTTATTCATTGATTATTATTGATTATTCAGCATGAAAATACTATAGAAATGTATATACAATGGTATTGGCATGAATCTGAATCTGGTATTTCTGGAACACACCACTGGAAAAAATCGCCCACCGACTAGAAGACATTGTTGGTCTTTTTTTGTGTTAATCGAAAGAGATGTTTAATTTGTTTTAGGAATTCAGTCAGTCATTAGATGTCATTCGGGTTAATACGGTATCGGAAATAAAAAAAAACTACAAAACATACAAGTGTTGGTTTTTTGTTGTTGACAAAAAGAAAGAAACAAAAATATTTTCTAAAATAAAAACATGAAAAAATAAAAATCTTAAATAAAAACATGAAATTTGTTGCTTTTAGTACATGTCAAAACATAAAAAAATTACATTTTATTTTATTTGTATGTTTTCTATTTATTCTCATTAAAATATCTATATCTATAATTTCTTATTTTTTTTTGCATTGCAAAAAGTAAAATAAAATATTCAATCCTGCGAACGATTGTAAACATATATGTTTGACCATTGTATATGTTTTGTCAAATAGAACTCAAAACAAAAACAACTGACTACTTTGACATCTTGAACCCCGAACAAAATTAAAAAAATTTAATACATAATTTTCGAAAATAAGACCAAAAGTGAATTATTCAGTAAGTGAAATCTGGTTAATCTGGTTAAAAACAATTAACTGGATTAACCAGATTTCAACATTTTTTAAAAAAGTGCTTTTAGTATTTTCTTAATTTCTCAATAACTAAGATACATTTTAGCATCCGGTTTTCTGTTTTTGACAAAAAATTAATAAGAGCATTGAATTTTGAAAATAAAAATAATATGTAGTTAATTACATAAAATTTTGAAAAAAATTAGTTTACAAATTTTTTTTCTGATTTAAGTCATTTTTTTAGAAAATTGCCCCTCCTGCCTAAACGGTGAGAAATAGACCCCCCCCATACGATTTTTTTCTTGTCTTAACCCCGCTTACACTCTCAAGTTTTTTGTGCACCTTAAACCAATCACCCTGTATACCTACCTGAGATTCAACTTTCCAAAATCTATAAATTTTTTTGTGTCAACTGCTGTTAGTTAGAAAACTTATACATTCTTTTTATCTGCAGCAGTTTTTCACATACTCCTTTGTCATATCTCTTCTTTACATAAACATATTTTTTAGGGACATTTTGTTTGCTTTAATATACTTACTAATGTACACATCATAGAAACATCGATTCACATCATAGAAACATCGATTCCTTCTCTTTGAGCTTTTTTCAAATCATTAGCAACATGACATCAAATCGAACAAATTACAGTGCACATAATCTAATAACAATAGAAACAGCACACACAAATCTGTTATGTACCTACCTGAGAATTCAACTTTTCCAGCTTTTTTGGATATCTTATTTGCCAAACTACCTTACACAGTTCTTTCTGCTCTGTTCTTGAAATGCCAACTATACTTGCAGAAATTCTGTGTCCAGGCCAGATGACTAAATGTTATAAGTCACTTTTGAATTTTTACATGGGAGCATATTTAAATTTAAACATATTATAATGAAAATAGTTGGTAAGAAAATAATTTGAAAAAACAATTTTCTGATTTTTTTATAACAACTAAGACTTTAAAAAATGTTCCCACGTGAAATTTGAAATGTGACTTCAAATTTAGAGCCATCTGACCACAGAATTTTAATCATCAAAGAAAAAAAAAAAAACAATAATCTGCTAACCACATGTTGACCACCACATTAATGTACCTATATATACCTACCTGAGTATTTTGTGATTAATATGCCCGGACTCTTTTTTTTATTTTTGTGTCTTAAAATACCTGTACCTACCATAAGCGATTATTCCTTGCAGAAAAATGAAACAACGAGAAAGAATTAAAGATATCGAACCTCCTAAAAAGAAATTTTTTTTTAAACTTAGCAATTAAAGATGTCTGAAAATTTTGTTTTTCATTTATGTATTACAATTATGTTTATGTTTGAAATAAATACAACAAATTACAAGAAATAAATACAAACAAAATGAGTTTTTTTTTATAATGAAATGTAAAATAAAATTTAACAAACTTTGAGCTGAATCAGTTGTAATTAGCTGTAATAACATTTAAGTAAACTTCAATATGAGCTTTAGCATCCCTTTTGGCTTTGCTAGGTAATTTTTTCATTTTATGTTTTAAGTTTTGATGAAAATCTTCGTCTTCGTCATCGGTGGATGAGCATGAATAATTCTTTCGCTTTGCAGCACGTGTACCAAATTTTTGATTTTTTTCGTCTTCAACTTTTTGTCCACACAATAATGAAGAACATTCCACTAATTCTTCAAAAAGTGCATCGACTTTATTGTTACCTTTTGAATCCTGATTTAGAACATAAAAAAACAAACTTGTTTATTTGATAAATTTGAAAAAAAATTACCATAAATTGTTCCGTAAAATTATCTACATCTTCTACGATATCATAAAAAGTTAAGCCTCCCGTTTTTTTTTTGTCCAAGATTAGGTCGGCTCACCAGCGGTGTATGAAGTTTTTGCGCCAACCAACGTGAATTACCAATTAAAATGTATTGAATTCGAGTTGATTTGATGAGATTTGAAACATTTAATGGCCTACGAAGCAAAAATGTACTCAGTTGTAACATATTGTTTATTGAATAATTCACTTTTAGTCTTATTTTCGAAAATTATGTATTAAAAATTTTCAATTTTGTTCGGGGTTCAAGATGTCAAAGTAGTCAGCTGTTTTTGTTTTGAGTACTATTTGACAAAACATACACAATGGTCAAACATATATGTTTAAATCGTTCGCCGGATTGAATATTTTATTTTACTTTTTGCGTTCTGATTAAAAATGTTGAGTTTTGAGTTCTGATTAAAAATGTTGCGATTTTGATTATCAAAACATAATTCAGATCGAAAATGTCTAAAAAAAAATGCTGAATGTTTTAGCTTCATTAACATTGTGATGTTAAAATGCTAAATGGTTTAGTTCATTTACGTGGTGTTAAAATCGATATACAAAAAGTTTCGGGCGAGTTTTGTTCAGTACATCCAAGAGTCAGTTTCTTTCTAAATTAAGACAATAGTAATTGAATCAAAATACGTCAAAGCGAAGATTTTTTTTTTCAAATCGCAATTATCGCAAAATTTGGGATACCCTGTACTGTACGCTTGCAGGAAAATATAGATGTGCTTCATTTTAGATTAAACTTTTATTTATTAAAAAAAATATAGTTTCTTGTCGTGTTTAATGAACTATATGTATAACCATGTAAAAACTGCAAACCCCTCCCCCCATGAGCAATTCCTGCGCACGGGCCTGATATATAGTGTTTACTTGAAGTTGAAGTAGGTATTTACTTATTTCTACTCCAACGATAATAACTACTAGATTATAACTAGCCGACTAGGTACATAAGTAGAAATAGTCTACATCGAAAAGGTGAAATGAAATAGATATTGTATTGTTACAAAAGAAAAATGGGTCATCACTAGAGTTGGGTGTTCATGTTCGTTTCAAAGTTCTTTAAGTTATAGTTTCTGCCGGTGAGTAGTTCGACGGCTAAAAACTAAATAAGGGTGAACAGAACATGTCATCAATTGTAAAATAAAGACATATTATGTAGATATAAGCCGTATAAATACGTGTTGCTTATAATTCCTAAATATTGCATTTCATTTGTGCATAGAATAGTATGTAATTAGTTCCCACTCGGGAATTGCTAAAAATTGATGGATGATAAAGGGCTTCCCTATATTGGTATGGTACTTGTGTTAGGTTAGGAGGTCATATTATTATAATATAATGTTTGGTGAATTATCATAAAAAGTTACAGAGTTAACTCACAACGTATTACGCAACATTTGCTTTTTGCTCGACCAATCCAACATTCAACGAAATTGTAATAAATAAATAGATGTGTGGTTAGCAAAATATGTTAAAGAAATAATGGGCGATTCCATTATCGCGGGTGCAACATTTAGACTTTTTGATGGTTTCTTTTTAATAAAATAAAAAAATATTTTTAATAAAGTAAATATTTGAAGGGTTACATTTTATGCTCTTTTAATATATCTTATATAAATAAAAAATAATTTTTGAATGGTTGTTTACGTTCCCAAACGACAGTAATGAAACTTAATTGCGTTGTGCGATAAATTACTTGAATAGGTTTGTAAAAAATTGCATTTTTCTCCATTTCTTTTTTTTTTTTGTCTTCTTATAGTATGTAAAAACTTTCAATCGATTCCGTTGAAATATATAAACTTTCTTTGACAATTTAAAAATGGTTTGACTTAAATCAGATCGTTGGAAAATGCATCCTTTTTTTTCAATTTGTTTGACAATACGTATGATTACCTAAACCGCATTCATCCGATATAATGAAACTTTGGTGAGTTTTGCGATTAATTACTGGAATAGGTTTAGAGAGTGCTAATCAAATGCGAAGTAATTGCATTTTACTAAATTTTTTCTGGTCTTTTGATAGATATGTAGATAGACTTTAAATCTATTTAATTCAAGTTATTAAATAATGTTTCACAAATTACAAAATTATTGGATTAAAATCCGGTGGTTGGCAAATGCATTTTATATATTTTTTCCACTTTTGTGCTTTTTTGATAATTTGTGAATTTGTTATCACAGTTATATAGCATATTTTGTTTTATTGTCAAATATGTTTTTTGGATGCACTTGAATACCAGGTTGAGAAACATTTTTAATTTTTCCTATTTTAGGATGTAACTCAAAACAAAATAGCATTAACACTCGCATCATCTACCGTATTGAAAGATATAATTGTCGAACTGAACCTTCTACAATCAAGATATCATTAAAAATAGGTACAAAAATATAAAAAAACAACATTCCTAAGAACTCTGCAACGTAAAACTATTACATATGAGCTCGAAAAATTAAAATTAATTTACAAATTATGAGCTAAACATAAACATTATGTCCTTATAGTTTCGCAAGGTGTTTTTCAATACGCTGTCTGCAAGATCTGCGTCTTATAAAATGCAATTATAGTAGTATCGAATTGCACCAACTTTGTTGGGTTTTCAACCACGCCAAAAATTGCTGTGGGCAGTGATGTGCTCTTAGTCTATTTGAACCGAAAATAGAAGAGGGTGATTTTCATCAAATATTGTCAGTCATTCCACGATCAACTCTAATTTGTTGAGATAGGTGTGTCGAAACAATCAGATTAAAAATAAATATGCAAGTCCAACATGATTCATATATGCCGCTAATTTTTTAAAACAATTGCTGGATATTAAAGATTTTAAAATACTTATTGATTATAATGGATTAATAACATTGTCAGAACATTATTATGAAACTACTTAAACTAAAGAAGAATAATTGGTTTTAATAGTTTTTTCAAACATTGGACGGTGTGGAAAAGAATATGGCTGGTAGCACAAACAAAAGTATTTCATATTAAATATATTTTTGCAGGGATGTTTAATAAAATAACACTTGCCAACAGATGAAGCGTAGGTAATCATTATTTTCTAAATATAAGTCAAACAAAGATTTGCAATCGAAATTATATTTGCTGTTTAGCGCAGCAGCAACAATTTAAAAAGGAAAATATAAAGGTGAAGACCCCGAATTCGGTTAATTCTACCTGATATAATTTAAAAGGCTTAGATTTCCGATTACTCTTGCTTTTGCAATGACAATCAACAAAATTCCACATGGGCAGTTATACATTATGGTGCATGCTCCAGAGCAGTGTTGTTCGAGCCCAAAACATTTTTTCCATCAACATTTTGGTTCTGTTGATATTGTTGTTTTTTTTATGAAATAAATTAATAATACTATTCCATTTATTTTTGCACTTAAAAATACATACATATATGGCTATAGTTTATACTCGTAGGTTTATACAGATATTGCGAGAAAATGAAATGACTCTTATTCCCCTCTTTTTTCTCTCATATGTTAAGGTATTTTAATTAAGTTGTTAAAAAAGTTGTTGTTGTTGTTGTAGTTGTGTTGTTGCATTTGAACCTTACTGCTCCAGAGCTCAGGGTAGTTAAATCGCAGCATTTTGTATAACACCATAATTTGAAAGACGAAACATGTGGAATACAAAAGGGCGATACGAAAAAGAAATACAATTTTAAAGAACATTTCGAAAGGAATTATTATGTTTTTATTTAACGACCAGCAAAGTGGGCGAGGGTACCCTAGTTTATTAATAAACAAACATAAGTATATTAAAACATTTCGTTTTCATGAAATACATATACGTAGTTACAATTATTTTAAAGAAGGTTGATTTGAATTAACAAAAAAAAAAAAAAAATTAAGAAAGAATTAAATTTAAAAAAATGCTCTATCTTACTTTAACAAAATTTCTGAACCATTTGATCTTTTTTAGAATTTTGTAAGCAAAAAATTTTCGTTTATATAAATGCTTTTTGATAGAAATATATCAAATCAAATCGATACGAAGTATCTAAAGATAAATTTCACATTTGTTACGCTCTTCAAGTAAAATCTATTCGAATATATGTATGTACATACATTTCATTTCATTCAATTGTTAGCGAAACCAATGCCTAACCTATTAGATCACAAAATCTTGTGACTTAAACAGTTCGGACAGAATACTTTAAATGAATGGATTTAAGAACTAATTCATCTTAGAACGATTTATAGGACGGCTTAGTTTATTTAAGAACAGTAGATATTAAATATAACGAAGGGAAGCTTTTCGATCAGTTTTGCAATTTGAAACTATTTGTTGAAAAAAATTTGATTAATAAAGATTTTCAAGAACTAAGTTCACCAAAGATGGCAAGAATATTTTAAAGGCTGTTCTAATACTGAAGTTTACAGTGAACTTTTGATAATAAATCAGTTTGTTTTTGCTATACCTGCTCATAATGCTAACGTCGAAAGGGTTTTTTCATTAATATCAAGTCAATGGACCCGAGGGGTTTGTCAAGAATGAAATCACCTGACCACTTATGATTGCAATCATTTGAAATCACGTTGAAATCAGATGCAATCACTATTTCAAGTGATGAAGTTAAAAAAAAATTTTGGTTATCGATTTCAAATGATTTTTGATATTTGAAATCACTTTAAGTTTTTTTGCAATCATTAAATCAAAAATGCCATAATAAAATCACGAATTGAAATCACTATGAAATCAATTGAATTAATTGCAATCATTTGAAATCAGTAAATTTATTTGAAATCAATGCAATCACAAAATATTGAAATCAATTTAAATACTGCTTGAAATCATCTGAAATCATATGAAGTCATTTGAAATATTGCAATCATTGAACCACTAAACTGGCTAGTAAATAAACCCCTCGCAATGGACCAATGAAAGAAATCTATTGTATAGTGTAGAAGCAGTCAAAACAATAGTTTTATGAGTATTTGTTAAAAAAACCAACACTTTAAAGAAAAATTTCCTTAAATGAAAAATATGATACATGTTCTGAAGAATAACAATGTGTACCTATACACCTCTATCTACTTAAATTTATTTTTTTTTAGGAATTTCATGTTGTTTTGTGGTATAATTTTTAGTTGCTTTTCTTAAATGTATTAAAACTTGAAGTAATTCTTATTAATGAGTTTTTTTTTCTTCAAATATAAAACAATTAAAGCAAGAAAATATTGTTAATTTTTGTTTCCGAAAAAAGGTATATTTTTCTGAATGTCCTCTTTTTGGGAGTTAAAGATATGGTAACCCTAGACGGAGAGCTAGCGACAAAAAAACTTACGTTATTTTATAACGAAAATAATTAGCCCTAATATCATCTACCAACAAGTGTGATATGCAATCGGGAATTCTGCCAACACTTCGGTGGTGGGTGTGGCCACCATGCACTGTTAAAGTTAAAAAATGTATGGTTACTTTTATTTAGCTGCAAGCTAATAATAGGATCTTGTATAGGAACGAAATACAAGCATATTTTACTATCAGGAGGGGGGTCTATTTCCCATCATTCCGCCGGGAGGGACAATTTTCTAAAAAATAAAATTTATTTTATTTTTACAAAATTGCACCTACTGGCTTAACGGCATTGTAAAATATGCTTGTATTTTATCTCTTTATAAGATCCCATTTTTAGTTTGCAACGACTTGCTGCATCACTCCCGACATTTAAAATCGATGTTTTCGATAACCTTATATAAAGACATTTTGAAGGGTTCTAGTTGTTCAAAATCTTGATACAAAGCCATTCCACACCATTGAGCTTGTTTCAGCCATTCTCCATAGAAATCACTTTTAGTTCTCATAGTTCTCATTGCAGTTTGTTTTGGGAGTCTCAGGTTCGTCATTTTCGCCACTTTTAGCACATAGTCCAGCTGTAGCTTTAACAATTTTGCGAATAGAGGGGACAACCCCATTTCTAACACAAGTGCATTTTCCATGTCGTGTTTAGAGTGGTTTTAGACTTTCAAGTTTTTTCAATAGTGTTCTCTCAAAATGTCCGGCCTTAACTTTGTATTAATTGACAATCCAACATTGTTATTTTTTTTTAATTCGTCAAAAATCTGCTGAACTTCTGTTATGGGATAAACCAACAGCTTGCTTCATATAGAAATTCCATTTTTTCTCCCCACAAATTCTCTTGTGATTTGCATCAATGTAGTTATTTTTGAAGTTCCAATTGTTAGATTCGCGAAATAGTTTTTTTTTACAGTCTTTGTCAAACCAGGTTTTTTTAAAGTGTTCAGGATTAACCATAATCGAAGCTTGGTTCAAAGGCAAAAGGAAGAGCTAATTCCTAGGATTTTTCCGATGATACCGACAAACTTGCTTGCCATTCGAGTTTAAGCGCATTCAGTTTCCCGTTCAACATGTATGTATATAAACAAATTGCAAAGCCATTGCAAATGTGTATGATATTAGTTAAATTTAAAATGCAAAACTTTTCTTAAACGATGTTTTTTTATTATGAGTTGTGTCTATGACAAATGTTTTTAAATAGAATAATAATTTATAGAAGAGCAATATGTTACTGTGGAATAAAATATTAAACGGTTACTAGGCGTATTGCAATATTTATATTTTGTTTAATATAGAGTATATAACGTTAATTATGTTATAATTCCAATATAGCCGCCCTCGAACGAAACATTTAACGGGCTTGACACGATTAGTTGTTTAAATCAAATTTATTTTGATATTTGTTTCCCGACGGACGTTTCAACTAGGTTGTACTAGTCGTGGTCACGGGTTGACTGAAGGCTTTTAGGTGGGTGTTGTTTTTTCTCTCTAAACTTATGTTCTTGTGCGTAGATTGTACCGGTTCACTGTTTGAGATGTTAGTTCCTGTTGCAACTGCACTGATTTTTGTGAATTTATGTAAGTTTGTGAGCATGCAAAACTAATGGCATCAGTTGGCAGATAGTTTTTATTTGTGTGTTTGTTTTCAATTTCGATTCTGTGAAGCTTTAAGTTGCTTATTAGAGGATCCCACACAGATGAAAGATTAAAGCTCTGATCCCGATTTTAATTCGAGTGCATTTTTATTTCAATTGCTTCTCGCTTCAATCTAGATACGTAAAATCTTTCAATTGAAATCAATGTAGCTCGATCAAACCGTATGAAATGGTCTTCATTATAAGCTAAATGCTCACAGAAAGCCGATTTTGTCACTTCTTTCTTTTGAAATGTATGTTCCTTAAACCTAGTTGAAACCGCTCGTTTTGTCTCGCCTATACAGGGTGATTGGTATAAGGTGCACCAAAAAGCTTGAGCGTGTAGGTGGAGTTAAGACAAGAAAAAAATCGTATAGGGGGGGTCCATTTCCCCCCGTTTAGGCGGGAGGGGCAATTTTCTAAAACATTGACTTAAATCAGAAAAAAAAAATTATTTAAAAACAACGGTCAATGATAAAAAGCCTTGTTATATTTTTTTGGAAAGCCAGAAAACTATTCTTTTATTTAATTTTTTAATTTAGTTGTTTAAGTGAATAGTTTTAAAAAAATTAATTTTCAAACTCAAAATTTTGAAAAAAAAACTAAAAAAAAATGTTTAAACTATTTTTTTTTTTTAAATTTTATGTATTTAACTATTATTTTTATTTTCAAAATTCAATGCTCTTATTAATTTTTAGTCAAAAACAGAAAACCGGATGCCAAAATGTATCTTAGTTTTTGAGAAATTAAAAAAAAATAAAAGTAAAACTAGTAGTAAGTAAAGTAAAAAGTTAATTCGTTTTTTTTATTATTTGATTTCGGATGGTATGTAATAAAAAATAAAAAAGGGATAATTCTCTAATTTATAATTGACCTGAGCAGCTCAAATTTGGGAAAACCAAAAAATAAGTGTTTTTCTTGGAAAAAAATACTTTTTGTTTAAAATAGTTTTTTGTTGAACAAAATACGCTAGTAAAATGCTTAGTGGATTAAAAATTTGCGCCATTAATATCTAAAAATGTTTAAGAAAGAAGCTGCCAAAATAAAAAGGAGAAAAACTTAAATTTTTAATTTGAATGAAAGCAGTAAGGTTGAAACATGAAGTTTGTTTTGCTATATTCACAACACAGTAATTGTTTTCGAAATAACAAAACATGTTCTATTTAATATTATTTTGAGAATCGGTGGGACAGTTGTATTTATATCTGGCAACGGTAGTTGGGTTGTTTTTTTTTCGGTAAATAATTTTTATATTAAAGTAGACGTGTATTAACATTGATAGTTAGTTAAAATATAATTCTGGTTAGTACAATTTCTAAAATATCAAAAATAATAATTATCTGCAGTAGGTAACTGCTAACAAGCACAATTCACACTAAAATATAAACTCAACACGTCTGCCGGAGTCCGGAGTGGAAAGTTAAAAGTTGTGCAACTTTTGCGCGCCACGCCCACAAAGCGTTGCTTGCGACAAAGCGCTGCCTATAGGTCGCTTCTCGCAAGCGCCTGTGTATTTAATATTGCACTTCGTTGAAAGCGACCACTCAACGCCCGCAACGCGCTCTATGGGTTGGGCCCTTGAGCGAGTTATGACGTTTTTTATTTCCGCTTTATACGCCGTTTAAGGATTATCCAATGTTTACCGGACACCCTGCATATATACATATATATTGCGTTATGACTTAAATTTAATAGATTTTTTTTAATAATATGTAAACAAACACTATATGTATATGTGTGTATATTTCTACATATTATTGCCCGCTTACGAGTAGCGTCAAAATCAAATCGGACAATTTTTGCAATCAACTTCATTTATCGGATTAAACTGTGTTTTTACTGACTATTTCTAGCTTTAATTTGTGAGCATAAGCAATTTGAACTCGCGCATATAAAGTCTTTAAATTGTAAGTTTCAATAATATTTTTTTTTTATTTTAGTGTTTACATGGGGCAAACGGATGAGTCGTAAGTTCGACATTTTGAAACGAAGTGATCACAAAAGTCACGCTGATCTACAAAGCATTTTTTATCCTCCACCATCCAACAATACAAGCACCCTAAAGAAATGTAAATCCGGGCCTATAGAAACACTCAAAAGTACACATCAAGATTACGACTTCGAAAGAAGACGAACAAAAGACACACAGGCCGCAAATCCGGAGTCTGCTTCGTACAAAACTGCATCTCTTACAAAAGATCGACAAAAAACTATTAAATCATTCTTCCATCGGATAGGTTCAACAGGAATGCTTAACCACAAGTCACATAATTTAGTGCAAGCAACCGAGCCACAACTTTACCGCAGCAGTTCAACTAGCCAACTCAGCACGTGTTCTTATGTTAAGTGTGACGATCCTAGCGAGGATCTCAATTTAGCGAATGGTAAAAAAACTGTTCATAAAAACTCTACGATTGGACCATCAACGCTAAAATCATCAAGCTGTGACGACATTATGAAGGCAGGAATAACTAACCAAGGAGAACAGGCTCGCCGAGGCAACTTTCCCTACGCATTTCTTCGATCCCGTTTGTCAGTTCTTCCGGAGGAAAATGGAGGCTCTGTTTTAAAGCAATCATTACCGAGAGATCATTGTAGCCGTATGACACCAGAACACACAATCAGATCTCCAGAAATTAGAAAACATCTAGATAGCGATACATTCTCCCTCACAAGCACTAGTCCAAGTCACCAGCAAAAGGTGATTTATCATAGTGGCGTTATAAAACGTTACTGTTCGGATGATAGTACAATAAGTAGTTGCTCTCCTCAAGGTGACGTTTCACGAAATGATAGTATTTCTTCAAAGGACTGGGAACCACTTTACCAAAGATTAAGTAGTTGCTTGAGTTCAAATGAATCGGGTTACGACAGCGATGGCGGTCGTGCCCTAATTGATGATACGTCAACGAAACGAAACAGTCTGGTGTCAGTGAATTCGATAGGGATCGGAGTTTCAAATTATGAAAAATTAACTAACGGAAATGAAAAACCTATTTCACTTGGCGGATTCAACTATGATTATGAAACCGAAACGATACGTCGGCGCTTTCGACAGATCAGGTTGAAGAAAACTTGTGAAAGTGACTTCATAGGGTTGGTGTTATCACCGAAAACTATCTTAAAGAGTTCAAATGAATATCAGATAAGGTACCTAGTAGCGGAAGTAGATACTCATGGAATTGCACACAAGTAAGTTTCGGTTACGATTGACCTTATATCTTTCTCATTAATTCACATTTTCTTCATTCATATCATTGATTTTTTCCTTCTTTTTATTTGTTGACTCCAAAGTAGACTCAGGTTGAACAAAATATTTGCAATTGAATTGATTAAGTGTACCTATACCGCGAAATTATAATCAACTTATGTATATTTAAAGAATTAACGTGACACCACTTAACGACAACTTACGTGTTGTCGCAGTGCTTGGGAATCTTGGGAAAATGCACATTTCGTGGGAATTCTAACCTCATAGGAAAAAGGGCAAACTTGCAGTTTTATAGGAATTTTTCTGCTTTCGAAACATCAACATCAATTCAAAGTCAAACAGAGCAACATGTTTTTTTATTGCTCAAAATTTTGTAAAACCATACAAAACAGAAATGTTGGGTTACGAAACAGATTGTGTAATTGAGGATTGCGTTATGCCGATATAGGAAATATATTTTGGGCCGACATGTTACCCACTAATTTGCAGACTCCTCAATTGCTTAACCAATTGTAAATGAGATCAAAATGAATTGTATCTAGCATTTGCGGAAATGAAAAAAACAATCGTGTCTCAGATATGTTTTTTAAAGATCTAGAGTTTCTAAAGCCAAGTGTGGACTTAAATATTAACGAAAGAACTCCATGTAAAGACTTGACTAATTTAATTTCAAAACTTGAACTTAATAGCTCAAAGATTATATTTGAATGGTGGTCACTTTGTTGAAAAGGATGAAGAAAGATTTTACAACTTATTTTTAATTTTAATTAAATAAAATTGGTTAAATTTGCAATTTCACTGACTTACTCAAACGCGAAGGCTAAGCGTATTTAGTATTGTCTCTGACGTTGAAACAATAATCGTATTAGCAACGAAATTGTATTAACGTTAAGCTTTAATTAACAAAGATAAAACTTGTGTTAACCAAGAGCTTGACTTGAAGACCGCCATTTAAAAATATTTACAAAGGAAATGTATGAAAGTTCATAGTTACTTTACCCTTAAAATAGATAATATATACCAATAATAATTTATTGTAACGACATTTAGTCCTTTATTTTACTGTTAAACTGTTATTCAATATTATTTTAATAAATTTTCAATGAGTTTTCTGTAGTTTTTGAAATAAAAAGTATGTTCCTAAACTGAGATTTCGTGATAATTCACACGAAAGCGTTCCGTTTTAAAAATTTCACAGAAATTCGCACAAGAGAGAACTCAATTGAGAGTAAATAATTTCCCCACTGTGCGAAATTTCTGACTTATAAATAAGTCTTTTCCCAAACTGAAATTTCGTGATAATTCACACGAATTTCTGTGAAAACACGTTCCCGTAGTAAAAATTTCACAGAAATTCGCAGAAGAGAGAGCTCAACTGATAGTAAATAATTTCCCCACCCTGCGAATTTCAGTTTCATAAATTTCTTCGGGCAACAAAATGTGGCTGTCACAAATCAGTTTGATATTTTTCAAAAAGCGGAGCTACATACATACATATATCCAAAAGTCGATTTGTCGCTATATTAAATTAAGGAAAATAGTAAAATTAATAGAAAGGCTTCAGAAAACAACTAAAATTGAAAATTTATTGGCAATTAACGAAAACAAAATAACGAAATTAATATATTTTTTCTATTTCGACAATTGTTTATTAAAATATTTTTGACATTAAAGTGTGCACCAAAAATTGTGTTTGAAACGTTCACGTACTTTTTCGCAGTTGTTCTCTCAAAGACAGATATCATCCCACAATTAAAAAAAAAACAGCGAAACTTTTGCTGCGAAAAAAGTAAGGGATCAGACCTAATTTCCTCTGGCAACAAAATGTGATTGTCACAAATCAGTATTGATTTTTGTCAAAATAAAAAAAAAAGTCTATTTATCGCGACATTTAAACAAAAGAAAATAATAAAATTAATAAAATCGCGTAAGAAACAACTAAATTTTGAATTTTATTAGCAATTAACGCAAACAAAATCACGAATCAAATTTAAAATTTTCAATTATTGTTTATTAAAATATTTTTGACATTTAATGTTGAATTCCTTGGAAATAAAAAGTTGACTTTTTTCGGACTAAAGTTGTTTTTTTTTTCAGAAAATCATGATCTATGGACAAGAAAAAGTTGTTTTTTTCCCTCTTGAATCTCGATTTGATAGCAAGATTCACACGTATTTGCACACATCCTTAACAGATTTGATTTCTCCTGTTAGACGAACCTTTTTAATTATGAATTTTCTTGTGAATAGTGGCATTTGTGAATAAATTGAGTTATAGTGAATTGTTTGCATCGCATCTATAAAACATACACAATACAATCACAAAAAAAAGTGACTTCGTTGTTTCAACATCCATGATAAGGAAAAAAAGTCAACTTTTCCGATAAAATCTGAAAAAATCCAAAGAATTCAACGTAAGTGTGCACCAAAAATTTTGTTTCAAGCGTTCCAGTACTTTTTCGCAGTTGTTCTCTCAAAGAGAGCTATCATTCCCACTTTTAGAAAAATTGACAGCGAATCTTTTTCTACGAAAAAAGGATCAGACCAAAAATATCAAAGTAAGTACTTAAAACTACAAAAAAAACTTTTTTTTTACTTGTGGGAAAAGTTGGTCTAAAATGGGAATTTCTGTCGGCTAATAAGGGAATCCTGCAAAAAACTGGTCCCCAGAGCTGAGTTCTTGATGAATTTATACAATGTTTGTGTCGTGTGTAGTTAGGAACATTCGACAAAAGAGATTTCCAGAGAGTGTAAGTTTGTGTCGTGTGTAGTTAGGAACATTCGACAAAAGAGATTTCCAGAGAGTGTAAGTTTTCATTCTCAGATTTTAAAGTGTGGGATCAAAAAGGTTGACGAACAATCCCAAATTTGTCTGTATTTTTTCAATTTTTGGCTTTTAAACTAAGATCATTGCAAAGATCATAAAATTTCCTAAAAATTGATTGGTGACAAGATCTGTAAGCTTAATATTTATCAGTGTTCCATATGACCTAGGAAAGAAGGATGTAAGTGCAATTGGTCGGTAATTAGATCGTGAAGAAGATTCGCCTTTTCGCTTGACAAATGCTGTTTTCCATTTATTCGGAAAGAGACCAGTAGAATAGGACAGGTGGAAAAGCTCACGCAGTGGTTTTACCAGCGTGGAAGAACACCTCTTCAGAACAATAGGTTGTATACAATCTGGACCAGCGGGTTTGTCTATTTCAAGATCTTTTAGTACTCTCGCAACTGTACGAGTGCGAAAGAAGATTTGACCCATAGAATTATAAACGCTCTCAAGTACAGGAGGAGTAGCATAATTTGTGGCAACGTCGAATTGGCAAAAAATTGCGTTGCAATCAAATTGGTTATTGCTTGGGAGCTTACCACAGGAGTGTTATAAGAGCCGAGCGTAGAAATTGACGAGCTGGAATTTCGAATATTTTTCTACAAATTACCAGAAATTTTTACTGCCTTTGGGACATTGCTGTATTTTTTGGCTTAATTTTCGATCATGCAAGAATTTAGTTCGACGGATATGCGCATTGCAGGTATTTCTGGCTTGTTTATAGTTTTCCGGTTTTCCTCGGTTGGATTGGCTTTGTAACTTCGGAAACTTAACTCTCTCAACCTGATAGCCTCTTTACAGCTGGCGTCATACCACGAATTCTCTTTGGGTTTTATACTTTTCGACCTATTCGGGACATGTGTTTGCATGCCATTGCGAATGATGTTTGTTATCATATCAGCACTAGAATCTAAGTCACTATCGAAAAAGCATAGTGACTAGTTAAAGTTCCGAAAAAAATTATTGAGACCGTCGTAGTTGGTTTTCTCGTATTGCCAAACGTTTCCCCTTAGAATCTTTTCTTTAACTGTATTTTCTGGGCTCGTGAAACGTGCTAATACAACAAAATGGTCTGATGTGTCTAGAAATGTTTTCACATTTATTGTGTATTTATCAGGATGTGAGGGTAGAAACAAGTCAAGTTATGACAATTTGCAAGCATTTGCAAGCATCTGCAAATGTCCCAGCCATTTGCAAGCGCACGAAATCGTGACACTGCAAATGCGGTCATTTGCAAGCAGTTTTTATCTATTTTTTTATAGTAGTGTTGTTATGAAATTCTGCCTTAAATAAATGTAATTTTATGATTTTTTTGATAAAAAGTGATTATTTGTTTTGCAAGAAGTGTTTTCTTTTTTTTTTTTTTGACATAGAAAATACATTTCTTTGGAATATGTGAGCGCATCCTCAAACTCGAATTAAATGCATTCCACAAAGTGTGTGTTCAAATATATTGTTATCTCATTTTAATGAGATATAATGAGCAAGGCACTATAGTGCATTTCCTTTGTGTTTTACCACATTTTAAAACGTATTTAATACATTCCACAAAGAATGAGTTAAAAATGTAGTGTTGTCTCATTGTATGCAATATGAAAATGTATTGCAGGGAACGAAAATTGTCACCAGTAGCCAAAAAGCGAAGCGTGAGTAGCAACCGATCTAATGCGGGAATACTTGATCGCATATTTTTTTTCGATACGATATTCAAATCCAGTAAATGATAAAATTGACTGGCGAACATACGAATAAAACCACAAATAGCTCTGGTTCATATACACGCGGTTCCACACGTCTTGGGCGTTTTTCTTCATTTTCCAGCATGTCTAGAGCCAGAATAATTATTGCTCCCCAATTTTTGTTTGACATTTTAATTTTTTATTGATTTACAACTTTTTATTTTACTCACCCATAATCAATAGAAGATTATAAAATTCTTGCAAATGTGCAAATGATTAAAAACATGCAAATGTGCAAATACACTGTAAACCGTGTGAAAGGTGTTCACATTGCAACATTTGCATACTCATTTGCAAGTCGTTGATTGCAAATGCATTTTCAAATTTTGGGACAAAAGTTGCAAAACGTGTGAAGACGTCCATTTGCACATTTGCGTTAGAGTTAATGTTATTTGCACAATATTTGCAAGTTTTTTTCGTGACGTCACGTGTGCAAATATTTGCAACTTTTGCAAGTCGTCTGAACATAGCATTAGAACTTTTCCGGGTGTTGTCTGTCCAGAATTACGAAGTCAACTGTTATTGTGTATAATGGGAGACAATTCTTTTGATTGAGTCAGACAGCGCATCAAATTCGTTACAAGTTGAATTGCGCTCTAAATTTTATGTGCTTATTGCTCGTATTAGAACGTTCGTCATAATTTGGTTGAAGTTGGTAAGCAATATAATTCCTGATATAAATGGCGAGACTGTAGTATAGGGAAAAAATAATGCCACTAAGATATACCCTGGTAAAGAAAATTCTGGAGTGATCAGTATTGTACCAATTTGGGTTTCACTCAGTGCCAAAACAGCTGACCTGTATTTTACAGTGTAGGCGAATGCAGAAAGAATATTCTTTCTTGAGCCACGAATGTTGCTGTAGTCTTAACTAATTGCACGCACCGCCATGACGTACCACACACAAAAATCAATACTGGCTACACAGACAAATAAGATACTAAGCGAAGCCGTCAAGTAAAAGCGTATGTTGATTATACCGTACAAATTATCGAAAGTGTAATGCCTATTCGAGAATTTGCATGGAAAAAATCAACCCAGCCATCACTCACGGGCCACGACTAAGCTATACGCCAGATGTTACAAAAGCTCAGTCACCGTTCATCTCCACTGTGTGAAGAAAAAAAACAACACTCGATGGGTTAATGGGTATGATCGATGATCAAGCACCTGCAACAGCCTAGGGAGAGATGGAAGTGGCGGTACTCAAAGGGCCATCGTGGGTGCTCAAATCAGGAGTTGAGAACTCTTGCTTTGAGCACTCATGATCGCCCATGGGTTCATATAACTACAGACTACACCAAATGTGTCTTACCAATAATATGTTCTAATCTCAGCAGAAAGCCCTGGAAGCTAACACTGTAGTTTTTAGATTAATCTATACGTTTATGTAAGACTAATAAAAAGTAAACAATTAAATTATATTTTTACCTCTTTTTTACTTTATATAATACTTTTTTTTTTTTTCTTAGAGATGGACGAATGCGAATAGGTGACGAAATTGTAAATGTCAACGGCAAGCACATTCGTGGCATTCAATCTTTTGATGAAGTCCAAAAGCTACTTTCTACATTCGTTGATAGCTCTTTGGATCTCGTCATAGCGCATGATGAAGTAACTACAATTACCGATTTCTGTACAAAAATTAAAATAAATTGCAATGATGGTTCAAAACTACAAAAAGAGACTGAAGAACACTATATTCAGGCACGAAAATGTTTGACATATAGCCAACGTTCTCATAGCACAGAAAGCATCAATTTCGATGACCTAAATAATTTCAAATTAACTTTGAAAGATGATGTTGTAAGTTCTGTGATCACTGCATCAACTACTACTAAAACCAAACCACAATGTCTGACCCCCTGTGGATCAAGTTTATGCGGAGCCGAAAAAAAAGAGCACTTGCCACGCACTAGAACTGTGAGAAGCCTGGAACTTACACCACTTTATAGTACGTCTGAGTATACACCTGTGTATGCTAATCGTTGCAAATGTGCAAATGTGCAAATGATTAAAAACATGCAAATGTGCAAATACACTGTAAACCGTGTGAAAGGTGTTCACATTGCAACATTTGCATACTCATTTGCAAGTCGTTGATTGCAAATGCATTTTCAAATTTTGGGACAAAAGTTGCAAAACGTGTGAAGACGTCCATTTGCACATTTGCGTTAGAGTTAATGTTATTTGCACAATATTTGCAAGTTTTTTTCGTGACGTCACGTGTGCAAATATTTGCAACTTTTGCAAGTCGTCTGAACATAGCATTAGAACTTTTCCGGGTGTTGTCTGTCCAGAATTACGAAGTCAACTGTTATTGTGTATAATGGGAGACAATTCTTTTGATTGAGTCAGACAGCGCATCAAATTCGTTACAAGTTGAATTGCGCTCTAAATTTTATGTGCTTATTGCTCGTATTAGAACGTTCGTCATAATTTGGTTGAAGTTGGTAAGCAATATAATTCCTGATATAAATGGCGAGACTGTAGTATAGGGAAAAAATAATGCCACTAAGATATACCCTGGTAAAGAAAATTCTGGAGTGATCAGTATTGTACCAATTTGGGTTTCACTCAGTGCCAAAACAGCTGACCTGTATTTTACAGTGTAGGCGAATGCAGAAAGAATATTCTTTCTTGAGCCACGAATGTTGCTGTAGTCTTAACTAATTGCACGCACCGCCATGACGTACCACACACAAAAATCAATACTGGCTACACAGACAAATAAGATACTAAGCGAAGCCGTCAAGTAAAAGCGTATGTTGATTATACCGTACAAATTATCGAAAGTGTAATGCCTATTCGAGAATTTGCATGGAAAAAATCAACCCAGCCATCACTCACGGGCCACGACTAAGCTATACGCCAGATGTTACAAAAGCTCAGTCACCGTTCATCTCCACTGTGTGAAGAAAAAAAACAACACTCGATGGGTTAATGGGTATGATCGATGATCAAGCACCTGCAACAGCCTAGGGAGAGATGGAAGTGGCGGTACTCAAAGGGCCATCGTGGGTGCTCAAATCAGGAGTTGAGAACTCTTGCTTTGAGCACTCATGATCGCCCATGGGTTCATATAACTACAGACTACACCAAATGTGTCTTACCAATAATATGTTCTAATCTCAGCAGAAAGCCCTGGAAGCTAACACTGTAGTTTTTAGATTAATCTATACGTTTATGTAAGACTAATAAAAAGTAAACAATTAAATTATATTTTTACCTCTTTTTTACTTTATATAATACTTTTTTTTTTTTTCTTAGAGATGGACGAATGCGAATAGGTGACGAAATTGTAAATGTCAACGGCAAGCACATTCGTGGCATTCAATCTTTTGATGAAGTCCAAAAGCTACTTTCTACATTCGTTGATAGCTCTTTGGATCTCGTCATAGCGCATGATGAAGTAACTACAATTACCGATTTCTGTACAAAAATTAAAATAAATTGCAATGATGGTTCAAAACTACAAAAAGAGACTGAAGAACACTATATTCAGGCACGAAAATGTTTGACATATAGCCAACGTTCTCATAGCACAGAAAGCATCAATTTCGATGACCTAAATAATTTCAAATTAACTTTGAAAGATGATGTTGTAAGTTCTGTGATCACTGCATCAACTACTACTAAAACCAAACCACAATGTCTGACCCCCTGTGGATCAAGTTTATGCGGAGCCGAAAAAAAAGAGCACTTGCCACGCACTAGAACTGTGAGAAGCCTGGAACTTACACCACTTTATAGTACGTCTGAGTATACACCTGTGTATGCTAATCGTTTAACAACAATAACAAACACAATCAGCGACGACGAAAAGTGGCAAATTCTTTGTCAAAAACGTGCTGAAGCCATTAGTCAGTCAGATTATTCCTCGATGCCGGGGTCTTCATCCAACCAAGACAATATTAACTCAAATACTAACCAACCTAAAAACAATTTTTCTGAAACTCCAAAAAACGTTCACCGGTTGCACATCGAAGCACCTAAGGATTTTGACAATTCAAATCGGAGAATATCTAGTGAAAGTTGCACAGTAACAGCGGAAAGAAGTGCGGATGGCAGCATTTATTTTACTCCCCGATCACACTTCTTTCGAAACTCAATTAACTTTTCGAATTCAAACTATCGATCGCTCAGATTCGCACATTCACGCTTAAACTCGAGCCGGCTGAGCTTATATGTTCAACCGTTTAAAAGTGACAGCAATAATACTGAAACTTCGACAGCCTCTCCCAAAGAATCTCTTACACAAGTTAATCTAACCAACCTAACCAATAACCAAAGCAAAACAAATCGAGATTTTCCAAAAACTACTACCACCGAAAGTAGCGATAACAGTCATTGTGATATTATAACTAATCATTGTGTAAAACTACCGCAAATACAGCAGAATACTGTACTGCATAGTTCTGAAAGTTCAAGTCGAAGTAATTTTGAAACTTTGACGGCGATATCAAATAAAAAAACACTAACACTTAAGGATGTGCCGATAGATATCCAATCATCTAGTGATGGTGAGTAACTGCTAATCATACGATTACTTCCATATTTAATGACATAGAAATGTAGGTAGAAGCCTCAGACCGTCATATGTGTGCACTATGCAGTATGACCGTAGATAGCATGCGTATAGCGATTGCAAGCTGTGAATGTTTTTAAAGTAAAAGAAAATGGTACAATAAAACACAAACCGTGTATTGGGTGCTCTTAGTTGGATTTATGTTATAGGGTCGTAAGCATAAAACTGAAGTATTTACTTTTTTTTTTTTTTTTATTTTAATTTTATTATTCTTTAAATACTTAACATTTTTTATAGTTTTCTGCGAAGCCTGTGGGCTTGTCTGCAAAAGATTGATCTTCAAATTTTATAAGCTTTTAATAAAATTAAAGATTTTTATTTAACAAAATTTCAAGCAATAAAGAGAAAAAATACATTATTCAAAAAACTTTAAATTCATTAATGCTTAAAAAGAAGATTTTAATTTGTTTTTTTCTATAGTTTTGTAATTTTCAATATTAACTAAGTCTCTAGGTAATTGATTGATTGTTGCACGAACGCTGTATTGAAGTTGTCTTCTACCATACGTATTGTAATTTCTGAGCAGTTGAAGCATACCTTGAGCTAGTCTTCTAGTGTTGATAGCATGGCCAATCGGTCGGATAAAACGGTTATCGTCGAAGTACTCCAGTATAAGAGTCATCTTGAAAATTTCTTCGACATGCAGAAGTAAAAAAAAACATTCAAGTAAAAACTTTCAGTAACTACTTTTGCTAAAGTATAGAAGTTCCGATTTTGAGTATTTATTTCGTTTCATATGCATAAAAGAAAGTTTTTACTTGACTGCAAATACATAAAGTAAATGCTGCATTCATTTAAGTAAAAGCTTAAAATTCATCTGAAATCACAGCAAATACTTTGTACTTGCTATACATTAGGTATATCGTATATACGATACAAAGCAAGTATGCACACGTATAAGAAAAATATTTTCACGTAACAATCAAACATAACATTACAATGATAGGGAGGACGAAAAAAGTGCGTCCTGCAATGCAGTCTGGATGTCTGTTCCTGTTGTCTGTTGTCCACATGACTAAAATCCAAGGGTCTACATAAGAGGGGGGAGAAAGGGTCCTTACCCCCCCCCCTCTGAACAATTGACTTCATGCAGAAAAACAAATTTTTCTTATAAAAAACTTTTTTAACGGGCCTTTACGCAAAAGAAAATGTTTGCGACTGGCTAGCGCGATATGTTTATAAAGGAACAAGACTACATGTACATATGTATATAGCAACAACAAGGAAGAGTAAATTCAAGCCATTAAAATGGGTCGTGTTAAGTTTTGTCTTGACTTCATGGCTGTGCTTGATTCGCCTAAAAATCAAATTTTTAAAGTTATTCTGAACTCGGGCTGCACACATTATTGAAACTAATCAATAGCCCAGTTTATATTTCTAACATCCCTGAGATCTATGTATGATCAGAAATATAAACACAATTTCTCAGTGAAATTTTACATTATTGCTGTAAAAAACTGAGACTGAAAATGATTGGATTTGGTTGCTCAGGTGAGCGCTTAGAAATATAAACTCGCTTAATATATTATATAAAATATTGACAAACTTTGAATAGAGCAAAGTGTTTTAGCACTGATTTCTGTTTTCAACATTTTTGAAATCACCGGTGTCAGGGCCTGCTGGATCTTGTCCACTACCAATCCTTTTTATGTAGCTTAAATTCAAAAAGAATCAGAGAAACTGAAACTGTATTTATTTACTTAATGACTACTAACTTAACAAGTTACCATGATAATTTATACTTTTTTTCTACTCTTTTATAACTTTTTTTTATATTTTTTCTTTTTTTTACATAATTTTGAGCATTTGAAAGACTCAATATTAGAAAAAAATCGGTGCTTAAAAAATGGAAAACAAGTATCAGATTTAGAAAATATCAACATTAGTTATGAAGCCGTATATTATTACAATAACACAATTCAACATTTAAGCAAAAAGAAACCATTTGGAATCCAAGAAGGAAGAGTAGACATAAAACAATTATATAAAACATTATTTGTATACCCTAATGAGTGCTGAACAAAGCCCTGGAGTAAAATTAAGGGCACTTACAATGAAATTCATGTCAACTAAAATTAACTGAATCCATTTTTATTACTTGTATCCTAAGTATCTCAGAAAATAAAATATTAATCGGAAAATATTTCTTCATAAAGTTTGTGCGCCTTTATAAATTTAGCCCAAAAAGCTTTTCAAAATTAAAATCGGACAACTGGGTACGGAGATATCCTCAATCAAAAAATCGATCAATTTTGCTGCCATTTTTTTTAAATGGTGACCAAACGACCATGATATGGACCATATCCCTATGGGTTCTTAAGAAAGCCCTGCAACAAAAATTTGGGCAAATATAAAGACACACGTGATGTAGGCTAATACATGCAGAAGTAACAAAATCAACTAAAAAACAACTCAATCTCTTTATTAAACTTGTTAACTTGTATCTTAAATATCTCATAAGCTACGTGATCTAGCGAAAAATATGTCTCAATAAAATTTGTTTGCCTTTAAAATATTGGTACAAAAAGCTTTACAAAATTGAAATCATACCGAGATATTAGCAAAAAAAAATCGACAAATTTGGCGGCCATTTTGTAAAATGGCGGAAAAATCTGATCTTTAAAACCTTAATTTTTAAAACTATGATTTTTAATTATTTAAAATATTATTTTTTTTTTGTTTATTTTTTGATTTTTTGCAGTTTCATCCACTGTACCTTTTCGACAGTAGTTACCACAGATTTATCCATGAATCTACATAAAAATATATCCATAAATAAATCTTCAAAATTTGTATCCAATCATATTTCTATGGATAACTTTTTACGACTGTCAAATAAAATTTGACAAAAAGTTGCTGTCAATTAAGTTCGCCTTTGTGTATGCAACAAATGCTGTTGTTGTTTTGTGGGGATTTTCTGATTCGTTCCTGTTTTTATTTTTTATATTTGGTTAGCTGAGTTTTCATTCGTGCAATGGCAAATTGAAAATTAAAAACTTAGGTATCTATTTAAGGTGCAGTGAACGAACCCCATACGAACTAACGCCATAATGATGTTAGTTCACTTTCAAATGCAA
Organism: Baccha elongata; assembly: GCA_951217065.1. Classification (NCBI taxonomy): domain Eukaryota; kingdom Metazoa; phylum Arthropoda; class Insecta; order Diptera; family Syrphidae; genus Baccha; species Baccha elongata. The sequence continues at coordinate 199,037,765 of OX578272.1, forward strand.
ATTAGAGCCATACTCCAATTATGGCTTAAATTCAATCTTGAAATAGATCTTGATTCTCATTTGAATGTGAAAATTACTTCACGACGCATAAACGAGGTTGGGAAAATGTACAAAATCTTGAATGACAAAATCTCGAATTGCAAACATTTCGAATACCTAGTACAAATTGAAAATTTTGAATTTCGGCTCAAAACTATAAAAGTAATAAATCCAAAAGAAACTTTGCATATACCCAAACTCGCACCCACCCTAAATCCTATAACAGGCCTAGGCAGGGGGGTTGCATAACCCATACAAACCCCACATAAACTGAAACTACTTGTTTTATTTCAATAGTAGTTTTTCATTCTAGATTTTTAAAGTGAAATATGTAAGTTCATATAAGTTCACAATCGAATTTGAATTACCACCATATGGCGTTAGCTAGCTTACATTTCAGTGATGGTTTTAGTTCAAATTTGAAAGTGAATTTAAGCCATATTTGGATTGTGACTTTAATTCGCATTTGAAAGTGAACTTACACCATTATGGCGTTAGTTCGCATGGGGTTCGTTCACGGCACCTCTATTTAATGCTGGTTAGTTATCTGTGATTTTACAAATGTATTCTTTGTTTTCGTGCAAGTTGCCCTTAAACGTCCTTTGATACGGATCAAACTATACTTTTTGAATAGAGAATTAAAATTTCAACAATAAATATCAACAAAATTTTTTTGTGCGATTATTTTTTTTTTTTTTTTTTTCATATTAGCCCAAACTCAAAAATTTTTGAGCGAAGAACCCACTAAGTTATTTATTTTTCACTTACTTTAAAAGATCAAACATAGGTACGCGTTTAATTTTTGAAAATGAGTTTCGATGTATTCAGCTTTTCTCGCTCAGTTAAATTAAAAATTAACCTGTCTCTCTCCGACAGTCTTTCATTTCTTTGCTAATGTGGCCCAAGTTTGCTTTTTGACCTGTATTAATATATGGATGCTACCTACTGCTCTTAATAGATCCTTGACGAACAAAATTGAAAACTGATGGAGTCACTTTGTTTAAAGCAATAGACAGTTTATTGCTTCAGTCAGTATTTACGAGACTAGTGCTTTGAATGGCCGATTTTTCTCAATTATCTTTTGCATAAATAGTCTCCACTTTCGATAGTCACCCGTGTACGTGTTTCGATTTTCGAGTTCTTTTTGTTTACTTCATTTGTAGTTGTAGTTAAAGCTTTGATATTCAATAAATAATTTAAAATACTGAATGTTGCACGAAACAACCTCAAACGAAGGCGAACAAATACAAAAAACAACCAATAAGGCGAAAGAAAATAACAAGAATCGGGCCGATTTTTCCGGACTGCCCGTGTATACACCACACTTTTTACCTCTTTTTCCATGTTTCCATAAGGGTTAACTCGAGGTTATTAGAACCCTTGAATAATCTTCAACTGAAAAACGGAATCTAACAGTAATAAAGCCCATTTTTAGTCCTCAGTGAATTTTGCAAAAAAAACGGAATGCGATCTCAGTTACTGCATATAAGCCGTTGGAATGTGGTTAAACAGAGGAACCGAGATGATTACGAATGTGGTCCGAAAGAATATTTTCGTCAGCCGATTTTGTCCCCTTTATGGATTATTTATTGATGGAGTTATAAGAAATAGATTTCTGGACCAAATGAATTGTTTTCTAAAATTCAAAATATTTTAATAGAAAATGTTGGCTATTTGAAGAGTTAGAAATTAAAAGGACTATTAAGAGTGTTAAGGTTTATTTACTAAAGAGTGGCCAAATGATTTAAAAAAATGTTTAAATGGTTTTTTAGCCGAAATCAAGATATTGCGCAGATAAAAATGTAATTCTTTTATTTTCTTGATATCATGTCAATGTTAAATTAACTATAATTGTTGCAGACAATGCTTGAGTATGCCAAATGAAAAACGGCCCAAAAACTTTAAAGACACCTTTAATGTGTGAGATTCCGCCTTACATAGAACAGTTAACAGCTTTATGCAGATCGTGTGACACTTCCAGCGAGCAATCTTTTTTATATCTGCGCAGATTAAAAACTTACCTGTTTGATGTTTCTGGAGCATATATACGTATATACCTATACCTACATACATATATAAAGGGACATGTGATATTAGTATTCATTATGATTAATTTATAAATATAATGGCAAAAGTACCAAGGCGCAGAGATTTTTATAAAATATTGCCCATTACTACAAATGCATGATATGTAAATACCTACATTATGTATTTTTTTCCTCACCAAAAACATATTAGTTGTGTTCGTTGATCTTTACCAAGGGTCGACCAAAGTTTTTTTGACAGCCCCAAGAGCTGTCAACAAAACCTGTGTTTTTCGGTTCTCAAAAAACGCACAAGGGTTGGTTTCGTGTTGTTGACAAAAAGAAAGAAACAAACAAATATTTGTTTACACAATTAAAACTTAAAATTTGTTGCTTTTATGTGCATTCCAAAAAATAAAACAATTACATTTTGTTTTATTTGTATGTTTTCTATTTATTCGCAATAAAATAAATCTATAATTTCTTTTTTGTAAAAATATGCTTCACAACGCACATGTTAATTTGTTTACCTCAACTTGTCCCAGCAAAAACCTAGAGCTACTTCAGGGCGAGTTGAGGGCGACCACCCCAGGTCTCAAAAACACAGAATTTGTTTACAAGGGCGACAAAAAACAACAAAAATTGTTCAATTTAATAAACTTAATAAACTTAATAAAAAAATTTCTTCGTACCTACATTATCCAAACCTTATGACCTTTTTTTTTGTTCTGATATAAAACAAAAAACTAAAAACGCAGCATTTTTTTATTATGTGTATACTAGCTGTTACCCGGCGCGTTGCTGCCGCAGAAATAATAAGGGATAAAACATTGTATTTGAAAGAGTTATTATAAGCCTATTGGTTCAACATTTTGCCAAAAGCTTTCAAACTCATAATATAAGAGTTTTCGCAAAAGCGGCCCTAGCCCAATCTATTCGGTTATTTGAAATAGCCTTAGTCATTTCGTACAACATCAACTATACACCAGTTAAAGCCCCTTCAGAATCGGTACATCCGTTTCCCGTCGTCGCGTTCGTCAGTTTAAAAATAAAATTTTACCAAAGCGCCACCTAGGGGATAATTTGCATCATAAGTTACTTCCTATATTATCAGCCATCTTGCACTGAAGGGCCCGTCAAAATCGGTCCTATAGATTTTGATCGGTTTATATATAACATTTTAAAAATGTGTGTTTTGTTATAAGGGCTGTTTATGCTGTCATATAAGTGTAGCAAAATACTGTTATTTTGACATTACAAACCTCCATTTTTATTTCTGTGTATAGATTTATTTTTTTTTTTGTTAAAAAAAAAAATAGAACTACTTTGTGAGATAAGTAAAATTATGGGAAGTTTTAAAGCGGTACAGAACACTGGTTTGGCAGCTGAACTTTAAAAAAACAATTGTTACACAATGAATATTAATGTACAAAAAAGTATATTGGTTAATTTTAGTAATTCTTCGTACGTAACGAAGTAAAATTAAACGGAATTTACAAAAACACAAACGGAAAATTCGACATTAATGATTAATATAAAACAAACAAAAATAAATGCAAATGAAAAGAATCCAACAATTAAATCAAACACAATACACTGGTTTGTCAGCTGAGCTTCCAAAATAAAAACAACCAATGTGTAATCGGTTAATTGATCGTTAATATTAGAGTTAAATATAAAACACAATTCACAAAAAAACAAACGAGAAATTCGATATAAATGTAAGAACAAACAAACATAAATGCAAATAAAAACAAACACACTACTCCGACTGTTACTCTCACTTCTTCATAAGCATAGAAAATTATCCACTGGCTAAATTTTTTGAAGTTTATATTCACCACACTATAGTGTCATAATTTAGCCAATGGATAAAATTTTAGCGCTGTTCGCACACGGCATAGGCATAAACTTCGGTATGTTGGTTTTTTCAAAATTTTAAAAAATACAATTTTTGGCATAGTAGTGTATTTATCTGGTTCAATAGGAATCCAATAAAAAATCCTATGCAAATATATACAGCCGAACTATTCGCGTTTGAACGCGCATTCTGCTTATAATTATTCCACTTGCACGAAACTTTTATGACATAACCTAACTACTGATTAATATGCATGCATATTATAGGCACTAGCCATCGATAAAAATATTGTATCGACAGCTCAGCACCGTAATTAACATTTTCACCAATACTAACCGTTCCGTGTCACTTGATTAAGAACAGGCAGTTTTCTATTTTCATTTTGCGATATTTTTCAAACCCCTCGGTATTTTGGAAAAAAAAATGCAGAATGAATAAAGAATATATTAGGTTAATATTGTAAACAAAAAATAGGATTATGTTGATAATTGCAACATTTATGAAGCTTTTCCCAAAAAGGTCATAAAATTGACCTGCTTTGTTTGTTTCACTTGATTAAGGACAGTGTTGAAATCTACCTGTTACCGTTATTTTAACCAAATAAAAGGGTACTTGAAGTATGAGGGAGCTTAGTTCAAGTAAAAACTGCAAACAATCCACTACTATGGACAGGGGAAAGACATTAACAAAGGAGGAAATCGGCCAAATTCGAGCTTACCGGGAAGAAGGGAAGTCCATCCGTTTTATAGCCAAGAAGATTGAAAGAACCAAGTGTGTTACCAACAATTATCATAAGGACCCGGAAAAGTATGAAAAGAACCGCAAAGGAAGAATCAGAAGATCACTAACATGTAAGGAAAGGCGGGCGATCCTGAGAACAGCTTTAAATTCAAGGCTCTCCGTAAGTAAAATCATGGCAGAAACTGGAGTTAAAGCTAGTAGATCGACTGTTTATCGGGCGATACAGAATGCCGACCATATTCGCCATCAAAAAATGAAAAGGAAACCACCATTGAACGTAAAAGCCAACTGCTTGAATTTGCAACAAGTCAAATCAGGTATAATCGAGAGTGGCATACCGTAGTCTATTCTGGACCCGTATTACGTATTACGAAACGAACGGCAAAAATAACGATAGTCAAGGATACGATAGTTGTAACGAAAGTGATTGCATAAAACGAAAATAGATCCATGAAATACTATTTTTTTAAAGTACATCTAACTTCACGTCGGTTAATATATGTCAAAGAATTATCGAAATAAATAAAGACTTGAGTATGAAATTAAAGAAGTGCAGTATATTATCTTAAAAAATATTAAAATGTTTATTAATTTCTACTTTTCGAATAGTGAACATTGTTCCAAGGGGCGAAGACGGAGAATTATTAACAAATGTTTCAACGAGAAGAGCATGGAGAATGTGAATGTAAAAACCAAATAGTTTTTTTTTTTCAATTCCGGAATTTGTTTATTTATAAGTGCAAGTGCGTTTATTATATGGTTGTGCTTTTAATATTGTTAATAAAGTGTTTCTTTTATTATTTTTGTTTGTTCGGATTCACGTTTTGTTCCCAAATGGTACATATTCGGCAGTCAAACACAACACAAAAAAAAAATTAACAACAACGAGAACGAAGGCTAGACGTAAGAAGAAACAAGTATCGTTGAAACTCAAACGATTATCGTTTTACGTAATCGCATTTGAACGAAAACGAGGGTTTTTCAACGATTATCGTAATACGTAATACGAGCCCTGATGAAAAAAAATTTAATTTGGACGGACTTGATGGATACAGCTTTTATTTTCATAATTTGAGAAAAGAAGAAATGCATCTCCAAGACGGCACAGCAAAGGAGTTGGTGTAATGGTATGGGGAGCAAAAAGCTATTACGGAACTGTGGAGCTGAATTTCCAAAGTTCAAAAATGACCGGAATCACAAAATGTCAACCTACTTAAATGGCCACCATATTCACCCGACCTCAGCATCATGGAAAACGTGTTGGGTTGGCTTTCAAGAAAAGTCTACGAAGGAGGAAGGCAGTATGATGAAACGGAAGAGATAGTTGAAGCCATAAACAAACCTGGTCCGAAATTTCGCTTGGCTATTTGACAAAGCTCAATGAATCTCTACACAGCCAAGCTACTTGAATAAGTGATTCAGCGATCAGGAGGTAGTACCCATTACTAAAAACTGTTGCAATTCTTGGAATAAAACTAACATTTATTTATACAAACAAAAATTTAACTGTTTAATAGTTTTTTAAGCTTGAAACAGGTTAATTTGTCTACTGTCCTTAATCAAGTGAAACAAAAAAAAAGGTACATTTTATGATCTTTTTGGGAAAAGCGTCATAAATGTTGCAATTATCAAGATAATCCTATTTTTTTTTTACAATATAAACCTAATATATCCTTTATGCATTTGGTTTTTCCTAAAATACCAAGGGTTTCTAAAAATATGAAATGAAAATAGAAAACTGCCTGTCCTTAATCAAGTGACACGGAGTGTATCTTGGAAATATTTATCCACTCATTTTTCTTTGGATAACTTTTTACATCTGTCAAATAGAAGTTACTATCGGTGAGGTTGAGATACGGCTGTGTGTGTAGAAAATGTTATTAGCCGTATTTTATTATCCCCTGCGATCGGATTGGATTTGCGTAACGCACACAAACAACAACAACATAAGATCCAGCTTTGTTTCTAGATCTTGCAAAATTTCAATTCGTTTCGGATTCGAGGGGATAATAAAATACGGCTGTTGTTGTTTTGTGGAGGTTTTCTGTTTCGTTCCTGTTTTTATTTTTTTTTTGTATCTTTGGTTAGCTGTACTTTCATTCGTGCAACGTAAAATCTATTTAGGGCCAATCTTTTCAGCTCTGGTTAAATCTCTGGTTTGTTCACCATAGAATTTTCTTAACCAGTGTTTTCGAAACTCGGTTAACCATAGTTCGTCTTTTCACCATTTTATCTACTTTGGTTACCAAACCAGAGATAGGTTAAGTTTGTTTATCCTTAAACTCGTAGATAGGGGTAAACCTCAGGGAGGAGTTCTATCCCCCTTACTATGGTTGCTTGTCAATGACACAATCCTTTGTAAACCTGGTGGTTATGACAACAGGGACGTTTCCTACAGTGATAAGTGATATCATGGAAACTGCCTTGAAAAGAGTTGACATCTGGGCTACTAGCTGTGGACTAGGTGTCAATCCAAATAAAACCGAATTGATGCTCTTCACCACTAGGACTAAAATTCCCCCCTTCACCTTACCCAAGTTGAACGGTCACACTCTTTCTCTATCAACAAAAGCTAAATACCTAGGAGTTATTCTAGACCCTAAGCTTAGCTGGAAAATCAATATCGAAGAACGTGTGAAGAAAGCAAGTATAGCCTTCTATGCATGAAGTAAAACTTTCGGAAAAAAATAGGGTCTGAAGCCTAAAATGATATTATGGACTTACACAGCTGTAGTTCGTCCAATTCTAACATACGGATCGATCGTATGGTGGCCAGCCCTAAGTAAAAAATATAACAGGTGCAATTAGATCTTGCCCAACCGATGCCTTAAGCGTTATTCTTAATCTTTTGCCTCTAGACTTTCACATCAAATACATGGTATCCTGCAGTGCAACCAGGCTTAAAGAAGCAAGCTGTTGGGCAGAAAGACCCTATGGTCATGGACAAATGTTAAAACTGTTGCCAATAGATCTTCGCTCAGTCCATATTGACTACCAATACCCTTGTCTTGACTTTGATAAAAGTTTCCATGTGCTTTTTCCTACCAGAGACGAATGGAAAAACGATGCGGTGACTAATGAATATGACACCACAATTTTCACTGACGGCTCAAAGATGGTTGACGGAGTTGGGGCGGGTGTTTACTCCGACAAACTTAAAATTAGTCAATCGTTCCGCCTGCCCGACGCTGCCAGCATATTTCAAGCTGAAGTGCTTGCTATTAAGGAAGCCTGTAGGATATTCAAACAAAAAACAATATCTAACCAAAATATTCACAATGTAGCCATTTGTATAGATAGCCAAGCTGCAATTAAGGCAATTAACAGCTGGTGTCTTCAAAGATAGTTAAACAATGCAGAGCAGAGCTCTCAGGTTTCAGTGATAGCATAAAAATTTATCTGGTAGGGGTCCCAGGCCATAGCGACATCCAAGGTAATGAGCGAGCAGATGATCTTGCTAGGCAAGGATCAGCCCTTCTCGTCTCTCAGGCGGAATCAGTAGATTTTCCACTGGGCTTCGTGAAGGGCAGAATATATGACCATTTCCTTTCAGAATCAACAAAGAGGTGGCAAGGTTTGGCAACCTGTAAAATAACTAGAAAGATATGGCCAACCTATGACAAAAACAGATCGAATGATTTAATAAAACGAAACAGAATAGACACGGCCAGGGTCGTTGCAATCGTCACTGGCCATTGGCCAATAGGCGAACACGCAGCTAAACTGCGCATACCTTTTAACAGCTACTGCCGTAGTTGTAGGAATCCGCTGGAGAAGGAAACTATTGAGCATTTCCTCTGCCACTGTCCGGCCCTGGCTAGGTCTCGCCTCCAGGCATTTGGTAGCCTGTTTCTCGACAACCTAAACGTGCTGTCGAACAAAAGGATAAATGATTTTACCGCTTTTCTCAACAGCACCAGTTAGTTCTAACAAACCAAGCAATATCTCTATTTCAACTTTCACCTTGGAAGTTTTTGGAACTTCCGTTTAGGACTGGCTATTCGGACTAGCACTTACTCTATCTTTGGCAATAGCATCAGAGCACTGATTAATACCTGGTAGGTATAAACTGTCTTTGAACGGGCTTAGCCTCATATAGATCTAGTGTAAAGTTATTGGGCAGGCTCTCAGTCCAGATGGAACCACCAAGCACATAGTGTGAGCTAATTTTTTCCTTTGGGACTGCGGGCACAGACCAAAAACTGGTCCCCTTAGCTTTTCACAGCACTCACTTACTTTCCATTTTAACTTTCACCTTTTAAGTTTCTGGAAATTACCTTAAGGACTAGCTTTTCGGACTAGCATTTACTCTATCTTGTGGCGAAAGCATCAATACACGGATTTACACCTGGCAGGTGTACCGCCTTCGAACGGGCCTAGCCTCATATAGATCTAGTGTAAGGTTAATTGGTCGACTCTCAGTCCAAATGGAACCACCCAGCACACAGTGTGAGCTGGGTTCTTCCCTTGTGACTGCGGGCACAGACCAAAAACTAATCCCCTTAGCTTAACAGTCACTACCACTATATCACAAAAAACTAGGTCAAACGAGTTATGGTATCAAAACGGCGCTTTTCCGCGCTAATTGGGTTTCTTCGGAACAGTTGTTCTGCGAAACCGCCATCTTACCTACCTACCTACCTTGTTTATCCTTTTGTGAATGCGAGAGAAAGAGATCGAAGATTTTGTTCATAATTGATAACAGCCTGTCTCGTTTCGATGCACATGGATAAACTGAATTGATGCATTTACGAACAAAGGAAAACAAAAAAATATACATAAAATATAGGGGTGGAATTTATTAAGATGGTAGATCATCATTTTTTTTAATTTTATTCTTTACGATTAGTAGCAATAATCAATAAGTATCTAATATATTATTTATCATTCAACACAAATGTACAAATGTGAAAAAAATAATCGCTTACCACAGAATTTCTGTGGTTAACCAAGCAAAATTGACTGGTTAACGAAATCTCTGTTAACCATAGATTTCACGGAAAATTAGCTGGTTAACGTAATCTATGAAAAACCATAGATTCTCTGGTTAAGATTTTATTGAAAAGAAAGAATCTATGGTTACCAGATGAAGTAATCCATGATTAAACATAACCGGAGCTGAAAAGACTGGCTCTTAATCCTGCATAGCTAACTACGATTTTATAAGGCCCACTTGACAGTAGTAATCATAGATTTATCCATAAATATGCACTATATCTACATAAAAATATAAACCCGTTGAACCACTTCACTTGGCGCTCTATCCATAGATACATCTGCAAATTTTATGTCCACTCATATTTCTATCGATAACTTTTTACAAAAAGAATTTGACAAAAAGTAGCTGTCGACGAAGTTTGCCTTTGTGTATGCAACAAATGTTGTTGTTGTTTTGTGGGGGTTTTCTGTTTCGTTACTCTTTTTATTTTTTTATCTTTGGTTAGGCGCCGGTTATAGCGATCAGGAAAAACCATCAGGAAAAGTAGAAACAAATGAGAACAGGAATTTTTTCCTGATGTGCGTTTATAGCGATCAGGAAAAATGTGTCAGTGAACAGGCTGTTTTCCTGATTGAAATGCACACGAAAAAATTTATCTGACAGAAATCTGTCAGTGGAACAAGTGAAAATTGAACTCAAATAATTGGAACGATTTGTTCCATTTTTTTTGAAATGTCAATCAGCTGGCACGAAAAATTAGTTTTCGTCAGGAAAATAAAGAAATACATTTTAAACAATAAACAATTATTCTATAGTAAAATTTATTAGCAAAAAAAATTCTTTGAGTTATTTGTAGTCGATTAGTTTAGTATTTGTGTTTAAAATCGATTTAAAACAACATAAAAGATCCATTCGAACATTTTTCCTGATGCGTTTTCCTGATCGCTATAACCGGCGCCTTAGCTGAGTTTTCGTTCGTGCAATGTCAAATTGAAAATTAAAAACATGTCTATATAATCCTGGTTAGTTATCTATTATTTTACAAATGTATCCTATGTTTTCGTGCAAGTGGCCCTAAACGTACCCTTTGTTTTCTTGCAAGTGGACCTAAGAGTTATGTCATATTCGAGTGGTTTCACTCCGAATAGGAAATGGATTATTAAAAACACTCCCTTTTCCATTGTGTGGTAGTTGACCAAAGATTGTTTACATTTGATTTTTGTAACCTCAAACGACGCAAAAACTAATTAAAAAGTATTTTTTCTGTACTTGTTCCTATTTTTACTTATTATTTTAGCTATCCTTAATTGTTAAAAAAATAAGGAAATAAAAACACTGCGCGTATTGTTCCATAATTGCTTTGACCATATAGCCGATGTAAACAATATATATGTGGTAGTAAACTGTGACAGCACTCATAACACTCTCAATTCATGAATGAAAGAATACAAGATTACGACACTTGGTTTTTTTTCAGCTTTTTATTGTTGTGTTTTTTTCACTTGTGACTTAAGCAAAAACAGAAAAATAATTTAATGGTGGAATCTTGTTATGAATTTACCTGAACCAAAGGGAAAAAGAGTGCAAGGTGCTTACGTCACAAGTGAAAATTACGTCACAAGTGAAACAACAACAAAGTGAAAATGACAAAGTGTCGTAATCTTGTATTCTTTTATTCATGCTCTCAATTCAATTCAGGAAGGCAAATTAGCACTCGCAAACATCACTCCGAATAGCCAATCGATCGCTTTTGCAAGATTTTTTTCACTCGGAGGACTCTCCGAACGTCCACTCGAATATGACATTATAATACGGGGTTTCAGTATTTAATATATCTACTAATTTGTACTTTACATCTACATAAAAGTTATTTAAGTGATCTTTAATAAAAAAAATATTGATATGCTGTAAAAAAAAATGATAATTATTTGTATACAAAATTAATTAAAAGTTTTTTAAACATAAACTATAGTAGGTACATGATTATACATGTAATTGCTAACCATATTCATGTGGAATCTAAGAATTTGACATATTAACTTTTACTTAAGTAGGTTAATAAAATTAGTAATCTCTAATAGAATAAATATTCGTTTGCTTTTAAAACAAATAATATGCAGTATGAAATAATTTGTTTAAATATTTTTAATTCAAGGGCTACAAAAATCTATAGAAAAGATAGTTACTTTCTACAAAGGACACGGTATGAAATCTTTAGGTTTTAGTATTGTCGGTGGACGAGACTCTCCTAAAGGCAATATGGGAATTTTCGTCAAAACTGTTTTTCCTTCGGGTCAAGCAGCTGATGGCGGTATCTTGCATGCTGGTAAGTCAAAATCTTTAAGAAAGTGTGGGTTTTATAACACTTATTTTAGTGTTTTTACTAAATATTTTTGAAATAAAATATTACTGAAAAGTATACAATTCAATTTTAATTTTTACTTTAATTTCAGGAGATGAGATTGTTCAGATCAATGGAATAACTGTTCAAGACATGAGTCATGTAGAAACTATAAATTTGTTTAAAAAGATCCGTGAAGGCACTATTACCCTTAACATTTTGAGACGAAGGTATATTTATTAAGGTTTTTTTGTTTATTAATATTTGTTAAAAATCTTCTTGTTTATAAACAGATTTCTAAAAGACAAAGCTCCTGAGACTTAACTAAAGAAAAATATTATATGAAAATGACATAATTAGTGAGAAGGGTCGATAATATTAGAAATGGAACATACGTTTTTTTTAAAATATTAAAATTAATCTTCAACCAGCTATTATATATAAATTATTATAATATAGTCCAGTAAAATTGTCGCCTGAGAGTATGGCCTATGGGGTAATGTGCGTCAAATGTGATATTTTTTTTCAAATTTTGGCCAGATAAAGAACTAGTTAGTATCTTTTAAGAATGATTTATCCTTACCTTTAAGAATAATTATCTTTTCAAAAATGTTCATATTTTGCCTTATTTTAGGTGCAGTGTTATGAACTTGACACTGACAAAGACATTATAGATAATGCATTGACGTATTAGGTATGGACCGCCAGTAGCCAACTTCACGCGTGTTCCAACATAACTAGGGGCGCCATCAACTACTAGCTGGGAATCTGCGTAGCAGTGATATGATTTTTGTAATTAATTAATTACTATTGAAATAACCAAAAGATTGAATTTTCGAGAAAAAAAGATTTGTATTTCTGTTAAAAAGTGATGCGCATACTTTTCAACAACAAATATTCATTCGTTAATATGCAGTTGATCACATGTAGAAATAATTGTGTATTCACCATTTCAACCCAGGTATTTCATTTAATTTTCGACTCAACACAACTGCTCGAGTGCGATCGAGTCGAATTCCATTTCGTTCCAACTCATCCCCGTTTACAAATGGGTGAACCTAAGTTCAAGCTCGCTTCAACCATGCATATAAACTAGGTTAATGTCTACAAAGCAACGCAGGTATTCTTCTGTCATTTCAACTTTTTCGCACTTAACTCAACTCCTCAAGCCTTCAACTAGTTGGCTGAAACACCTGGGTTGGAATTTCGTTTCAAATCAAACTCGATCTTTCGACCCTGCGTATAAACTAGGTATATATGCATATTTGTTGATACGATCCATATAAAACTCTCTAAAGAGACAATTAAGCCCACTTGCACGAAACTTTTTTGACAGTGGTAACCACTGATTCATCCATGCATAGGCACTAGCCATCGAAAAAAGTTTAAACTCGTTGCAAAATCTTTAATATTTATCCACTGACTCATTTTTCTCTGGATAACTTTTTACATGCATCAGTCAAATAGAATTTGACAAGAAGGTGCTATCGGTGAGGTTCGCATTAGTGTGTGTAGCAAATGTTGTTGTTGTTTTGTGGAGGTTTTCTGTTTCGTTCCTGTTTTTATTTTGTTATCTTTGGTTAGCTGTTACCTAGTTTATATGCATGGTTGAAGCGAGCTTGAACTTAGGTTCACCCATTTGTAAACGGGGATGAATTGGAACGAAATTTAATTCGACTCGATCACACTCGAGCTGTTATGTTGAGTCGAAAATTAAATGAAATACCTGGGTTGAAATGGTGAATGCACAATTATTTCTGCATGTGATCAATTGCATATTAACGAATGAATATTTGTTGTTGAAAAGTATGCGCATAACTTGTAAAAGAAATACAAATATTTTTTTCTCGAAAATTCAATCTTTTGGTCTTAATGTCTACAAAGCAACGCAGATATTCTTCTGTCATTTCAACTTTTTCGCACTTAGCTCAACTCCTCAAGCATTCAACTAGTTGGCTGAAATACCTGGGTTGGAATTTCGTTTCAAATCAAACTCGATCTTTCGACCCTGCATATAAACTAGGTATGTGTTTTCATACTATTATCTACTTAATCCTGGATAGCTAACTGCGATTTTATAAATGTATCCTTTGTTTTCCTGCAAGTGGCCATTAGTCTCATGTTGTAGTAAATGTTGACTTTAAAAACGTCCTTAGGTACAAAAAAGTCCTAAATCTAAAAAAAAATCCGAAATGTTCACTTTCATTCAATTTTTGACATAGTTGCCTTCCACGCTCGAGGTCAAAAACTATTCAATGGGCCAACATCATAAATAATAAGGAAGTACTGGACTAAGAGGGTTCTATAGAATATTGCGAAAAAAAGCGAAGTTCGAAAAAATGTTAGGTACAGCTTGAAAAGCTGTATCTCGAAAACTATTGGGTATACAGAGACAATTATAGTTGCGTATTGAAGCAAAATTAGTTACTGTCAAAAACTATTCCTTTAGGGTTATAATCGCCAAAATCTGAAAAAATCGAAATTTTCGCAGTTTTTTGGATTTTTGACAAAATTGCGTTTGGCGCTAGAGGTCACAAACTTGGATTATTCATTAGGCCAACATCATAAACAAGTCTGCAAAAAATCGAAAATATCGCATTTGACGCATACACAGATGTATAAATTTACTGGATTATTATTGATACACGGAACAATGGTTTGAAACCTATACATAATTATCTACTAAGATAAATATTATTCGTTACCAAGCAATCAATTAAACCATGTATAATTTGTATAAATAAATGGTTCATTTCAAGAACTCTTAAATATTTTCAACAAATATCATCAGGTTGTTTGTTTCACAACTTTCTTTTACGACATGATTTACAATGATTTACAACCACAGGATTTCTTTAAAATAAATAAGATGCTTTAAAAATTGTAATACTTAGTTGAATCATAAAAATATATTGTATAGTCATACGACTAAACCATATGGACTGCCTAGAATAAGTAAGTGTTAAAAATTAAATTAAATGAAGTTGTATTGTTATAGAAGAAAACCTATTAATGTTATGAATAAAATATAATATTGACATTTTGTTTGTTTGTTCTTTTTATTAAAAAATCTTAATTTACATATTTTTAACGATAAAATTAAATGATGCAATTTATTCAGCAATATCGAGGTATCCTTCGGAGATATACAAAGTATAACAAGCCTAATAAAATAACAAAATAAAACAAAAAATGTTTTTAAAATTTACCTCGGGTGTCATTCGGCCTTACATACCACTCCAAAAAAAATATACTCACCATAGTTTCGTTATTCATCTGCTAAAACTAGGAAAGTTTAGATATCGTCCATTGTTTTTAATTGCTTTTATCTATACATATTTTGTAATTTGTTTTATTCATAAAACAATTTGTGCAATAAAAGTCCCCATTCGTTACAGACTTTTTAAGCAAGTCGGCAGAAACAAAATTTTAGTTCCAAAATACAACGGAATACCCATCCAATTTTATGATTGGATATGGCTCAAGTCTTTTAGAAGTATTCGGGATGGTGAGAGGTTAGCGTTAGCCACCACATTGAAAAAACGCGTTTCCTCAAATAACTTGAAAAAACGCGTTTCCTCAAATAACTTAAGAATGGCTTATCGGACGAAAAAAATTATAAAAGCTGATTTTCTTTTTTTGACGCTTACAATTTTTATTTGTAGTTATAACACATTATGAATTATAACGTATAAGAATTTCGTTTTTATTCAAATTTTTAAAACTAAAAATAGAAAAAAAACGTTTCGTTAAAATTTTGAAAAAATTAAACTTTTACCCGCCTGCTGTGTCCTGTTGATATTCATCATTGTTCATAGATTTTGTAGTTGCTGAAAATATGAAAATTATTTCAACAACATAACTCCTTAGGTGTTACCGCCAAAAAAAAATTGTAGGCATGAAAAAAACAGTATACCTTTAATATTTTTTTCCAATAAGCCATTGTTGAGTTAAATGAGAAAAAGGGGTTTTCAACATGGCGGCTAACGCTAACGCCCTACCCATTGACGTATTGGATATGGACCGCCAGTAGCGGTCGTGTGTTCCAACATAACTATGGGCGCCAACAACTACTAGCAGGGAATCTGCGTAGCAGTGCTATGCTTGTTGTTTTAATACTTGCATATGAATATTTCATCTTTTTATATTTTAATTTTAAAGGCGAAATTAGTACACGTATTTAACACTAAAAGATGATGGCGCGTTTTGGCCGCTTTTAGCTGGAATAACTTTTTTTGGTCGTTTGTATGAATATTTAAACCGACTGGCGGTCCATATCTATTACGTCAATGACCCTACCATCCCACCATTTTTGTTTTGTTTTTTTTAATACTCCGAAAAAGAAAAGTTTGGCCCATTCCATAAAAGTTTTGTTCTGATTCGCACTGTTTATGCGAAAACTTATTCGATGTGAGAGTTACAGAACATGGGTCCTGAAAGACTAACGAACTCATGAATCAAAGAATACAAGATTACGACACTTGTTTTTTTTTTAGGTTTTTGTTGTTGTTTTTTATCACTTTTTATTAAATCTTGTAATGACTTAACCCAAACATATGAAGCAAAGTGTGCAAGGTGCTTACGTAACAAGTTAAAATTACGTCACAAGTGAAACAACAACAAAGTGAAAGTGCCAAAGTGTCGTAATCTTGTATTCTTTTATTCATGTAACGAACCCATATCAAATCAAAAAATTTGATGCGTATTCTGTTGCAAGGAAAAATTCTCTGCCGGCTGGCCTATTTATTCAGCTATTTCGGCGAGTGAGGCGAGATGGCTCGCGCCACTCACTTTTTCATCTCACTTCATTGCCCGAAGCGATTCAGCTATTTTGGCGTAATTATAAACTTCGAATATTGTTTCGAACACCAAACACGCCATCAAACAAAGAACAATATTCATAACCTCATTTTTTATATGACAAAATATTCGATTTAAAATAAGTTTCATTATTATGCATAATACATATTAAATTACGTAAATTAATTTGCACTAATTAAAATTTAATAAATAAATAAAATGTTTACAACAATATTTTCTACCATTTTGCAGCACGGCACGTTTCTTTAAAGTATCAATAAAGAGAGTCAATTCTTGTTTTTGTAATCTGACGTTCCATTTCACTCACTGGAACACTCGAATTTGTTAGCTGAATCGCTTTTCAATGAAATGCGACTCATCTCACTCACTCCCTGTAAGTTTGAATTAGCTGAATTTCGCCATAGTATTGTTTAGTATCAGCATGCACGCCATAACTCCTAAAGAGCAATATTTACTAAAACAATTAAGAAGAAATATAATTTCTTATAGGCCACTCTTTAATTATTTAAGAAAACGTGTTTTTTTTTCAAAATAGTGATTAAACACACCTCAAATCATCTCATCTTTTTTTATGTTTAGGAAAACCCCATGCTAACTGTAGTTAGTATCGTACCTCGTATCGTACACTGTACGATATAGTGTTGTATTTGGAAAAGTCGACAATGAATAAATATTCATTGACAAATAATAAAATATTATTATTCGATTGTCAGTATCCGCCTACTGAACACTACAATTTGCGACGAGGAGAAAAAAGGATAATAAAATAATAATATAGCACAATACAATGTCTGGTGAGTAGAACTATTTTCTTCAATGTAATAATTATTTGTTCGGTTTTTTTTAATACCTAAGGCCAGCGCGCACTGGGCGGAAAGCTCGCGCGGCCTGGCCGCAACGGCCAGTTAATAGATGCGCGGATCAATGCGGCTGGCCCGGCGGCCAGGAACATCAGTTGACTTTTCATAGTGTTGTGAAATGGACGTAGAAGAAGAAATAATTATTGTTGCTCTGGCCCTTTAAAAAAAAAAGCTACTTGTTCTTGTAGGTGATGAAGCGTTTCCTTTGACAGAACATTTGATGAGGCCGTATCCTGGTAGGAATTTAACAAACAAAAAGAAAATTTTTAACTACAGGCATTCTCATGCACGTCGGTATATAGAATGCAGTTTCGGTATACTGTCTAATAAATGGAGAATTTTTCATCGTCCCATTGATGTGGAAACAGAGTTTTCAATTGCTATTGTTTAAGCATGTTGTTCCTCCTTAGTATCGTGCGATCGAACGATGGATACATATTTAATGATACGTTAAGTATACCAGATGTTATCAATGAAATACCTCCAGTACTTAATGTTAGAGCTAACAGAACATCAAATCAATACACGGATCAATTCGCCGATTATTTTATGAACGCCGGAAAGCTTTTGTATTTATAAATATAATTGTTGAAATGCATTATGCAAACAAATAATGTGTTTTACAAATTATTTAAGTTGCTCTTTTTATTTGTAAAACAAATTTGTAAAACAAATAAAAAAACAAATAAAAAATGACTTACCAAGTTCTTCTTTTTATTTTTTCTTGCAAATTTTTTCCACCTTAACATTTTTTTTATTCTAATCAGAATAATCATCTGAAGATTGGTCCCAAATACCATTCTGAAAAAAAATAAAAATGGAAACGTGTGGCCGCTATGACAAGTGCGCGCATACTGATATCATTTCACATTAAGTAGTGGCCCCAGCGGCCACGTGGCCGCGTGTGCCGCAATGTTTCTTAATGGCCGCGCGGCCGGAGTGTGGCCGCTGGTCGCCTAATGCGCGCACTTGTATGCATATTAGAAGAGCTCGTGGCCGCTGCGACCTGGTCGCGCGGCTTGGTCGACTAGTGCGCGCCTGGCCTAAGAGTATTTAATGTTATTGAAATTGACAAATGATTGCTGGAAAAAAATAGAGCGACTTAATTGTTTGCAAAAAAATAAGAGCGACTTAAATGATTGCTGAAAAAAAATAGAGCGACTTAAATGTTTGCTGGAAAACAAAATTAGAACAACTTAAATGTTTGCCGTTTGAGATTTTTATTAAGAAAAATGGTAAAAAAACTGTATTTAAAACAATATTTTGATCTCAAAATATTTGGATCATTTTATAAGTTTATACTTTTTATACATATATACTCTAGCAAAATACCAGAATTATTCGCAATAAAAAAATGCATATTTATAACGTGTAGGTATGTGTTTGTAGATATAATTAAAATAAGTAAAAAAAAAAAAAGAATGAAAGTAATTGTAAAATTGTAGTATTGTATTAAGAAAAGTCGACAATGAATAAATATTAAATGTCAAAATAATAAAATATTATTATTCGATTGTCAGTATCCGCCTAGTGAATACTACACTAACCACATCCAATATAAAATTGGTAGGTATGTATTCTATTGCATTATGGAACCCAAAATTTGTCTCTGCCGCTGGCTTAATATTGAGTGCAGCATTTTTTGAACACACGAATTACTTAGGAATATATTTGAGTTTACTTCCAAATATTTTATACTAAAACTTGAAACTTGAAACATATAATATGTATTTAGTTAATACAAATTAATCGTTTTAAGTGGCTGGAAAAATTATTACATTCCAGCTGTCATGAAATTATCGATACCTTGTTTTACAAATAAAAACCATAGTATGCTGTGTTTTGGTATATTTTTTATTTTAATTATTTTCCGTAATAGATGCAGAGGTTTATCAACATTTTAATGATGGCATAAATAAATGACAGATGTTCATTTATTTAACTTTCTTTGATAACTAGGCGTTGTTTTTTTACAAAATGCTCAACACGATTTTCAAGACTTTCTGAAAAGAAAAGGACAAAATAAAAATTAAATTTGAAAATTTGTGGACATATGTATACCTACAATATTTGTTCATAGATAAAATAAACAATATTCTCTAACAACAAAGTATAGAACTAATTAATAATTACATATGTACCTCAATATAGATACAAAAACATACTTTTCCAATATCAACTATCTAGAATTCTAGACAATACATAGGTATGTATCGAAATCAGTTATACGCAACTTGCAGATCTGGATGAACTTTAGCACAGAGATAGGTTATAGTCTGGAAAAGCAAATATGTTGCTTCTTTACCGGAAAAACTTACTATTCCCGTGAGATATTTTTTTCTGTTTTTCACAGAACTAAGTAATTGAAATTCAGTTTTTTGCTAATTTTTCGGAAACTTTTATGCAAAATATGAAGCACAAAATGGCATTTCTAGTTTTTAGCTAAACAACATAAAACCAAAAATATGATTGTAAATAATTTCATGATTCAAGATCTGTGAATTAACCCAGTTTGCAACTAGAGCATTTTATTTTTGTTCTGTAAGCTAAGCTCAATGGGAAAACCACACAAAAATAAAGCAAAAAGCACCAAATACTAGTGAAAAAGTGCAGTTATATTTCAAAAGAGACAAGTTAATGAGGGTGAATTACGAGGGTGGGTTTATAAGTCCCGGTTCTCATATACAGTTGAAGGTTATAACTTAAATAAGTACTTGTTAAACTATCTTTCGATACAGACGCTTTTGACTAAAAAAGAAGATTTTTATAAAAACTTTTAATCCCGGGAACCAGAGTCAATTAAAACAAAATATTTTTCTGGATGAGTTGAGTAGTTCATAATCATATATGTATCTAAATTGACTTAATAAACTTATGTCTCAGAAATATTTTTGTTGCCCTGTGTTATCATAGAGTTATTGTTCTAGGGAAGTATATCAATATCAGAATATTATGCTAGTGAAAAATTATTATGATATATTAGCCAGCCCCGTTTTTTTACAAGTTCATATAGACTTGTGTGAAAAAACGACAATAGTCGTAATACAACAACACGTAAATACAACAACATAAGTCCATATAGAATAAGCTAACTCTCGATAATTATCGGGACTTAGTTAAGTCCATATAGATTACTGCTTTACCGACACAATTACATGTGGATATATGGAAACGTCAGTAATGTTGTGGGCTAAATCCAAATGTCGTTTTTTTCACACATGTTTATATGGACTTGCAAAAAAACGCGGCTAGACTTTAAAAAAAGTATTCTGTTTTCAACATTCTGTATGCTGTAATTAGCCTGAAAAATGTAATCGTTTTGACATTGTCAATTGATATTAAAACGATTTTATGTTTCAACCTATTTACATCACTTTGAAATACAGAATTTTGAGATACAGAATTTTAAATATAGAATTTTGACCAACCAGAATTTTGAAACACAGTATTTTGACTTACAGTATTTTGATTATACAGTATTTTGAACATCCATAGTATTTTGAGATACAGTATTTTAAATACAGTATTATGACCCCTATCATGACCGTCCTTTTTTCCGTTTTGTGGTACGCAGCTCCACGGTGAAACGGTAGATAACCGGTTCAAGTCTTCACTACTCTCTACACTCTTTTCGTATACAATTACATCGACCGGGGCATTAATTGCTCGCGAAATTTTAACGTTTCTATTTTGTTCGTGTTTTTGTGGGTTATTATTATGTTCTTTAATGTTAACGAAACGGTACCAGACAAATTTTCATGTCGAGTTCCATCGTTTGTAAAAGAAAATATTTTTCAAAAAACAAGAAAAACAAATAAAAAGAACAGAACTCCATATAATAATAGTTACAAATATACAGAATCTAATGGTCATATAGTAGTAGTTTAAAACTTAAATCCAGATGTAAATTATTCTTTGTTTTCGTTTATTTTCATATGAAATTCATCTTTTCTAATCGCTGCTTCTTTTATGTAAATTTTTCTTTATGTATTATTCCCTGCAAACTTGGCAAATAATAAATCTTTAATTCAGTTGTGAAGTCAACTCTGTGCTATGCAGCTCAAGTTTGGGGAATGGAAGAGTATGAAGAAGTTGAGAAGCTTCAGAGAAATTTCATCAATTTTTTTTTAATTTTTTACTTAGAAACCGGCCTACCAAAGATATTTACCAGCACTCTGAAACTACAAGCTGATTATCTCATTAAAGTGTTTTCGAGATGAGCGATTAAGTAAAATGATGCTGCTGTACGAAGTAAGAAACAAGGACTGGTGGTATGATAAATGGCAACGGATGGCCACTGCATGGGGCGAAGATTTGCAAATTGATCCAAACAACATTCTTGGTGTGAAAGAAAAACTTTATAGAATAATTCAGCTTAATGAAGACTCGATTCGGAATCAACTTGTAGAAACTGCTATCGAATTAGAAAGCCGAATAATATATAGCCAGATGAAAAATAATCTGAGTAACAATAATTATTTCCATGATTATCTTAAGCCCAAAGACATTTCTTTAATCTTCAAAGCAAGAAGCGAAGTATTATGTCTCAACGGACGACCTTACAATGGGAGTTTAAACCAGTTCTGCACACTATGTAATACAAGAAGAAGACTGCTTTCACTTTATAAGCATATGTCCTATTTTTGGACATAAGAGGGTCGCGTATTTTGGAAAATTTACTCTCTCAATGCAGGAGACAATACAAATATTGGATGGACCGGACTGGCAAAACCTTTCTAACTATGTGAAGGAAATTTTCAGATTTAGGAAACTGATCATGACAGAATATGATTAATCTACATTAGGTATAACTACATGCATACATACATACATACATTAAAAATAAAAATCGAAAATATCAAATGAAAACTGAAAATTAAAATAACAGTATCTTTAAAATCAAGAAATTAAAGCTGTTAGTCGAGCTGACGGAAAGCCAAAGCTTTCAAATTCAAAAAAAAAACAATGTAAATGTATCAAAAATTGTAAATAAATGAATTACTTACTTACTTACTTACTTATTAAACTTGGCTAAGAAATGAGTAAATGCATAAGTTCCGCCTGTTCTCTATAGAGCTGCCGGTAGAACAACGAGCGATAAGGATAAACTGTGTGATCATTTTTAAGATACTAAAGATCTTATACAATTACTTCCTTATTAATAAAAAATAAACTGTAATTTTAATTCTTAAATTAACAATTAGAGTTCACTGTAATTCCATTTGAAGAACAAAAATTATATTTTTTTTAAATTTTGAACTCGCAATTTAATTTCTCAAAAGTTAGTCAATAACACAACTTGAATAAAACATTATATTGAAAAATGGAATGTAAGATTCAAAGAGAGCTATACCATAACATCGTTTGTGCTTTCCTTGATTTTTAATAAATATTTTTCTATTCTAAGTCAATTTTTCAGAAAATTGGCCCCCGCCTTTTATACGATTTTTTCTAACCTAACCAAGTCACTCTAGCATTTTGTTTCATCTTATGCAAATCACCCTGTTTACTCATAAACATAGGTCATGTATAGTTCTTGATTTTTCGTGCAAGGTTTCCATTACTCACCACATCGTTTCCTGGTCATAAGTTTCTGATATTCTTTGCGTCTTGCGCATTGATGCAATATATTAGCTTGAGCTTTGAGGTTACAGTTCCCAAAATGTTGTTCCGTCAAATCCTCCAAACTGCCAAGAACATTTTTTATCATAAAGGTCCTGCAAATGTTGGTAAGTGTAACTATGAAAGTGAATTAATTTGTTCAAAATTCTTACTTAACACCTTGCTGTGTCCATTCACCTTGAATTGTTTCAATAAGCTTCGACAAGTTCTCTTTATTATAAATCCATTGCGTTAAGTCATAAGTGATCGCCTCTTCACCTTTCTTTTTATCAGATAATGCTACTTTCTCATTTGGATTCCTGAATTGGGTTTGTCCCGAAATCTCTCTGAATTCACAATTGTATAAATTCAGTGGAAAAGCGGCGGCGGGGGTGTATTGTGGTTTACTGAAAAACAGAAAAGTATGTTTGTATAGTTAGTAAATAGAGTGTGTTAATGGTGAGAAAACTTTGCTTATTATAAATTGATATATGTAATTTATTGATTTAGTTCTTAAAACTATAGGCCACTGGGCAAAACAAAATTTTGGGTTCCATAATGCAACAGATAACCCATCCAATTTTATTATGGTTTGCTTGTCTTTTAAGAGTATCCAAGAGAATTGAGAACAACTAAATCCTTTATATTAGAGGTACCTGCTATAAGTATTTGTATTTCTCAAGGTTCTCAAAAACTGTTCCAACGATTTTGATAAAACTTTGTGAATACAATACTTTCAGTGCTCTTTATTTAACTGCATTTCAAGATTTTGGCTAAAAATGCTCATAACGTAGATTCGGTGTTAACAGGTTCTTACAAATTTGACCATAACTTGATAATGGCTGAACTGATTTCATTTAAATTTGGTATGGCATTTAAGTTAAACATTTAGCAAAAGATGGCGTTTAAAGTTGAGCTGCAACCACTTTGACATCAAGTTCGAGAATGTCAGAATGCTTATACATGACACAAATCCAAGAAAACTTGATGCTTATGAAAATGTGTATATACAGAATAATTAAAGCGTTTAGCGGTCTATAGTCTAAGAAAATATTGCGATTCGCTTGGTGCTTTCTTTGACTATAGGCTGCCAACGCTTTTATTTTGAATAATAACTCAGAAAAGTCCACTTAAAATAAACTGATGCTAGCTACCAAATTATTTAGTAGTTTGAAACTTAAACCCAGATGTAAATTATTCTTTGTTTTCGTTTATTTCCATATGATATCCATCTTTTATTATTGTTGCTTCTGTTAGATATATTGGTTTCTTATATATGTATTATTTTCTGTGACCAAACAATATTAAACTTGGCAAAGGAATGAATAAAGTGAATAAGTAATTTTTGGATTTAATTTTACATCTGGATTTAATGAGTGAATAATATGTCCGTAAGTCTTCTACTTGGTTGAATATTTTTAATATAAAAAAAAACTTTTTAAATTAATTTTCATATTAGTATATAGAATTTGTATCATTATTTATTTTATTTCTTTGTTATATACACATTAATGACCAACTTATGATCGAAGATAATTGCAAAATAGTTTCACCTATATTTAACATAATTTAGTGTTCTCTTTTGAAATTTTGTAAATCATTACTTAAGCTTTAAAAATCAAATGTTTTCTCTCGTTTTCTTTTAAATAGTACTCTACATGCTAAAAATTCCTGCCCTTTTTTAACTTTACAATTGGTTCTTATGAACAAAATAGATAAGGGAACTTTAATCAGCATGGCAATATACGACTATATTATAGTCTACGATCCGGCATAAGAAATATGTATAAATCCTTGTCTGTTATTTGACGGCGACAAAGATTTATATTAGAAAATTAGTACAGTCCTTAAATAAAGGTACATACATAATTTTTATAGTTTTAGTTTAGTTTTTATAAATTAAGTTTAAATTTAGTTTATCATAATTTTAGTTTAAAAATAAATTTGACAAAATATGCAATTAAATTAAATATTAAGAAAAGATAGAGATAGAAAATAAAGTAAATAATTTAATTTGCTTTCGAGATGTAGCACATGTGTGCCAACTAGGTCCGATACTGAAACTGCGAGCTGAAAGCAATACCTCCAGCTTTTTATATAAATATTGGGAGTGTTTCTTTATCACTATTTTGGAAAGGTACTAACAGTTCTGTAATCAATGTACTTTACTAGGGTACCTCCCAAAATTTGTTGAAATGTGACCTAGCTATGGAGTTGAACGCAAAATTTAGTTTTTGCAAGGAAGATGCATCAGCATCAGCAAATAGTTCACAGCCATAGAGAATAATTGGAACAATTAAGACTTCCACCAGTTTTAGCTTTACTGACACGGGGAGGAAATCCCTGCAAACAGACAATCATCTCAAAAGCTCCATACACTTTAGACGTCAGTAAGTTTATATGGACATTCCATGTTATCGTTCTATTGAGGATAATGCCCAGGTTTTTAATCCTTGACACCGTCTCAACTTGTTCACCATTCAAAAACACCGGTGGAAGATCTATCAAAACAGGGTTTTTCTATATTGACAATGTTTTTGTTTTAGAAGGTTTCAAAAGTAACTGGCTTTCGGACGCCCACTTAGAAATGCTATTTAAATCATAGTTCATTTTCTCGACTGCATCATACATTAATCCTAAGGGAAAATACAGATAAATCTGTACATCATCAGCGTAAATATGATATTAATTATTAAAAATTGAAAAGAGTAAGGGTCTCATCAATGAGCCCTGAGGAACACCACAATGAACGTGCAGAAAAGTTGAAAGACATTGGCTATGAAAGACAACTTGTACTCTGTCAGCAAGGTAGGAGCGTATAAGACTCACAGATATGGCTGAGAAATTATATAAGGAAAAGAGTTTATTCAATAAAATATTGGTTTTAATTTAATCAAGCGCTTTGGTAAAATCAAGCAAGATGATTAACGTGCACTTTGTTTGTCGACGGCAGCTCGGATATCATCAGTTACCAAAAAAGAAAATAAATTAAAATGATAACAACAGCTATTGCTATTTGTTATTTTTTATTTTTTTTTTTAAGGAGCATCAAATGAATGAAATTCAGAAATAAAAAGGTTAAGTAGCCTTTACTCCGATGTGTTTCGCCTGCCTACCGTTCACACTCAGGCGAAAGACATCGGAGTAAAGCCTACTTAACCTTTTTATTTTTGAATATCATCAGTTACCTTCAGTATAGTGGTTATACATCTATGTCCAGTTCAAAAACCAAATTGTAATGGTGTCAACATGTTGTTAATAAAGGCCTTAATTTGAGAACTCATAAACTCGAATGATTTTGACAAAAAAGGTAATAGTCTAAGAGCTAGCGACAAAAATACTTACGTCATTTGATAACGAAAATAATTAGTCGTATTATCATCTCCCTGCACTTGTGATAAATAATCCGAAAGTCTTCCAAGCCTCCAGTGGTGGGTGTGGCCACCACGCACTTTTAAAGGTGTTAAACATTGTATGGGGCTTGTATGGGAATTTTTTTTCGTTGCAAACTAATAATGGGATCTTATAATAAAGGGACAAAATACGAGCATATTTTACTATGGGGAGAAGGGTCTATCTCCCCCTGTTCAGCCAGTAGGTGCAGTTTTGTAAACATAAAATAAATTTTATTTTTTTTAGAAAATTGCCCCTCTTGTGATGAAATGAAAGGAGAAATCAAATATGCTTGTATTTTTGTAGAAAATCCCATTATTAGTTTGCAGCGAAAAAATGTGCCCATATATTTTTAAACTTTACAGTGCATGGTGGCCACACCCACCACCGAAGGGTTAGCAGACTTCCCGAGCAAACAATTGTAAGAAAACAAAGTCTGCTTTTAATGTACCGAAAACCATGATATTAAAGAGTGTAATAATGTCGAAAATAAATGTATAAATTCTTATAATGCCAACCAAGATCGACATAAAATTGGATTTAAATTGTGACCATAAGCCTAGTGATGAAAACTGTGCAAACTGTGCAGTTTTCCAGAGAAAACTGAAAATAGTTGAAGAAAGGATTGATTATTAGCCATTAGATGACATTAGGTGCATCTACTTAAATAAGGAGGTGCTCTCAAATAATTTTTGAAGAACTTGAAAGCCTAGTAAAATGTGAAAGCGTCGACATATTAATAGTAACTGAAACACATATTACATATCTAAATGATTTAAACGATGTCCAGCTTGAAGGGTACTTTACCCTCCATTTAATTGGGAAAGTGAAGCTCGCTATACTGGGGGTGTCGCGGTTTATGTCAAAAATAATTCTAAATGACGCGTTTTAAAAAATGTCAAGTTAGTATGCAATATTGGTAATTAATGTTAAAAGTGCAATATGAAAGCTATCCTGTGATAAACCTGTGTGCAATATATAGATCTCCTAGTGGTTTTTCATCTAAGTCTGATTTCTGTAATGAACTAGAAAACTGGATAGAATATCTATCACAATGCGGAAATTTCAGTATAATAGGAGACGTTAACATAGACTGCTTCGATATGACAGATACCTATTCACAAATAATAAGAAATATTGTGAATTAATATGGGTTACATATATTATATATTATAAACGAACGAACGAGGATAACGATTAATTGTATAACATTAAAAAATTGCACTGACAAAATGGGCGCGAGGGTCGATAAAAATATAAAAATTAGTGATCATGAATCAATCGAAATAATAATTAAAAACCAACATAAATCACAAAATAACAGGAAAATTACGTACTGTTATTATAATCGAAATATCTTCCTGTCCTTTGTTAGTAAATATGAATAGTGATCATCCTTATAATATAAATGTGATCAATTTGAATGGAATTTAAAAAACGTTGTAGGCTCTAAGAAAAACAAGTACCTTATATTAACGGGGAGTGGTTTACAAATGAATTGAGGATGGAAAAAACATGTGAAGATAACATTATATAGGCAAGTCGTAATGAGTAATTATGAGAATTGGTGGCGTATATACATACCACCAATCAAGAAATCAGTACAAACAAAAAATACTTTTTACGAAGTCTCGATAAATAAAAAAATATGTATTAAAGAAAAATAAAGCGGCAATCAGCCCTATCGAGGTATTCGTTCGGATTAAAATTTTGTCCCATTCGTACAAAATCGGAGAATTTTTCTGTTTTCTAACACACAAATCGGTGAAACTTACGATAGAATTAAACGCAGACTATTGATGTGTGATGAAAAATATTTTCAGAAGTTCTCCGATAAAAAACTGCTGCGGAACATTCAATAAAAAAAATATTTTAAAAAGTTGTTGGTGATTTGATTGAAAATAAATTGGCTTTGTTATTTAGTTGCTATATGCTTGTATTTTCAACCAAAAAAAAATCTTTTTGAATTGTTTTGATTAATTGTGTTAAGACTTGTCATTATACAGTTCTAACTTCATTGTTAATAATTATGTTTTTAAATTATCGAATATTTTTCACACTGTATGTGAATGAAGCATTTGGTGGAAAATGTCAAATGAGTCCGTTTATATGCTTTATTTATTCTGTTTGCAAAAGGAATACCTCGATCGCAATTTGAGTTCCGATCTGTAATCATTTCCGATCTGAACTTCTTCCGAACGGATACCTCGATAGGGCTAAATATCGGAGGTGTAATTGGAAGACGATTCTGTGAAACAAGGATGCAATATTATGTGATAAATTCAACAACTTTTTTGTCGAATCAATAAATGAAATAACCCAATCTGTGATATTCTGTGATTATCAGCCCAATCATCGTAACCGATCGGATTAATCGGGCATGCCTCGGAAAAAAATTGAGTCGAAAATGTCAAAATCACAACAACGCGCAGTAAATTCGTGCGATGGATGACGATTGTGAGGTTTGTATACGTTTGCCTCTGAAAGCTAATTGAAGGCGGAATTTTGTCCGATGATATAAAAAATAAATAAACAAACAAATAAACTAAATGTTACTGCTGTATTTGAGTTTTGGTCTGGTCTCGTGACCAAGGAAACGAATAAATCATTTTGTTTAAAATTAATAACAATAGATATTTTTTTTGCTTATTTGTATTATTTTCCATGCGTATTGAGCAAAATGAGAAAAACTATCTCCATGAGTACTGCTGTAAACATATATAATCTATTAGTAAAACCTCGTTTTGATAATTGTGCAAGCTTATTGTATATGTGTGGTGTGTCCGCAAAGATAGGTTACAATTACTGCAAAACAAAAGTATGCGAATTATTTTAAAATGTAATAGATACACGCCAATAAGATTTATGTTAAATGCTTTGAATTGGTTCATTAATGAATTAATCAAAGACTTTTTATGTTATGTAAGATATTTGTATTTAAAATCAAGAACAATATGTTTCCCGGTTACTTATGTGATAATACTAGTACAAATGCAGTTGCTCAATACAACCTGAGAAATAGTTGTGAC
The DNA here is from genome assembly GCA_951217065.1 of Baccha elongata. Lineage (NCBI taxonomy): Eukaryota > Metazoa > Arthropoda > Insecta > Diptera > Syrphidae > Baccha > Baccha elongata. Next base: position 199,067,414 of record OX578272.1, read on the forward strand.
TTAAGAACAATAAGATCAAGAACCATGAGAGATGAAAGAACCATTTTATATATGGGTCTTCAAGGTGTTAATAATCTTCCTAGAGAAATTAAAATTACATATAATATGAATAAATTTAAAAGAAAACTCTGAATATATCCAATCATCTATATATTTAATTATATGATAAAAAATATTTGCACAAATAAATGTAATATACTTTATCATTAAATTTGCATTAATGTAATATTATAAACATAACTGTACTGAAAATTGATCAACAATTTGTATGTTAAATTTTAAATTCATATTTAGTTTATTTAGTTAATAAAATTAAATTTGTAAAAATGTAAAACCTTAACTAAATGTCTTTTAAAGCTAAATAAAGAGTATCAATCAAAGAGATTTGTTTCTATGAAGATACGGCCAAGAGCAAAAATTGGATTTTCTTGACCAAATTCATAATTATCTAACTAGTCCCTCTTATACATATACATATATTTTTGCGTGCTTCTCTGGTCAGTGGGTATCTCTTGACAATTTACTTGCTTTAGCCTATGTGTGCATGATATTGTTTGTACGTACAAAAACTCGACACATAAACAGATGCCATCTGGATCTGGTGCAGTGGATATTTTTCTAGGTTTATTAAAAAGTGAGAGAGACAGTCGCAGTAATGTGTATGCTTTGATTGTTTGGTTATTTTCATTTGCCTTCATTATTGTTTTTTTTTTTTTTACATTAATGTCGAATTTTTTTTTAATAAAATCAACCGATAAGACTTTTTTTTATATTCCTATTCCTTGTATAACAATTGTTTTATTGAGAAGTGGGTGAATTAGACAACAACTAACACTATTTTTGGCAGAGTTATAGTGTCGCTCGTCCATTTACAATCTCATGTTTCTTCGAAAAACAAGCCGGCACCCTGAATCGAACCTGTGCCTCCCGACGGTTATCGCACGCCAACAATGCCAACAAGGAAGGGAATTTTGAGTGAAAGATTTGACACTTATCAAGAATTGTTTAATTCATTAAAATTTTAAAGTTGGTTTGATTGATGAATACATACTGCAGTTAGACTGCGTAGCTTGCGCTCAATAATTCAATTCACATTGAGAAGTAGGCGAACTAAACAACATCTTGTGGACGCCAACACTATTTTTGTCAGGATTTGTTATTTTTTTGAAGTTCAGCAGCCAAACCAGTGTTCTGCACAGCGTTAAAATTACCCATAATTTTGATCATCTTACAAAGTAGTTCTAGGTTTTTTCTTTAACAAAATATAATTTATAGTATATAGGCATAATTATTTAATTATAAATCATTAATAAATTTGTTTTTGGAATTTCAATTTCTCGTTTTTCGTTTTTTAAACTTGGTTTTGTAGGGAAGTTTTTTATTAATGGTGAATTAAATCTAGATATCAATAGATGTCAATAAAATAAAAATTCTAAACACCGATCATTTGAGTAACAGATTTTTCCTATAAATTGACCTCAAAACAATGTCTTACATTTATCCGTAGGAAAGTAATAAGACAGGGAAGTTAAATAAACAAACATGTGTTAAAAAATCCTATTTAATTCAGTTGGCGCACTGAAAAGCTAATAATTTATTCACCTTAAAATTGTATCTTCTGTCAATTTTTTTATGGTTTCATCAAAAATTACCCAAGTGAAATTTTTTTTAATGATATATGCTTACTATTTTAATTTGACACCATATTTATCCCTTAACTGGGTGAGTATATCTAAAATAAAAGAAATTTAAACAGCTATTGCAAGTTGTTATTATGCCCGGAATATCTTTTGCTACAAAACTGATTTCTTTTTTCAACTCGATGAGTTTAGCATTCTTGCAGCCGGGCCGCCCGGACTATTGAATTGATGGTAAGCATTTGACTGTTGAATTTCAGGTCCCCAATGCTATCGCAGAGACGAATTACTATTACTGAGCTATTTTTCTTATTCTACTATTTTTGATATTCTAGTTAACAAATGAAAAATATGAAATTGTTTAAATTACCAAGGATTTGTTTTGACATCAAGTAAATCTTGAATTACTTTAGGTTCCTCTTTTCCTTCTCCAATAAGCAACAAGACCGACATTATACATCGAATTTGATGCCATAAAAATGAATTCGCTTGTATTTCCAAATAACACATTTTATAACTTTCTTCTTCATATTGATTTGGACACTCATGAATTCTGGCTGAATATATTTTTCTTTTGTAATTCATAACTCCATTGTGGACGTCCATTTTGCAGAGATTTCTAAAATCAGCATCAAGTGGATTAGTGAGAAATTGACATCCTGCACGCATTGATGCTAAATTCAATTTGCCATTAGGAAAGAAGTAACGATAGGTTCGCTTTTTGCAGTCAAACCTTGCACTGTACTCCTTAGAATGCAGTGGCATCCAAGCGATACATTGGATATTTTTAGGAAGAATTTTGTTAAGCAAACCACAGTAGTCAATTTCATTTGCAATTGCTTCTTCCGTGAGTTGTTGTTCTTCTGTAAATTTGCTTCTCAAATCAATTGAAATTACCTGGCAGAATGCGCTAACTTCTTTATCTGTTCGACCACAGCGATGGTAGTTTGAAGTTTCACGCGATTCAATGAGACATGTTTGGATGAGTGACTTGAATAAGTGGTACTCTAGGATGGACAATTAAGTAAGTTAATGTACAAATTGACAATCAAACCTATTGTTACCTATTGTTGCATTGGAATCCTCTTGACAGGCTAGCCCCTGGTAGTCCCATCCAAAATATAGTAACCTGATTAGAACGTGACGTTTTGATGATCTACAACGATATACATAGACTGCTAAATAAAGTCAAATTTAACTAATTTATGCTCACTTTGAGAAATCGAACTTCCTCTGCTTAGGAAGCTTAGTTTTTTGGAGACATTCATTTTCATTTTCTGATCGATTCACTGAATCTGCGTCAAGCTTCTTCTGGAGTATGTTTTTTAGTTGAACATTGTATGCTTGTAGTTGAATAATTTTGTCAATGAGTTCAGACTTTTCCAAAACTTCAAGATCATGTCTGGTTAGGTTTTTATGCCTTTTATTAACACAAACTTCCATGGTTATAAAGTTCTGAACGTTCTGATTGGGAATCCACCGGAAGACAAAAACAATCAGAGATCTTGACACCAAAGCACACCAAAGTCAACCAAAGTATAGTGGAATTTTATTTGTGTATAGCCATAGAATAATAAATAAATAGAACATCAACTCAGAAGGCTCCACCCACTTTTACCTACAAACTTTCAAATCGGCACTGTTAAACTTCTGTGTGCGTGCGCCCTTGCATTTCAAATGGGACTGTCAAGTTTGGCCTACCACTACATTCATGAAATACTGCCGATAGGTGAAAAAGTAAAAAGGCTCCATTTTGTGTTGAATTTTTCAAATAAAATTTTCAAAATAATCCGTTGGCATCCGTTGGAGCGGGAAATAAACTGGAAATAAACATTTTTCTTCTTAAAATCATTTTTCTAACTACGATTTTAATAAGAAATGATGTAAAACATCACGAAATTGTTTTTGAACTTATTTTAGATGTTTATTTATCCAACTAAAAATCAAAATAAAAATTAGCACATAGTGTGAACGCACCATCGCAAGTGTTTCACCACAAGTCACCCCCTTAAGTCTTTTTTTTTACTGTGGGCAGTTAAGAAGCTGTCAAATAATAACAAACATTTAAAAATCATTAACGCGACAACAAGTTTATAACGTGACAATCCAGCGTGCAACAGTGTTTCTGTCTTCATACATATAAAGTGTTCAAATATTTAAGTATACTGTGATAGTTTCACTTTATCGTTTTGATATTTTAATGTAATATACTTTGTTTCAATCAAATTTTCATTGAAAACGTAATAATTAATTATTTACGTATAGTCCTAGGGCGGTCTCGCTCTAACAAGCTATCTAAACATACCATTTATAAGTGTTAATAATTTAAACATAATATATGCATTGCATATACAGTAAAAGTACTGAGCTCTCGCTCTAACTTCAAAAGAAATTTTATTCTCAATGTAAATTATTTTATTTTAGTGTTAGTTTTTAAGGTATTTGTAAATATATATGTGACTTTCCGTCTAAAGCAAAAAATTATACTTATGAGCAAAAGTAGTGTAACTATATATCTTTTATATAATAACTGTTCGCCACGAGGCTTTCCATTATACGCAACTGAAAAAGAAGGCCATACATTACAGCCACTTTTGTACTCGCTAAAGCGAACAAGAATTAGAATTAGAATAAGACAAAAATGTAACTCGAAACTAAAAGACTCAATAAAATTCAATTCAATTCAATTTAAAAATCATTACAAAACAGTTTATTAAATTGAATGCACGTAAGTTTCACATGTTAAACAATTCCATTTTAAATGAGCTTATGCATATCTTTACTAATTCTTTTCATCTTTTAATTTCCAGCACATTCCCCGCCCAAAAATGAAGGTGTGCGTGCTTGGTGATCAACAGCATTGTGATGAAGCCAAGGTCAATAATGTTAAATGCATAGATGCTGAAGCTTTAAAGAAGCTGAACAAAAACAAGAAACTCGTCAAGAAGCTAGCCAAGTCCTATGATGCGTTTTTGGCATCAGAGTCTCTGATCAAACAAATCATACGTTTATTGGGACCCGGTTTGAACAAGGCTGGCAAGTTCCCTGGTCTAGGAGCTGTAACCGCCTTGCTTCTGTTCTGTGGACCAGACGAAGATACCTCATAAATTCAGAAATATTAACTTCATTTCGTCAATTTTCCACAAAAACCAAAAGAAACTCAACAAACTCTACTCATAACCCTAATTACACGACTTTTATCCTGCCAAGTGTTGGACTCCTCTTTGGAACAATTATTGGGTACCAAGTCATCAAGAGAAAATATGATTTCCAGAATTTTCTGCCCATCGTAGAAGCCAAAACAGTGACTAAACTTAATGATCGACGTAATCAATATAATTTCATTGCCGATGTAGTGGATGGATGTGCGAGCTCCGTAGTCTACATCGAAATCAAGGATATACGCCGTATAGACTATTATACTGGAACACCAGTCACGGCCTCAAATGGATCTGGGTTTATAATTGAATCCAACGGTCTGATATTAACAAACGCTTGTGTCGTAGTAAACAAGCCACACACGGCTGTCCAAGTGCGGCTCTCAGATGGCCGCACATTTCCTGGAGTTGTAGAAGATGTGGATCCGTCATCAGATTTAGCCACTATCCGTATCCAATGTAATAATCTTCCAGTTATGAAATTAGGTGAATCGTCAACGTTGCGTACCGGTGAATTTGTCGTTGCCCTTGGTAGCCCTCTGTCGCTAAGTAATACTGTTACTGCGGGGGTTGTAAGTAACACACAAAGAGCATCTCAGAAATTGGGTTTGCGTGGTTTGAATTTCAACTACATCCAAACGGACGCTGCTATTACGTTCGGATATTCGGGTGGTCCGCTTGTAAATCTAGACGGAGAAGCCATAGGCGTAAACGTATGAAAGTCACATCTGGTATTAGTTTTGCCATTCCTATTGACTACGTTAAGCAGTTTCTCCTTCGCAGTGTTAAGCGCAGGAGTAAAGGTGGTGTTTTACGACAAGGATTCCCTGTTCGACGATACATGGGAATTACGATGCTTACACTGACGGATGATATATTGCATAGCCGCAAAATTTCAGATGAGGTGCAAAATGGTGTATTAGTGTGGAAAGTGGTTTTAAATTCTCCTGCTCACGTGTAAAACCTTCTTTTGGTTACAACTGAATAAATTGTATAAATAATCCCGGCGATATCGTCACTCACAATGGCAAAAAAGTAGATAATTCTTCATATATCTACGATGCTTTAGCTCAGAACACCAAAGTTCTTGAAATGGTAGTTTACAGAGGCTTCACGAAGATGACAATTACCGTGACACCTGAAGATCCGTAAAGGGTGGGACACAGTTGTTTTACTGTTTGACTTTTACTTTCTGCTTTGTTAAAGTTATCATAGCGTGCTTACAAAAAATGTATCCATTAAACAAATTTATATAATCTACCAACAATGAACGATTTTGAATTTTTGAAGAAAAAACCACTAATAGAAAGTTTGTTTCCTTGCTTACGCCTTTTTGTAAAACGCTAGAAAATGCTACAGAAAATACATATTGGTCGGTACCAATGAGGGCAACACTGAGAATTGTTATTGTATTGTCGTATACAATTCGATCACTTTCTTTGCACTTAAGAAGTCATAAGTTTGATTCGTCAAGGTAAGTAAAATTATATAATGTGGGTATATGAGGTGTTGCTTATGTTTCATTATTAGATGTTTTTGGTAAGAATTTTTGCCAGTAAAATAAACGCTTCTTAAAACCACAAAGAGGTTGTTACGAAATTTCGCAAATCAAACTATAGCATTTAAAATGTAACGAAGTTTTGATTCTCCATTTTCATAAACTCGCAATTACAGATGCCTGGAGTCCGGGATTCTAAACTTGTGAAATTTTGTTTTTCGAGATTGAAAAAATGTTCAAATTGCCAAAACGAGGTGTTAGTTCACCTGGAAGCACTTTTTGATTATTCCCTAAACGAGGAATTTGAATTTTTGTTTTAGCCCGGCTATAACGGACCTCCCATATAACGGTTTTAGTTTTTCCAAATTTTCTTAAAAACGGCTCTAACGATTTTGATGAAACTTTGTGAATTTGTAGTTCTCTTAGAGCAACTGCATTTCAGGTTTTTGACTCAAAACTCACATAACGGAGAATTGGTGTTTACGGTTTTTATAAATTTGGCCATAAATTAATATCGGCTCACCCGATTTCCTTTAAATTTCGTATAGCACTTAAGTTAGACAATTAACATAAGATGACATTTTAAGTTTTTGGCTAAACAACGGTTTTATGATAGCTATACCATACAACTTGATATATATATGTACTTATTTCGGGTAGAAAATAAATATCGAGGTTTTAATTCAACATTCCATTACGATGATATAGAGAAGCCCCTACAAAAGTAGGTTTCCTTAAGCCGTCCGTAGCACAGTGGAATACGTTCATACAAGGCCTGATCAAAAATCATTTTTTGGAAAGTTGGAAACTACATATATTTATGACTTTATTTTTTGCTTAAGATGTCGAACTTTAATATTCACTTCGATTTTCATGTAAAATGTATACTTTACAGAACATAAATTGCATTTGATTTCAACATTATAGTACTTACAAAAATTGAATGAAAAATATTATGTGTTCAGAGTAAGATTTCGAGCACTCATCCTGAGGTATTACTAGAAGAAACGAACTCATTTCTTCGATGATGGAATCGGCGAAGCGTTTCATAAATTTGCACACTGAAGTTCTAGACACTCCAAAAAGTTCAGCCACTACGCGATAGTCATCTCCTGTTGCTAGAGTGTATATTGAAAGAGCTACTCTTTTCTGCAGATTAATTAGATTCTTTAATGGAACAGATGAACCATTGGGTCGCATTGTAACATCCAATCTATCACAGATCCAGTGAAACGTTTTCTTAGTCATTCGAAATGTTTCCAACCATTGTTCGTTAGTGTAGCTTGGTACTACACCCTCCCAGAACCGAGAATCTGGTTCTTGAAGGAAAGAATTTGTGGCAGTATTAGGTAGTTGCATGAGGAACTCATTCTGAATACTCATCATTTGATGGAGATATTGATTCCGGTGTATCCGCTGTCGTTTATGAATTCTTTCAATAGGGAGTTTTACCATCTTGTCAAAGCTCACACTATGACGAAGACAGATTGAAATATGTATAGGGAGTTTTACCATCTTGTCAAAGCTCACACTATGGTGAAGACAGATTGAAATATGTATCGCGCTTTTTTCAAACTGTCAAACTCAAGATCTTGGAGAAAACAATTTGGGAATAATTTTTAAATGCGGTATTCTTTTTTGTGTGAAATTTGTGATTTCCGTGGCTTAAAAATTTATTTTAATTAGCAAAACCAACAATTTTCACAATTTTCGCGCACAAATCTTTAAAATTCCCGCTTTTGTTTTCAATCAATTTTTCAACAATGATAAAAAAAAAATCAGCTGTTCACCATACTGCTGTTTTTGACAATTCTGTGAGAACGAGAAAGAGATATATCGTTGTTACCTAAAAAGCCCTATCGCGCTTTTTTCAAACTGTCAAACTCAAGATAGGGCTTTTTAGGTAACAACGTATATCTCTTTCTCGTTCTCACAGAATTGTCAAAAACAGCAGTATGGTGAACAGCTGATTTTTGTTTTATCATTGTTGAAAAATTGATTGAAAACAAAAGCGGGAATTTTAAAGATTTGTGCGCGAAAATTGTGAAAATTGTTGGTTTTGCTAATTAAAATAAATTTTTAAGCCACGGAAATCACAAATTTCACACAAAAAAGAATACCGCATTTACAAATTATTTCCAAATTGTTTTCTCCAAGATCTTGAGTTTGACAGTTTGAAAAAAGCGTGATACATATTTCAATCTGTCTTCTCCATAGTGTGAGCTTTGACAAGATGGTAAAACTCCCTATCTTGAAGAAAACAATTTGGAAATAATTTTTAAATGCGGTATTCTTTTTTGTGTGAAATTTGTGATTTCCGTGGCTTAAAAATTTATTTTAATTAGCAAAACCAACAATTTTCACAATTTTCGCGCACAAATCTTTAAAATTCCCGCTTTTGTTTTCATTCAATTTTTCAACAATGATAAAACAAAAATCAGCTGTTCATCATACTGCTGTTTTTGACAATTCTGTGAGAACGAGAAAGAGATATATCGTGGTTACCTAAAAAGCCCTATAGTTTGACGACGATTCCACAGAATGGTTCGCCGGAAAGACATAAGCTGTGATGCTAGGATGTTCATGATGCGTTCCCATTGGTTTGTTGTTAAGTTGGGGAGTTGTGTTTTTGAGTTCGTAGAACTTATTGCATCTGAATCCGGTTGATTGCAGTCTAGTTCTGAAATTGTAATATATTCACTTTATTGATTTAGAATTATATTTCATGAAGAATGTTTACCAATATCAGACATTTTATAGCAGTTTAACAATAGAAATAATCAAAAACAAAAGAATTTTTCTTAAAGAAAATAAACAGGTTGTTTGAAATTGAGACCTGGCTATGCATGTTTTTTTCGGAACGTTTAAACATCAGCACCTTAAAAATGTTTTTGTTTTTGGGTTTGTTTACATGCTGTTGCACTGCTACATCTGTAAATAATTATTAATTATCAATATTTAAGGTTTTATTTAACGTTTTTAGAACAAATATTTTTGTTTACTTACGTAGAATGCGTACAATTTTTTATAATATTTTGTCATATTTCCTTTGACATAAGTCAAACAAACTCACCACTCACACGTATTCACAGATAGGAAAGCAAGGTGAAAAAATTTTTTTTACGGGAGGGGACGGACGAACTGGAAGTGGATGACCTGTGGTGTATAGGGAGCATTGACGTATTAGGTATGGACGACCAGTAGCCAACTTCACGCGTGTTCCAACATAACTAGGGGCGCCATCAACTACTAGCAGGGAATCTGCGTAGCAGTGATATGATTTCTTTAATTAATTATTTACTATTGAAATATTTTGGTGGAAATTATTATCAAATTACTTTTATTTTACAAAACACATCCACTCCTTATGCCATGAGTTACTTACAGATGAATATATTATCGTTTTCATTTAGATTCTATTGGCGAAATTAGTACACGTATTTAACACTAAAAGATGATGGCGTTTTTAGACTGTTTTTAGCTGGAACAACTTTTCTTGGCTGTTTGTATGAAAATTTCAACCGACTGGCGGTCCATATCTAGTACGTCAATGATAGGGAGTTTTACCATCTTGTCAAAGCTCACACTATGCCGAAGACAGATGGAAATATGTATCGCGCTTTTTTCAAACTGTCAAACTCAAGATCTTGCAGAAAACAATTTGGAAATAATTTTTAAATGCGGTATTCTTTTTGTGTGAAATTTGTGATTTCCGTGGCTTAGAAATTTATTTTAATTAGCAAAACCAAAAATTTTCACAATTTTCGCGCACAAATCTTTAAAATTCCCGCTTTGGTTTTCAATCAATTTGTCAACAATGATAAAAAAAAAATCAGCTGTTCGGCATACTGCTGTTTTTGACAATTCTGTGAGAACGAGAAAGAGATATATCGTTGTTACCTAAAAAGCCCTATAGGGAATTTTACCATCTTGTCAAAAGAAAAAATGACAGCTCACACTACGCGGATGACAGATTGAAATATGTATAGGTCCATTGACGTACTAGATATGGACCGCCAGTCGGTTGAAATTTTCATACAAACAGCCAAGAAAAGTTGTTCCATCTTAAAACAGCCTAAAAACGCCATCATCTTTTAGTGTTAAATACGTGTTCTAATTTCGCCATTAGAATTTAAATGAAAACGATAATATATTCATCTGTAAGTAACTCATGGCATAAGGAGTGGATGTGTTTTGTAAAATAAAAGTAGTTTGATAATAATTTCCACCAAAATATTTCAATAGTAAATAATTAATTAAGAAAATCATATCACTGCTACGCAGATTCCCTGCTAGTAGTTGATGGCGCTCCTAGTTATGTTGGAACACGCGTGAAGTTGGCTACTGGCGGTCCATACCTAATACGTCAATGTATAGGTCATTGACGTACATAGAATAATAAATAAATGTTGACGTACTAGATATGGACCGCCAGTCGGTCGGTTGAAACATTGACGTATTAGGTATTATCTAGTACTTCAATGTATTGAAATTTTCATACAAACGGCAAAAAAATGTTGTTCCAGCTGAAAGCAGCAAAAATACGCCATCATCTTTTAGTGTTAAATACATGTACTAATTTCGCGTTTATAATTTAAATAAAACAACGACATATTCATATGCAAGTAACTCAATTAATGTCATGTAGAGTGGATTTGTTTTGTAAAATAAAACTAGTTTGATTACAATTTCCACTTAAATATATTGAAATTAAATGATTAATTAAAACAAGCGTAGCACTGCTACGCAGATTCTCTGCTAGTAGTTGATGGCGCTCCTAGTTATGTTGGAACACGCGTGAAGTTGGCTACAGGCGGTCCATATCTAATACATCAATCACGTCAATGCTTATGAAGTCTTGGACCGTGTTTAGACCGCGATATTTGAGTCTTGCGTGGTCACTGATCTCAATATATATTGAGATCAGTGGGCGTGGTGGGTATTCTCGTGATTACACAGATCCTTAATTGAGGACGCCTCACTTCAAGCGGGTGGAATTTTTGTGAAGTGAGACAATTGTACGAATTTTATAAAATAAGATAACATCCATAAATTATTATTAACGCTTCTATTTGTTTCCTTTGCCAATAATTCATTTTCAATCACTCTGCATTTAGCTTATACTAGGTGTTTTTCCTTTTTAGCTCTGAGCAGACCACGGAGTGAAGCCTGAGCTTGTCGAGTGAGCTCTGAGCAGAGTACGCTCCGAGTGCTCTGATTTATTTATGAAACGCACTTGAGCACTGCACTGTTATATCAATAGAAATCAACTCACAATCTGTCAAATAACATGAAAACTGCATGAAGTTGGCAGTGCTATACTTCATGGTCGGTCTACTCCATCATTTTATCCTGAGCTCAAAGAGCGCGCTCCGAGCAAGCTGTGATCGAAAAAAGAAACACAAGTTGAGCGCTCAGAGCTAAAAAAAAAAACACAGATCTATTTTTGACAACAGCTCAGTGCTCTGCTCAGAGCTAAAAAAAGAAAAACGCCTAGGTACTATGTTCCCACCATAGAATAATAAATAAATAGAATATCAACACAGGAGGCTCCACCCACTTTTGCGTACAAACTTTGAAAACTGCAGAGATTTAACTCTGTATACGTGCCCGTGCATTTCAAATAGGACTGTCAAATTTTGCTAGACCATACATTCTTACAGAGTTCGGTCGTGACCCTTGAAGGGTATACACGGTGGTCCCAGCACCGCCGTCATCTAAAGTAACTTTGGTGTAAATTATGTTACAATTTTATAACGGGATGGTTTGTCACCCAGCAATTTAACTGCTACAAAGCAGAGATAACGGAGCCAGGAAGTACATCTTGAGGGGGATGTTCAACAGCACTCCAAGTAAACAGCTAGAACCAGGACGGCAACTTCTTGCTGAGTTCTTATTTACCTCTGGATATGTTCCAGCATCTTTCCGGGTGGTCTGTCCACCCAGCAATTGAGCTGTTTCAAAGCAACTAAAACTGTGCCAGGAAGTGCATCTCGGGGATGGATGTTCAGCAGCGCTCATAGTAAAATTAAAGAACCAGGACGGCGTCTTCCCACCCAGTTCTTTTTACTGTACCAACTATAATCAGGTGCCCTGCACATCCAGCAATTGTGCTGCCACAATGCAGCAGTATTCATGAACCGGTCTTTTAAAAGTAGCAGTAGTGATAACAGCAACAGCAACAATCATAACGGTAGCTTTTAGTGCAGTTTTATTTTACTGTTAGGTACACCAACTAAAGTAATTAATGGCTTTAAACTAACTTATTGTCAACTGCAATACTTGTCTTTATAACAAAAAGAAATCAAAAGAAATTTTGAAATTGCGAACATGTGAAATTTGTAATTAATTCAATAATAGAGTTAATTTGTCTTATTTTCATACATATCTTTATACATGTATATCTATATTTGTATAACGTGACTAGTGTCAATTCTACCCAATTTCAGATATATCATATCATATGCCTTATATCATATCATTCGAAAATGTATTATATTAAATAACCAGCAATCCGCACAAAGCATATTCGCTCTAATAATCCATCAACATTTTTAATCTTTTATAAATGAAAATAACAAATAGCGAGAGCATAACATATAGTTAAATCTGAGCTCTCGCTCTAATTACAAAAGAAACTATGTATTATATGTATACAGCATATAAAATCCAAAAGGCATTTTAATATCAGGGTTAGTATTTATTTGATTGCATACCTATTGTATATTTTATTTTATTTTTTATTTTTTGTTTGTATATACAGGGTGTACCGCGACAAATTAACCTTACTTAAAAAATGGAAAGTTATAATTTTACAAATGTATAACAAACTAAAAAAGGTGAATTTGGTCTTTTGCATTCAAGAATCTATTTTTAATAGGTAATTTTTCAAAAGAAACTTAATTCTCTATAACTTTATCCAAGGACTTTTTTTTGTCAGATTAACAGTTTAGAGTAGACGATATAATGCTTGATGAAAAAATAAAGAAAACACTTGTTTTTGTAATTGTTCTATCTTGCGATGCGTGTATCTCAGAAACAGTTGATATTTGGAAAAAAGTGATCATAACAAAAATTGTACAAAATTCGATGGACTTTTGTTTATTCTTAAAAAAAATCGCTACGACGCACTATTTCCGTGGTATAAGAGTAAGTCCCCAAAAGCCCCCTTTGGGGGGCTTTATACTCCTTGCCCTACTCCGGATCACCTCCCAGGGATCAGGACTATTGGAAGAATGGCTTACTTGGGTCCTAAATCAATAAGGTATAAACGTTCCTATTTAAACAAAAATTAAATTTTACTTGCTCGAAAATGGTTTAAATGTAGGTAACATGATTATGGAAGCAGCAAGTGGCAAGTGTTGAACTATTTTGAAATCTTGATAAAATGGGCCAATTTTTTAAATAACTTGCCGTGGGTAGCGTCCTACATTTTTTTTTAAATATGATGTATTAAAGTTTGCTTACAAAATTCGTTTGAAAAATGACTCAGTCAAACTACATTTTTCTTGCAAAACTTACAATATTTATTTTTTATTTCGAGATTGCATTCAGTAGCATGGTTATTAAGGATAACGTAGAAAAAATATCACTGAAAAATGTTAAAATTTGTGACCAAAGTATACATAAAAATGTGGCCGTGGGTATCGATTTTCATAATTTTTCTAAATATTGCTTTTATTACGTAACCCAGAGAGATAATTTTTTTTCTTACTATTTGCAGTACGGGTATAACCTACCCTACCACCCGGTACCCGCTTGACGTTGAGTCGCGGGACACCCTGTATGTATATAATATTTTTAACCGACTAAAACGTCACATCAAATGAAACTTATCTCTCTGTCTTGAGCAAGAGCAGGAAAACCTTTTTATATATCTTTTATATAATAACTTTTCGCCACGAGGCTTTCCTTAACACAATTAAAAAAGAAGGCCATACATTACAGCCACTTCTTTTGGACTCGCTTAAGCGAATAAGAATTAATTAGTATTAGAATAAGACAAAAATGTAACTCGAAACTAAAAACTCAATAAAATTTAATTCAATTCAATACATTTTTACAATTTTGCATTTTGCTGTTCACACGTGTTCATGTATAGAAAAGCGCGTGTAATTTTTTTTTTTCTACGGCAGAAGACGGAAGATTACAAGTTGATGATCTGTGGTTCCCACCTAGCTCGAAATTGCCAAATTTGAGACCTCAATTTCGAAATTGCGAAAAGTGTTCACACATAAATTTAGATGACTTTGTTTGACAATTTAAATCAAAAGAATAAGAGAAAAAATATGTTTTTCTCATTCTGGCTTATGTGAGCCATACATTTTTATTTTTGACAAGGCGATGAACGACAGTGTTTAGACTGGGAAATTTAAGTCAGGTGTGGTGAGTACTGTCGTGATTACACAGTTCCTCAATTGAGGACGCCTCACTTCAAGCGGGTGAAATTTTTGTGAAGTGAGACAGTTATACGAAGCGAATTTTTTGCATTTTATAAAAGAATATAACATCCATAAATTATTATTAAAGCTTCTATTTGTTTTTCCAAGAATTCATTTTCTATCACTCTGGATTTAGCTTAATTATGAAAATACTGCGATGTTAACACATCGGCAGACAAGTGACCAGATCCAACTATACCAAAATCTGAACTTTTTAAAAATCTGTCAAACCAAGAATTAGGAGATAAACAGATGTATGTATGTATATTTATTGAGTCAATTTCCTATTGATAATACATGCCTTTCTTTCTTTTTCTGGAGACTGAAATGAATGGCCGTCCTTTTTGGTTACTTTTAAAATTTATATACCTACATAGACTTCTTTTAAATTAAGCAACTGTTGCGTTGCGACTAACCTCGATTTTGTTTTGTGTTGCTTCCGAGTCTCAGCATCACTTTTAAACTTTGCAACAGAATGCAGCAACTTCTCCCCAATGTTTTTTCTAAATCATTTTCATTTAATTTTCTCTATTTAACAGCACGAATAAATCCCATACAAACATCATAACCAGCCGTCTACGGACGACGAAGATGGAAGAATACGCAACATAAAGAAAAACACAAAGCGTACAGACCGATTATGTGTGCAACACGAGTGTCCCGAGCGACTCCGTCTTCCCCGGCCATCACATACGTTTCTCTCCCAGTCATAGCTTGTTTTGCTCTATAGTGCTGTGACTGAGGTAAACAGAATTTTTTTTAACTCTTGTGGTGTTAAAGGGCCATCAGCTATACGGAAATATGAGAATAGGGCTTTTTAACAGGCGGCTATATTCTCATATTTCCGTAGAGTTGCCTCTTTCACAACACGCTGTTCTCGTCCCGTTAGATATGAATGCAGAAGTTTAGTGGCAGTGGATGAAAAGTAAAACTTGTTAAAGAGTTTGTCACAAAGAATGTAGTGATCGACGGTATCAAATATTCTTGACAAATCTAGCAGTAAGAGAAATGTAATTTGATGTTTATCAATGTTTTGTCTAATGTCATCAACAACCGTCAGGAGAGCAGTGATGTAGCTATGTTTTTCCTTAAACCCCGATTGTACCTTCATAAAAATCCTTTGCCACCAGAATTTTGAGGGACAGGTATGATTTTGGCTTGCTTCCAAGTTTTAGGAAACACGCAAGTTGTTAAAATTGTGTTGAAAATAAAAGTAATCTAAGGGAGTATAAGTGGCAGTATAATTTTTAAAAATTTAGGGTCAACACCGTCTGTACCGACGGCATTAGATTTTATAGAAAGTATGCTTTTAAGTACTTGATTTTGGTCAATACCTGAGAATCCAAATTTATTATCTGATTCGGAAATATCATCAAAAGTATGATCCAACAGAAATGTAGGTCGAAGTTCATTCGAGATTGGAAAAACTACGAATTCTTCGTTAAGAATATTTCCATCGATATTATCAGAATATTGACTTTTCTGCTTTCCCAAACCAAGATTACGTAAATTCTTCCAAAGTTCTTTTCCACTCAGAGAAAGGTTAAACGCGTTTGGCCAAAATTAGAGCTTTACTGGAACGAATCAACGAAACAGTGCTGTTCAGTAGATTGCAGTATTCTCGCCAGTATCGGCAAATCAAGATGGTTTCAAACTCACCGAAGTAGATGTCGCTAAATGGGCATATCGAGTAATTATTATTTCCCTAATTCCCTGTAACGAAAAATACTCAAACCGGACCGAACAAAGTTCTTCAAATGTATGTTGTATTTGTTTTTCTTTATTTCTCTTGCCTTTTAGCACGAGAATAATTGCGGCAAGAGTAAAATAAAAACAAGTCGATAGTAAACGACATCCTATGAGCAGTATTTGAAACTTGCACATGATTTCTCTAAGTGTATAAACTCAATGGTAATATACAACTCAGAACTTAAATTATTTATCAGCTCATTAGACAGCTTTAGACTTCCTTGCAGGCTCTTTATATCTTTCATTTGGCTCAGACCATCATCCTCTGATTTATGCACCTCTTAATATAACGCTTAATTACTTAAAACGCTGTTAATGACACTAATTTCATCATATAATTTATGAAATGTATTATTTTACTTACCTATTTGGTTCTGAAATGCTTCTTACCGCCTGCTCAATAGTAGGTGATAAAATTTGACGTTAAAAATTAAACTTTTATCGCTTTTTAACCATACAGAACACCGTTTTATCGCACTTTCCAGGATTTTAACTCCAATATGTAAAAAGCGATAAAATTATCGACTGTCAAAGTTACAGAACCTCATTGAAGCGATAAAATGATTTTCGTTCCAATTTTCATCGTTTCTCGACAAATTATATCTATGCGATAGTTTCAGAACATGGGTCACGTTTTATTTTTATAGGGTGAACCATATGGTCATCTCCGAGATCAGTGACGCATTCAGACTTATTTTTACAAACACTATATTACAGATGGATACCAAATGACTGATCGTGTAAAGGTCGCTTAATATGTATAATTTCGTTAGCTGTATTTTATTATCCTCCCTGATGATCCGGAACTCTCGTGGGTCCGGTCTAAACACGGTCAAACGTAGTATTTAGTAGTCGTGTTTTGTTGGTAAGTGTTTAGTCACTTTAGCAAAATTTTGTATGGGATAAGAAAAGTGGCGATAATTTGGTCAGTAATTAAAGTGAACATAAAAGTGAAGATAAAATCTTGGAATGCCTGGAAATTTTTGGCGCGAAATATAATGTCAATACATTTTTTGCTTAAAGGTTGGTGGCACCTACGACAGCTTAAGACATGGACTCCATATACATAATGATTATTAATGGTTCTGTTCATTGTGTTTTCCTTTAGGGCGGCGTTATGCAGAAGAAGTAAGAAGCTTTCAATCTACGAAAGTTGCAAAAAAGGTTTGATGATTTTGAACTTTTCGCTTAAAAACAAATAAAAATTGGTTAAAGCAGATCTTTAAATAAAATTATATAATTTGGAATTTAATTTGGTAATATTCAAGCTCGGCTTGGCATAAAGTCAAGAATACCAACTTTGAAATAAAATAAAAAAGTGGATACAAAAGTGAATATAGCGTTTCATTGGTTCTTTCTTGTACTGACTAACTAAAAATTACCAACACAACACGACTAGTATGTAATCACGAGAGTACTCACCACGCCATACTCAAATTTTCAAGTCTAAACAGGTGTTGTCACTTCCCTTTTAAAAATGTGGTAGATTGAAATAAAAAATAGTGGGTTGAATCAAATTTTTTGCGGTAGAGTCTAATTGAGATTTTTTTTTATTGCAGAATTCATTTTCAAAATATTCAAAAAACATAATAATATATTTTTAAATGACAAAAAAACTTGTTTTAAAAATTTTGAAACGTAATCTGAATTCAATTGGGATTAGGAACTTGACTTTTCCCGAAATATTGATTTCGGCCGAAACCTAGATATTGCCAACTAAACACAAGTCAGAAAGTTTAAACTTAGGTATAAGTCAATCGAAAACATATTGCATTGTTTTAATTTATTAATAAAGAACAATAACAATAAAATCTTATTACATAATTTATGATGTTGTAACGTGTTCAATAAGATGTTCTCCGTTCTAATTTTTTTGTTTTACGATGTGTAAACTCGCCATTGTGATTCCAACTTAAAGTGACAGCCACAACGAATTTAACGAAACGCCATAGACTAGAAAGCTCCAGAAGGCCCTGACTGGCACTGTACTAGAAGATTCTAAAGCGGAGTGCTGAATAGTGCAGCCACTATAAAATGTACAAGTCGGTAATTTGAAAGTTATAAAGTTTGAATTTAAAATAAAGAAATTAAAAAGGAAATAAAGAGTGTTTTGAAATATTAAGTGGAATCAAAAGTGAAAAGACGTAAAGTGAGTTGTATTAAGACGGAAATAAGTTTTATTTAATAATACGAACCTAAGAGTATTTTGAAATTTAGTTTTTGTTTTTATTTCGTAAATTATATATGTTATTTTATATTGTTTAACTGATAAAGCAAAAGAGCTTAAAATATAAAAATAGCATTCTTTGTTTTGAAAATAAATTAAAATAATAACTAGATATTTATATTAAAATCAATTTTTTTAAGCACACGTGATCAAGGTAATGTTTGATATCATGGTTTTGGTATACTACTTGTTTCTTTTATATAAGTTTTAGACTCATCATATTTATCAATCTCCTTGCTTATCCATCCTTTAACGATGTCCCCTTTAAAAAGCTCATTGACTTTTTGTCTATCAAAGACCAAAAGCTATATCTCCACTCATTGTTTATAGAGTCCTCTGGAGCTTCGTTAAAAGGTAATACTCGGATGCTGACTGCCGTAATGAATTTTCTTTAGATTTAAAAATTGAAGCATCTTCAATTAGTCGCTTGAGAAACCAAACCTTTTTTTTGAGTTAATCGCAATGTTTGATATAATAAGCGAGCAGCTTTTCTTTAATTTCCTTTTCTTCTATTTTGTGATTAAATATTTTAACGTGCTCTTTAAATTTTACTCCAAAGAAAAGGGCAAATGCATGTCAATATTTTTATAATCTGGACCCATGTTCTGTAACTTGGTCGAAAAGTTTTTCATTCGATTCAAGGTGGAACACAATTAATATTTCACCGTTTCTCTATCTTGGAAAATAAACTGCAGTGCCTATAACATGATGAGAAAACATGCCTGCATGAAAATTATAGTTTCCAGTTTCCAATGGAAAGAGGAATGTTTCTCTTACACTCATAGTGACAGTTTTAATTACTTTCTTAATAGGGCTTTTTAGGTAACAACGATATATCTCTTTCTCGTTTGCAAAGCCGTGTCAAAATCAGCAAAACGCGGATGACAGAGCTGATTTTTTTTGTATCATTGTTGACGAATTGATTGAAAACAAAAGCGGAAATGTTAATGTTGTGCTCGAAATTTTTTAACAGTGTATTATTAAACTTTGATAAGAATTAACATTTTTATTGAAAAAATAGTCAATGATATATATATAATAAAGTCCTTAAAAACAAAAATGGAGCTCATATTTTAACTTGCAAGTTAAACACAAAAAACTTCGCCTCAATAAAAAAGACTCCGAATGTGTTGACATATGTATAAGTCAACTAATTTCTCTTTTCTTCCTTAGAGATCCTTTGATTTTTCTATGTATAAATATAATAATTAACTTATAATAATACAACAAAAATCAAATTCGAAAAAATTACCTTTTGTTTATTTTCTGCCATTTTTCTAAAAAATAAATTCAACTTTAATATGTTCTTACTTGGATGAGAGTGGCCGATTTATTTTGACAGATAAATCGAATAAATGTTTCGACTTCAGAGTTACAGACACAGTTTTATTCGCATTTTTCCAGTATTTCCAATAATTTCATTTCATGTTGTTCTTGGTCAAGTAAAAACAAGTTACAGAAACAGTTGAATGCAAAAAAGAGATTTTTGACCCATTCCATAACAGTTTTGTTCTGATTCGCACTGTTAATGCGAAAACTTATTCGATGCGAGAGTTACAGAGCATGGGTTCTGTATTTAAATAAAAAATAGTGGTAGAATTTTCGTATACCGTGGAAGATTTGAGAATATTTAAAAATAGTGAATTATCTACCAAAATTGTGATAAAGTGACAGCACTGTTCACTGGCTAACCATCTCGCCTCCATTCGCCTCACTTTAAACTGGAATGTACTTCTTCTACTTCTGATCTACTACGTTCCGTCTTATTCCTTTCGCCCCTTCGTGATTTCCAATAGAAAAAATCAAAGCGTCCATGTTGAATTTTTTCGTACATCAAAGTTATTTTTTAACGAATGTGTCTTTAATTTTATCTACTTTAGTGCATCTTAATAAAAAATATATATAATTATATTGATTGCAAGTATTCGAAATATAGTTTGCAATATAGTTTTACCATTTCGCACCGTTGCAAAAGTGTTAAAATTTAATTATAAAAAAATTGCCATTAGCGAACTTGGCCAGCAGAATAAATTAAAAAAAAATTAAGTGCGTGTACACTGTTGGCTTTTTTTTTCCTTTTTTTCTTCCCAATTTTTTTGTTTCATTTCCTATTTATCTTTTAACTATGCCTTAATGAAAGCTGTTGTATTCTCTTTATCCTGTAGACTTGATCTCAATTTATGAAATAAGATTGAATTAAAAAAAAAGTAGTTGGTGGTGTTGTTTTGCCGAAAAATGAGTGTCGTCGCCGCCTCTGCCGCTGCCGTTATGGCTCTTGATGGACAGAAAACAATTTTAAAAACTTCTTGTGGTTCAACCGCTGTAACTGGTGGCGATCATAGTATCATGGAAAGTAATGATGAAAATCATATTTTACATAAACTAAAGACAACGACATCTGCAACAACTACTGGGCCCATCGAAGCAGGTTGTGTTGTTCCACATCCTCCAGCTTCACCACTAATCACCATCAACAACTCGTCGACACTTCTATCCTCGGCCTCCGCTACTTCAGAAACAAGTTACACAGCCCAGCATCGACGTTTGTTGGAAGGTATCTAAAAACAATAAACTCTTACAAACCAAAAACTAAAAAAATCTAATTAAAAACTGGTATTTTGTAAAACTTCAAAAGAGACAGTCATTCTCGAATGTTTGTCTTTTTGTTTCTCTGAAGACGTAGAAAAAACAAGAATGTGCGGTTAGAATATCTTTACAATTTCCTTGTTTTTTTTTTAAATTAAATAATTTGTTTTTAATTTATACAAAAAAAAAACACTCCAAATATTTAGAGTCAGTCATTTGGTTGCTCGAGACCGAGACTAATACATAGGTTTAAGGCCATAAAAACAAAAAAAAAAATAGTGTTTGTCTACAAAACTAAACATGGTCATGTTCGCCGCCGTATTATTTGTTAGAAATCAATTATTTGCATCATTTCTCTTGAGTGCGAGTACAAAAAGAAAATTGTTGTGAAAAATAGTTCGTCTACCATCGTCCATTAAATGAAAGCATATCTTTGTGTTAAAAAAGTTAATTACCCTCGCGATTTATTTCCTTGTAAATTAAAAAAAATGTATAATTGTTTTTTGTTTTAAAAGATACCTATGCTTGTAAATGAACGGTAAAGTGCATTATCAAAATGAGCCCGTGATTGTATATCTGATGTGATGCTTGAATGCTATAAAATATAGTTAATAATTCTCTGAATCGCTAAAATATCTGAAAACCAACGTTCTCCCCTGTATAAAAGTGTTAATATTGAAAAAAAATATATTATTTTTATAAAACTGTTCTGCTGTGGAATGATAAATGTATATTAATGGTAATGGTTTGTTAAAACATAAATGTTCATCTTCACAGAAAAAGTTAAACAAAAAAATACCTTTTTTGTTCAAATTTGAAGAATTTAAAATACCTTAACTTAAGCCTATTTTAGATTCTTTCCTTTAATTTGTTTTTAGAGGGCATGTCATATTAAAACGAATATCTTCATTCTTTATTAGTTTAATTACAAAGAAACGCCGCTTAGTAGTATGATTTGATGACATTTTTGCAATTATGTAACTCATAAGCTTGTATTGACGTCAGAGAAAAGCACAACATATTCATTGCTTATTTGGTTCAAAGCAAAGGCTTCAAATCATATTATATGTTTATTCTATTAGCTGAAAATTTGTCTAAAACGACGGTATAAATAAAATATTTTTCGTAAAGATTCTTGATTCTTTAAATGTATTGTTCTTGTTAAAATTGTTAAATTAAAATTGGTTCGTTTACACGGTGTCTCCACGAGCAAGATTTTATAGATTACCATCTGTCACTTTCCATAGAAAGAAAGATTGCTAGAATGCTATAAAATGTATGGTGGCATTTGATAGCTTACTATTTCATACTATTTCAGTTTAATTACAAAGAAAACAGAAAAGTCAATACGAAAATGACAGCTCATAGATACTATCTCTTGCAAGCCATGAGCTGAGCAATATATTGCAGGACATTTTTCATAGAATACTATTTGCGGTCTCCATAGGCAATTTTAATAGAATGCTATCTTGCATTCTATGATACCTAAATCGTGGAAACACCGTGTAACGAGATTTGTTTAATCCATCGCATTTAACTACGAAATTTCTATCAACAGTTTTTTTTTGAAAATGCAACTTTGTTGATATACGGGAATACTTTATTATGAGCTCACCTTTCGATAAGACTCAATTTCAAAACATGAGAGCAAATGAAATCAATCCGACAGGAATACGGTTATTACCTGTTAACAATCGCTTATGTTTGTTGTCAGCTGAAGTTTCTTAACATAGCGCCAAAACATCTCGAGTCATTGCGCAAATCCTCAAGTGCTTCCAATGGCATTCAGTAGTTTGAAGATATTGAATGATATGAATGTCTTCATAGTGTCACCGGGCATCCAGGAAAAATAATCCACCTTTTCCATAATCAGTTGCCTTTATTAATGTGTCGCTCACATCCTTTTGTTGGTGGTTCAACATGGGCGCATTCGTTTGAACTGATTGGTCTAATTCATGTCGATCATGAATTCATATTCACATTCACGTTCCAATTCTTGGTTAAAGGATTCATTCACTCCACTGCGCTGGCATTCCTAACCTGAATAACAAACTGCCACACATTCAGATTTGGAGGTGTTATATATAATGCAGAAATGTACAATTTCTAACCATCTGATCTTAATCAAACGAATCTCAAAACCTATTACTGTAATGTATTGCCCAACTTTCATTAGAATCGTCATTAAATGTGTCACGTATGCAGAAAAATGTAATATTTGTATTAAAATACATTTTTCCAACGATCGTATTTTAATTAAACCACTCCTAAATTTGTCAAACAAATTAGCGATGGAATAAAAGACTATCGGAGAGAGACGTGCTAATTTCCAATGAAACCGAAACTGACAAAAGTTTCATAACGATCGGATGAATATGTACCTATGTTAAAATTGTTCCTAGATTTTTTAATAGCAATTTGATTTTTTCCCAACATCTTCGGTGTTTTAATTTATTAAGACCTTTAAAACAAATTACAACATTGAACATTGTTGTTATTTGGGCTATAGATTTAAATACTTTTTTATTTAATTTATCACAGTATTGTAGATTGAGCTGATGTTGTTTTTGTCTTCTTTAAAATTTATGTATTTTCTTATATTTTGCTGAATTTTCAGATTTTTCAGAGTATCGTTTCTTGGTGTGTTTCTCTTTGTCAAGTATTTTTTCAAACTTCCAGGAGAGATGATTCACATTTCATTGAAAAGCGATTCAGCTAACAAATGCGAGTGTTCCAGTGAGTGAAATAGAACGTCAGATTATTCGCCTAAAATTTCGGCCGTGAGTTGGTGTAGGTACATGTAGTAGAGTTATCAGTTTGGATAAGTATGTGTAATTTTTTCAACAAATAGTTTCACATATATTCATGTATTAGTAATGAAAATACAAAAACAAGAATTGACTCTCTTTATTGATACTTAAAGGAAACGTGCAATATGGTAGAAAATTGTTGTAAAATTTTTATTTACTTATTAAATTTTAGCTAGTGCATATAAATATACGTAATCTAATATGTGTATTTTAAATCAAATATTTTTTCATATAAAAAGTGTGGTTATGAATATTCTTGATATTCTTTGTTTGATGTTTGATGGCGTGTTTGGTGTTTGAAACTATATTCTAAGTTTCTCATCTCGACAACAATTATTGTTATACAAATATGTTGATCTACTTCCATTTGAGTGACTATCAATGATTTAGCAGTCAAGCGGATCCACTTTCAAATTTAGTTTCTTTTTGAACAGTAATTTTTTGATTTTGAATCTGCCGAATATCCAAACGAACCTTCCCAGACACTTGAAACCATTCCTATACACAAGATTGATTTTGGCTTGACTCGGAGCCATTTGGCTCTATGGCTCTATCGTGTATGGCCAGCTTAAGGCACGTTTTTGTGTTAAGTATTCTTCGAGTTCTGTGAACCAACTTTATCATTTCTTCCTCTGTTATTTGAGCGGGGCTTACGAGGTGGGGTCACTTTACGGAAATGATATTTGGGAGGAAAATGCTTAATTTTTATGCCAAATTGATAGAAAATATTTAAAACTTAAAAGTGGAAGTAACATGGCGGCTGGTAACACTGTTAAGGACGAAAAATATTTTTAATTATTTTAAAACTTTAATCGTTTTCGACTGGGAACACGAAAAGGAGCTTTTAGTGGAGAATCTATTGTCAAAGACATCGGAAATAAACTAAAGTAAAATCCAATCAGTAGGTAGAAAACTGCTCCTAACCAATTGTTAGATTTTCATGTTTAAGACAACTTTAATACAACTCAACTTTCTTCCATAATGAGAAGAGACAACTGAAAAGGCGACCATTTTGTTAGTTGTCAGCTGAATGACAACTGGTTGTCTTTTGACAGTCAACTAGTTGTCTTCCATAATAGAAACATTAAACCACAGTGATAACTGTAGTTTTCCTACTTGTTGTTAATTCTAAACTATTCTTTTTCACAGAAATTCGTGTGAATTATAACGAAATTTCAGTTTGGGAACATACTTATTATAATTTCTTGTCTTGACAAAGAATTTAACAAAATGAAAAATTCATATCTGGATCAGTTTTTACATAAGAATATGAATATTTAAGAATTAAAATGTTATTTAGAACTTTTTAAATATTTGTTTTAACCTAATAAATGTTTGAACTTGAGTTTAAACTAAAAGTTAAGCGAGTGGGCGGCAATGGTACAATGGATAAGTTCTAGCCTGTTCCAACAGAGGTTGCAAGTTCAATACTCGCACGAATACTTAGCTTTCTTTTCTTTTCAGCACACCTTCCAACTTATGCTGGACGTCCTCAACTAACTCTATCCATTGTACCAAAGCAATTCTTTCTTATCTTTCTAACTAGTGTCAACACCTGTTGCATTTACGCAGCAAATGTTGTTGCCCTCATGCAAGTTTGCCAAAAAAATTATTAAAAAATCGTTAGAATAAATCGGTGTTTACTTTTACGAATTTAAAAAACGTCAATTTAAAGTGCTAAATAGTTTGCATTTTATGCACAAAAAATAATTTTTTTTAGTCAAGCTGTTTTCCATATATTGAATGTACAAAAAACAAATTAAAAAAATTAATTAAAACTAAAACTAAGCATTTTTGCAAAATGTGTCTTTCTAATTTTTTTTTAATTAAAATCGATGGACCCTTTCACAAGATAGCTCAAGAAAAAAATAACGGTTCTATAGGAGGTACCGTTAATAGGCTTGCAATTTATTTTGCAATTTAACAAAAGATCAGATAAAAACAATCTATTCATTTTTTTTTTTTTGAAGAAAATCGTTGGAGCTTTCTAGAAAATTAAGCTTTTTCAAAACTGATATGTGGCAGCTACTGTTTTTTTTTGAGCTTAAAGAAAATTTCGATTTCTCCTATAAGGAATGGTCTACAAACCAAATTTGAAGGAAATCGATATATGTAGGTGCTGATACACTCGTTCTGACATACATACAGACAGACAGTCAGACAGAATTTCCAGACCCACTTTTTTCGACTTTGCTGTAATCGTAATGTCATGTTTGATTGTTTTCTTAAATAGGAAATCGGTACAGCCGTTTAAGCTGTAGGTGCTGATACACACGGACGGACATTCAGACAGACAGACAAAATTTTCAGACCCACTTTTTTCAACTTCGCAACCATCGTAATGTCATGTTTGATTGTTATCTCAATTTTTTTTTTTTTGCACGAATGCATAACTTGCCTTACAGTACCTATAATCGCAAGTTAAAACAGTGTTATTTAAAAAAAAGTGAATTTTAAATATTAAAATGTAGTATATTCGGCAGGTAGGAAAAAATGGGGTTGGGTGGAAAAAGGTCAGAGGTCGATTAAATTTTCAGATGTTGTTTTGGGATTAGGTTAGGTTAGTAGGGATGATGATACGGTAAAACACGCATCATCTCATTCGAGTCTCGTATATCCATTGCGCTTCTAGATAGACTTAAAAGTATACACTACAAGAAATAAAAAGAGATAGGAAGAAAGAAAAAGATTAGATAAGATTAGTGAAAGGATTGTTTTAATTGTGCTGTGCCTCCTTTAACCAACCTGAGTTCTGAGTGAACTTTAGTATGTTTTTAAGTGGCCTTTTGTTAGTGTCGTCAATATTTTTGAAGAAAAATTCCCCAAAAGTAATTTTCCTCGTAACAGGAAAATTACTTTCAAGGCTAGGGCATTCACATAGGAAGTGAGCTGAGTCCTCTTCTGCTTCTTCATTCTGACCCCCCCACATAAGTCAGATGTTCCTAAGCACATTCTGCTCATGTGAGTGCCCATTGAGTTGTAACCCGTAAGGATTTCAATTAGAAGAGACAGTTGGGGCCTGCTCAGTTCCAGTAGATATTCAGTTTTTTTCTTAGATATTTCTGGTCGCAGATTTCTTGACATACGGCACGTATCAAGTGCTGATCATCTGTCATTTGAAATTTTTTGGAATCCCTGGCGTATTCTATTTTTAACCAGTTCCAAAAGAATCAAAACTGAGTTTATTATACGGCTGGGGTTCTGAGCTGAACCATTTTTGTCCAGTACATCTGCCATTTTGTTGCCATAAATATCAGAGTGCCCTGATTTGTTTATAGGAGGGTTGTCTGAGAAAATACCTGACCCTAACCCTTTTTCAGTTTTGGACCCGTCCGTGAACACCGATACATGATCTTCATTTATGACCCAGTTTTTCTTCCATATTTCCAGCAACCTTCAAGCTATTCCATTCATGGTTGGCGCATCTATGACCGGAATATTCCCTTTATTCGTAGCTCTGTTTTTGTGGGCTTAAATTCAGTCCGCAGCTATTGGCCCAGCGATTGAGCTTGTTAAGGGCAAACTGTATGAGCTCACAAAGTGTGGGAATATATTTGCCTGAAGACATTATAACGATGTCATCTGCATACGCTACGGCTTTGACACTTCTTAGATAAATTTTGAGCAGAATCTGATTTACAACCAGAAGTCAAAGTAAAGGTTATAGTACACTTCCTGTGGAGTGCCTCTACATGTTCTTACCTTTAACTTGCTGTCACTCATTTCAGTATTGTTCATTTTCTTTTGAAGCATGTAGTCGACTCAGTTCGAAAGTGCTGGATCCACATTGATTGAAAAAAGGGCTTGTCGAATCGCATTGTTTTCAACGTTATTAAAGGCTCCTTCAATAACAAAGGAATAAAATAAATAATAATACAAATTCTATATACTAATATGAAAATTAATTTAAAAAGTTTTTTTTTCGTATTAAAAATATTCAACCAAGTAGAAGACTTAGCATCATTTTATTTTAAGTGGACTTGAATTATTATTGAAAATTTAAGGGATGTGACTATACCAGCAAGATCACGGTTGCAATCATTTTCAACTGGAGGTGGTGTTTTGTTTTGCCCCGTGGCCAAGCCTAAGATATAACAAAGAATTTAAATAAAGAACCACCTGCTTGAACCATCCTGAGTTCTGGGTGAACTTCAGTATGTTCAGTATGTATGTGGCTTTTTGCTTAAGTCTTCAATATGGCACGAAAATGATTAATGTGGCGACAAGAAAAAAAATTACTTTTAAACATTTTTTTGATGTTTTTTTTTCTCAAATTTTGGGTTTGAAACTCGTTTTTTCCAAAATTGTGCATAGATCTTGCTTGATTCAAAAACTGGCTTATAGACAAGAAGGTTGGCTTTAAAAAAGTATAATACTTAATTGAAGGTATTACCGTTATTTTTTTTCCATTTTTTGTACTTTTTCATGAAATTGACCCTCCTGCCCAAATGGGGGGAGATATACCCCTCCCCGTAGTAAAAAATGCTTGTATTGAAGTGTTCTACAAAAACGCATTATCATTTCTTGGCGCCTCAGTTATCATACTCTCCCCATCAATATCTTCGAAGAAAAATTCCCTAAGAGTAATTTTCCTGGTTCGAGCCAGGCTAAGACATTCACATAGAAAGTGAGCTGAGTCCTTTTCTGCTTCTTCAATCTGGCACCCTCTACATAGATCAGATGTTTCTATGCGCATTCTGCTCATGTGGGTGCCCATTGAGTTAAGACCCGTAAGGATTCCAATTAGGTTCAGTAGATACTCAGTTTTTTTCTTAGATGTCTGGACACAGATTCCTTGACATGCGACACCTATCAATTGCTGACCATCTGTCATTTGCACTTTTTTTAATCCATGGTGTATTGTAGTTTTAACCAGTTCCAGAGGCATCACAACTGAGTGTATAATTTCGGCTTGAAAGACCTGAACCTCACCATTTTCTGTTTTAGATCCGTCCGTGAACACCGAAACATGATCCCTATTTATGACCCGGTTTTCCTTCCATGTTTCCTTTGATGGGATGTCTGTTAGAGTAACTGGATTGAAGTCATTATATGGTGATAAGTAGTCTGTCTCTATATTTATGTCAGTGAAGTTATTGATATAACTATGGCACAAAGTTGCCCTTTTTCCAGTTGTTACACTACATTAACCTAAGTGCACTTTTGGCCGCCATCTCTTTCTTGAAAAGGTCAAGTAGGGCAAGTGCTAGAAATGTTTCAAGGGCCGCGGTAAGTGTTGTTTTCATGACACAAGTTGTACCAATACACGCAAGTCTTTGAATATTTGTCATACTAACCATACATGCGTAGGTTAGAATTGGCCTTTTATAATGGCCGTAAACATCCAATGGATAGTTTTGGAGCTGGGCCCCCATCATGTACCAAAAATTCTACTACAAGTATAGAAATAAAATAAATAAATTTAGTGGCACTGACAGCTCCGAAGAACCACGGCCTAGTGACTTACAACTCTCAACCAATCCTTTTGTGTGTTTTGTTAGTTCTACGGGATTGGAGGGGACCTACAATTTTACGTCGAATCTTTTCATGACAATGATACTCTTGGAGGATTTGTAACTTCCTCGCAAGAGGCATCTGCATGCGCTACAACTTTGACACCACTTAGATTAAGTTTAAGAACGATCTGATTTACGACCAGAAGCCAAAGTAAAGGAGATAGTACACCACCCTGTGGAGTGCCTCGACATGTTCTTCCCTTTAACTTGCTGTAACCCATTTCAGCATTGACCATTCTCTTTTGAAGCATGGCATCCGTCCAGTTTGAAATTGCTGGATCTACATTCATTGAAACTAAGGCTAGTGGAATTGCATTGTTTTCAACATTATTAAAGACCCTTCAATGTCTAAAAATACTGCCAGCGTGAATTCTTTCCAGTTTAATGATTTTGCAATCGTGCCGACTACTTGATTAAGAGCTGCCTCTACAGATTTGCCCTTCATATAATCATGCTGGGCCTGTGAGATAAGGCCCTTCAGATTTATACGCTGAAAAGGAGCCATTCCACTTTTTTATTGTCTATAATTTGGTCACCGATGTTGGGAAATTCGCTTATGGAAGGGCCTCTACTTGAAGGAGATGTAGCCATTACACAACCTGGGAAATGAGTGCTTAAGCAATTTAAGTGTTTCAGAGCAGGAGTCAGTTCATGTATCATCTGGCCTCTTAAGGAAACCTGGAGGAGTGTGGACCTTGGAGATGACTTTCCTCAGCCTAGCGGAGTCATTTGTGGACTCGATTGTCAGTACAACATTTCCGCCAAGCTGCTCTTTTAGCATATGTAGTTTTCTTTTTGTATTAATTTTTACTGATCTTGAAAAGCTCCCAGTCCGCTGTGCTATTGCTGTGCTTAGCTCTATTGAAAAGCCGCCTACAGTTTTTTCTAAGAGTCGCTAGCGGGTTTGAGCACCATAATAATAATAATAATAAAAATAATAATAATAATAATAATAATAATAATAATAATAATAATAATAATAATAATAATAACAATAATAATAATAATATGTTAACTATATGTCTGTAAGGCACATTGCATTTTAAATGCACGACACTAGTTAGAAGGAGTAGAAAGATAGGAAAGGTTGAGTTTGCCTCTTGTTTTTACAATGGGGCACAAATTGCCAAAGGCACTACGTATAGCCGACGTTAGCGCATTAACATGTTTTTCAATAATCGAACATAATGGTTTGATTGTTTGATTGTTATATCGGCCCAAGGATAAGTCCAATTCAGTATTGAAGGCTCCCCAGTTTGTTTTCCTGGGGTTGCTAAAAGGCTTTGGATTTTCTATTTTATGATTTATGTCGAATGTGATCATTCTATGATCAGAGAACGTCACATTTTTTTAAGACTTTCCAATTCTGGACTAAAATGGACTAAAGTGTGACATCGAGCACTTCTCTTCTATTTTTTGTTATGAACGTTTGTTTATTACCTTTATTTAATATCAACAAGTTTTTCATAATAATAAAATGAAAAAGTAACTCACCGTAAATTTTGATGTATGGTATAGGTGATATTATTGACCATGTATATTATTTTACAATAAAGGCCTGAGGAAGAGCGTATTCATGCTCGAAACGTTGCTAACCATTTAACAACTAGTTTTATTGACCTGGAGCCTGCTTAAACACAATATTATTTGTAAAGTAACTCACCCCTTGAATTTGTGTGGTAATACCCCACTGGTGTTGGTGGGCCACCCGTTTTTACTAATCATGGAATCCAAATCTTCGACTGCTTCTGATACGGGAGAAACCGTCACATCATACGGCATATAAATAGATGCTAAGATGAGGGGTGGTTCTACTTGCATTTCGCATTTTACCGTTGTCATATCTATAATGCAGTGGGGAGATAACATAAAAAGATTAATATTTTATTTGTCATTATGCATTATTATTTCTTAAAAAATAGATTGTGTTCTTTGGATCTCAGTCCACAGATTTTGCCGCTGTTAATCCATGGTCCCTGTATTAGGACAATGTCCACGTCTTCTTTCTTCATAAAGGAGGTTAAGGTGGCTAAGTCTTCTACATTGCGTTTCGCCCGGTGCTAGCTTGTGGGCTCCTCTGATGACGTCCAGAAAAGCACCTTGGTATAACGAAATTTAAAAATTTTTCTAGCTCGGCTTACATAACTTTTTTGACAAAAAGCTAATGTGAACTATACCAGCAAGATCACGCCTGCAATCATTTTCAGCTTGAGGTGGTGTTTTTGTTTTGCCTCGTGGCCAAGGCTAAGATATTACAAAGGAATAAAATAAATAATGATACAAATTATATATTAAAAAAAATTGTAATTAAGTGGCACGGACATCTCCGAAGAACCACGGCCTAGTGACTTATAACTCACAACCAGTCCTTTTGTGTGCGTTATTAAGTTTTTCAGGATTGGAGGGGACCTACAGTTTTACGTCGAATCCGAACGACTTAGGTGAGATGCACTTTTCATGACAATGATACTCTTGAAGGATTTGTCACTTCCTCAAGAGGCAGTGCCCCTGAAAAAACAAGGGTTCCGAAGCTGGGCTCGAACCCAGACCTCCGGCGTGATAGTCCGACACAAAAACCACTACGCCACGGGGCACTACTTAAATTAATTTAAAAAGTTTTTTTTAATTTTAATTTAAAAATATTATTATTATGCCCCGCCCACTTTCCCCTCCCAACCGACGCGCGGGGAGGACCTTTAACTTATTTTTATTATTATAATGATTATTTTGATGATTTAATTATCCGATTTCAAATATTAATTCACTTTTTTTTAAAGATTCTTATATTGTTTAATGATTTGATTTCATTAGGAAGGTTATTATTAGAGCTCTCTATTACACGGATAATGAAATACACGGATACACGTGTAATTAATGGACGGGGATTTAAATCCGTGTAATTATAACTACACGTGTAATTTTTACTACACGGATATTTAAATACATGTGCATCCGTGTATTTAATTATCCGTGTTATTTAAATATCCGTGTTACAGTAAAAACATCTCTAGAATTTAAAAATGAAATTAAACCAAACAAGTTATTAACAATTTTTTTAGAAAAATTATTTATTCAATAAGTCCTCTATTTTGGTACAAGAAAACTAAAGTATTAACGTTTTCAGGTAAAAGGCAATTTCTCTTTGAGGTTACAATGTTTCCCGCAGTTGAAAAAGATCGCTCAGAGCTGGCTGATGTCGCTGGTATTGCTAAAAACTTTTTTGCTAGTTCTGCTATTACCGGGTACTTAGAAGCTCGCGTTTTCCACCATTCAAAGGGGTCTAAGTCAAATCTTAATTGAGGCTCAGACAAATAATTTTCGAACTGTATTGTAGAGTCTGGCACAGTGCTAACGTCAACACTGTACAAAAATTCTAAAGCACTCCGTTTAGAGGATTTGTTTTCTTCATCTTTTGTTATCTGAGAGGAAATACTTGCGAGCAAACGTTTAACGTTGTTTCTAATTGCTTCTCTCACTGGTAAGTGCTCATGATCCAAATCTTTGTATCTAGGATCCAGGAATGAAGAACATTGTCTTAATGATATATTATCGCTGTTGCAATCCAGATCGAAACGTTTATTTATTTGCTGAATCAAAGCATGTTTTAAATTTGTAGTTATTTCGTCTTCGTCTTCTGCTAATTTCAAATGGGTTTCAATGATTTTGTTAAGCAACGGTCTGACCATTGAAACTGGAGAGCTAGTGTCCCCACAAAAAACTGTTGTTGCAATTTGTAAGGGCTTGAGGATTTTTACCAAAGATTCAATAGTTGCCCATTGACTCTCTCCGATCTCCAGCTTTTGTGCTGTGAATGTATTGGTGATTGTTCGATCAGCAAGAACATTAGAAACTGGACATCTATTCATAGATAGCCGATCTAACATTGCATATGTTGAGTTCCAACGAGTGGAACAGGATTGCAATAATGATGTTTTTGACATGTCAAGCTGATCTTGCTTACATTCTAAAGCTTTTTTTGCAACTGAAGAGTGTTTAAAATGGCCAACTACCCTGCTGCAGTGTTGGATCACTTGTTGAAGGTTGTCGTCTTTAAGTGCACTGTGTATGGCTAGCTGAAGAGTGTGGGCTGCACATGTTACGCTGGAAACATCACCGGGTAGCAAGGAAATGGCATTAACAATATTTTTAGCATTATCTGAAACAACTGTCGTGACTTTATCTGTCATTGCCCAGTCTGAAAACGTTTTTTCTAGGTCTTCTGCCAAATTTTTTGATGTATGGCGTTCTTCTAGTTCATGTGTGGTGAGAGTATAAAACTTTGTACACCATTGAGCATCAACAATATGTGCAGTTACACTTAAATACGTTTCCTGTGACAACGATGACCAACAATCAGTTGTACAGATTATACTTGTCGCAGCATCCAAATCCCTTTTTATTTTTAGTTCAACAGATGATTTTATGGCAATTAATCTTTTTTTAATTGCTTCTTCTTTGCAAGGCTTGTAGCTTGGCTCAACAATCGACATAAAGTTTTTAAAACCAATACTTGAGCAGAATGAAAGCGGCAATTGATTCATGGCTATCAATTTGGCCAGTGATTCATGTATTTGTTCCGTTTTTTCACGGTTACACACTCGCTTACTATCACGATCATAGGACTGCCTCTGGCGTTTTCTCTTCCTGATTGTATTTTCTGCAGAAACATTCTCTTCACTAGCTTGATCTTTAGTTGCCATACCTTCATCTTCGGTGTTGTGTGAATCGACTTCAATACTTGGTGACGTGCTTGGTGTAACATTTGTAGACTTCAGTTTATGAATGAACATCAAATGTCTGCCTATTGCACCTGTCGTTCCACCATGGCATGCAAATTCATTATTGCTTTCCTCATCGCACATCATGCAAAACGCTTTATCACCCTCACGTTTGGCATAGTTCCATACCCAGCTTTTTCTCTTAGACATTACTGATATGCGGTCAGTTATTACAGAAAGCAATAAGAACTAAAAATATTAATTTTATTTAATAAACAAACATTAAAAAAATTAGGTCAACACATTACCTCACAAGGGTTAAGTAAGTCGAAGTAAGTAAACTAGGTATTATAAGTAGATACTAGATTGGTTGAAGCAACTAAGATGTGCTAACGAATACTTCACAATTTATAACACGGCTTAACCTTTGCACGTTTGCAGAGAATATTCAACTGTTACTAACTGTCTCTTTTAACAAAAGTCCAGGCAACACTGGTTACAACTACAAGCAGTAACTTTAAACAATGCAAAAATAACTGGAAAAATGTTATCAAGTTGCTGGTGTTTTGCACTTGGATAGCGGTATTTATCGTTGTTCAATAATTATTATCAAATTCCAGATAAAATAACAAATCAAAGACGAATTATAATTGTTTCTGAATTCGCGTACTTAGAATCCGTGTTCTAAGGATCCGTGTACTAAAGATCCGTGTACACGGATAATAAAGTGAACAATTACACGTGTTTTAAGAACAAGGATTTGAAGTTGTTATTTAATTATTACACGGATTCCGTGTACACGTGTTTCTATAATACACGTTCAAAATCGTAGGCTCTGGTTATTATATAGTTAAAGGCCTTTAAACATCATTGTGTTCTGCCCTCGTGACGTTGATTTATGTACATAGTAGTCTACAGTTTTGAGCACTTCTAAGATTATACGGTTGGGAATCACTGACATATTTTAAATTATTGCTTAAATACTTCGAAAGCATATCATTTTTTAACTTGAAAACAAACAATAAAACATTTAATTTAATTAGTTGTGTAATGTTAAGCCAATTAAATAACATAGATTTTATATGAGTGAGTTGCGCACATTTCAAAATAATTCTCATTGCTTTATTTTGAAGTCTTTGGAGCCCAGAAATGTCTCATTGAGAAGATAAAAATAAAATAGTAGAGCAGTATTGAAAATGAGGTTTTACAATCGCGTTATAAATTTTAATTGCAGTATTAATTGATGGTTTTTTACCAATCCGTCCAAGAAAGTAAATTTTTTTTTGATAATTTTTTGCATACGTGATCGTATTAGCTTTAAGATTAATTTATTGTCAATAACCACTCCTAAGTACTTAAACTCATCCACACGATCGATATTTTCTCCATTAATTCGCACAACATTCTGATCCTAAGTGTTAATAAACATATGTTTAGTTTTTTTTTTTTAATATTAAGCTTTAACTTATTAGTAATGAGCCAATCGCTTATGGATTTTAAGTCACTATTGATTTTATCCGTATTCTCGCATATCTTTTTCCGAAATAAATAGAAGGGCATCATCATCAAACATACATAATTTACAATATTTAACTGCCAAATTTATATCATTAATATACAACAGAAACAAGAACACTCCCAACACCGAGCCCTGCGTTTTTACTTCTTTTGCATTAGACACATTATTGTTTACTGATGTACGCTGTGTTCGAGCATTTAGATATGACTCAAACCACTTTATCTCATTATTTTTGATACCATATTTAGAGAGCTTTTCAAGAACTATTTTTCGGTCCACAGATTCGAAGGCTCTCTTGAAGTCCAAAAAGACTGCTATGACAATATTTTTGCTGTCCATTTCATTTTTCCAATTACCTACCACCCAATTAAGCGCGGTTTCACACGAGTAACCTTTTAGAAACCCCGATTGCTTATCTATTATTAAATTATTAACTTCCAAATAGTTTCTAAAATGATTTTCTACAAGTTTCTCTAAGACCTTTTCATAAATATGGAGCATATTAACTGGTCTGTATTCTTCACATAAAATTGTATTTGAGGTTTTTTCTATTGGTATTACCAACGTTTCTTTCCATTTGCTAGGAAAATAATCCGATGATAAGGATTTGTTGATTTTTGATTTTAATATCGGACCTAGGATTTCAAAGCCGTCTTAAAACATTTGCGCACTCATAAATTTGTAGTCTTTCTTTTTACCCATAGACTTACAATATATCACATATTTCTCTGTTGAATATGTCGTTTTTGGGATTTCCGCGATAATATCTTCTACATTTGTTATAAAATATTTCTTAAATTCACTTGCTATTTCTTTACTGTCATATATCATATTGTTTTTAGCTGATTCAAGCTCTTTTTTATAAATATTTCTTGCTGAAATATATTCGATCCATACCGAACTTTGATTTCCAAGTTTGAACTGTTCATACTTTAAAATTTTATTTTGTTTTAATTTAGTTAACTTTCTATTAAACCACTGACATTTACCAACCTTCACACTTTTCTCAACAACCATTCACCGTCAAGCTCAACAATTGCATTATATATATTCTTTTTGGCGGACTCATAAACTTTTATGCACTTAATTTGTTTAAAGATAATGGCGCATATTCATAGTTGTTTTTAAACTCGAGTTTTTCTTAGTCTGTGTTTAAACAATGTAATTTAAATAGGATAAACTCGAGTTTTTCTTAAACAGAACTTAAACATATTCTATGAATATGCCCCAATAGATTTATTTTGTTCTCTTATAGCCACTTCCACTTCATTTTCACTGCATTTTTTTTCTCATGCCATGAATCAAAATGTTTGGATGTCTCATTTCGCTCACTTTGATATCATAATTATCATTTAGTTTCTCAATTATTTCTTTTGTCATGATGTTTCTTTCTTTTTCTTTTCCGATACTAGCGTCTAATGTTAAAAACTTAACGCACTGTGTTGTTAAAAGCAACGTTAAGCCTCCTCCTGCTGATAGCATCACAATTATAAAATACTTCACCACCGTAAGATAGAATGGGAACAATGAGTGTTTAGTGCTAGCAACATAGGTTCTTTTTGGGGAGTTTAGATGTTTGTCATCCAAAGGTTACGTAGTGTTCCGACTTTACCCATTGTGTTGTTAATATGATTATTTCATGTAAGTGTCCTATTGAAGACTATTCCTAAACTTTTTGTAGTATCAACGTAATGAGTTTTAGAACCTTTTAAGTTAGTGTCTGGAAAGTATGAAAGATCCAACAACTTTTTGCTAATGACCAGACATTTTGTTTTTAACGGATTTAAGAAAAGTCCGTTATTTTCAGCCCAGGTGGGTATATTTTCCAAATCTCTATACCAAGTGGGTAGCTTTTATGGACAGAATATAAAGCTATAGAGGGAATTTCATTAACATACATCGAAAATAGTATAAGCCCAACTATTGAGCCTTCGGGAACGCCTCTTTGAAAGTAAATCCTATGTATGGTTTCCAGATATAACCGCCTGTGTCCTATCGTTTAGATAAGATGATATAAGGTTAACAGCTAAATTTGAGAAACTAAGGTAATCTGAAAGTTTATTACACAAGTTTATATGGTCGACTGTGTCAAAAGCCTTCGAGAAATCGAAAAGGACAAAAAATGTGGCTTTGTTATCTATTTATTGATTCTCGTACACTATTTTAATTGTTGTGGTAATACGGCTCTGATGATTTCGAAGACCTTAGAAAGAGATTGACAGAGAAAAATTGAAAGCCGAAAAGATAGCGATCATTATTGTGTCTTTGATTAAATTAATTTTAAAATAGTAATTGGCAAATTGTTGTTTTACATCTTAAAATTTCTGAGTTTTGGAATCATATTGTTTTCGGTAATTCTTTTGTTTGGAGGAGCCTTGAAAGAAGACTTTGTGCAGGACTTGATAGTGCAGGAACCAATAGAGAAAGTATTCAATTGAGCACAGATAAGTACCTGGTTAATAATATTTTTTGGTTTGGTTATTTTTATTGGTTTCGGTGTGTTTTATTTGCCTGTGGCCAATACTGGCAAAATATAAATTCGTTTAGGCCTTCGCTGTTTATTCGACATTTTATCTCGGTATTGAGAGACGCGCGACCCTTTTCATTTTCTATGTTAGTTCGGAAACTAACCCAAAATCATTTTCGTTTTGTGCCATTTGCGACACAAAAATATTAATCTGAATAATAATCTGATATTGTTTTATTTTTTACTACACTTTATTTATTAATTGAAAAAATTCTAGGTTTTACTCCTATATTAAAAGGTTTCCTAGAAATTAAAATTATTTCGAAGAAATTATTTAAATCCCAATTCGGGAATAATACTTTTGTTTTATTTCTTTGATTTCTTGGTTTGGTATTTTCTTTAATTCAACAAATACCTACGCGCGCCGCTGTAGGAATTTATTTTTATATATCATTCTTTTATTATAACCCTTTTTGTTTGATTAATTCATAAAGAATTAATCCATCTTTTACGTAAACTGCATCGTCACCACCCACTCTTCCCACTCTATCTACACGAAGCAGTATATATAGCCGTTAACTTTATAGAAAGCGTCTCCAATTTTGGTAAAAAACCACGTTTAGGAGTCGCAAATTACATCTACTTTAGAACCCTCAAACAATCCTAAAACGTTAAAAATAAAAGGCACGACTGAGTCGCACAAACTTGCTCTTGTGTCAAAAGTTACCAACTTAAAAGAAACTGCCACGTAATGATTTTATATGAAATTATTTCTTAATTTTTTTCGAATAATTGAATAAGAAATAATTTAAAAGAAATAACAAAAACAAATAACTTTGAAAATCACTTTATAACAAACGAGGGTTTTTCGAGAAAATAGTGTGATTCCAGTAAATATTAAATACTACAATACATTTAATTTTTTTTTTCAAAATCATAGGTCCAGTTTTCGAAAAAATCGATTTTTTTTAAACAACTTTTTTAAAATATTTTTTTGGAAATTTTAGCTAATTATTAATAATTTTCATCCGAATATAAAGTTTTCCTCGTCGCTAATCTTTAAAATCTTTTTCACAAATTCATTACATTTTAAAAACAAATTTTTTTAGTACAAAATATTTTTGAAATAAATTTTCCTGAAATAAAATGTCACTCAGAGAGTGGTTCCTGGTTCCAGAAGCTAAACTGAAGTTTAAACGGGAGAATACTTTTGTTTTACTTTAACTACAAATTGAACGTTGTTCAAAGTTTAAGGTCCAGTTGTACAATCGTGGTTCAACGTGGTTCAAATTTTTAAACCGCTGATTTCCATTCTGTCAAAATCGGCGAGTTAAAAACTTGAACCATGAAAAAAAGTGTACGTAACCTCATTCCGATTCCACGAATTTGCCTGTGAATTTGTTGGGTCCGTTTTGACAAATTTTGTGGGCACGATTAAATAAATTTTTTCACTCTGTTTGGGAGCATAAGCTTAAAATATTTAAAATTTCAAAAATAAACAAAAAAAAGAGCAAAGAACAAAAATTTATTCAGCGCTCTCAAATACAAAACATTTTGCGGAATCTCGTGGATAAGCATTTGTGCAAACGCTGTGACTGGGAGTGTGAGTTCTGAATAAGATAGAAGCAAATTGCGCATGTGCCATGATGAATGAAAGAATAGAAGATTACGACACTTGGTTTTT
Organism: Baccha elongata; assembly: GCA_951217065.1. Taxonomy (NCBI): domain Eukaryota; kingdom Metazoa; phylum Arthropoda; class Insecta; order Diptera; family Syrphidae; genus Baccha; species Baccha elongata. Next base: position 199,107,424 of record OX578272.1, read on the forward strand.
TGTTCAGCTTTTTGTTTTTGTGTTTTTGTCACTTGTGACGTAAGCACAAACAGAAAAACAATTAAATGGTGGAATCTTGTTATGACTTTTCCCTTTTCCAATGAGAAAAAGAGCGCAAGGTGCTTACGTCACAAGTGAAAATTACGTCACAAGTGAAACAACAACAAGGTGAAAATGCCAAAGTGTCGTAATATTGTATTCTTTCATTCATGCGCATGAACTAGCATGACCTACTGTCAAAAGTCAAAATTGAACGAACTGTTTCGTCATGTTTATACAAACACTAGCTAACCCTCCCGGCGTTGCTCGGGTATACATACTAAAAATTAATTTTTATTTGAATAATTCATCGGCTGTTCTGCTTTTACCTTTCCCTTGGTCGAATTTAACATTTTCTTGTTCTGTTAAGTATAATTAAATATTTGTTTCTCCTATTTATTTGTTTAATGAAATCAATTAATATTTTATAAAAAAAAACTGGAAACGATCAGATAAAACTATCTTTGTCATGGCTTCTGCAATTGCTTCATACCTTGGTAGTTTTAGAAATTCTTGAAGCTGTGAGTTTTATTTAAAAAAAAATGCGAAAAGTCTGTTTTTTGTAAGTAAAGCTTTTGCTATAATAAATGGTCTATGGTGATGGCAAGCACAGACTTCAATTGCTAATCTTCTATCCAACACCTTTCGAATGGATTGTTGTACATAATCAAAATTGGTTCTAAAGAGTTTATCAACAATTAAGTCTTATTTTTATTTAAAAATATTAAATAGAGATAAATAATAATTAACTTTTGAATCATAGTTAAATGCCGAATTCATTGAGTTTTGTTGTGCTATTATTTTTTTTATTGTGTTTACCCCATTATCATCATCATCATCATCGGCTCGACAACCCGGGTCCGGTCCTGGCCTCCTTCAACAAGTCTCTCCACCTATCCCGGTCTCGAGCCGACGCCATCCAGTTTCGCACCCCAAGGCTCCGGGCGTCCTGGTCAACGATTGTACAACAAATGTTGAATTTGCATATGTAAGAGCGGTTCAAATCGCGCACCACATGCTTAAGGAAACTCAACGAAATGCGCATAATGTCCATTATAACCAACCACACATGACCGTGTATTCGCCAGTTACACATGCGAATTTGACTAGATCATCCTTACTTATGCGCATTATAGTTGGACCTTTAAACTCATTTGTGTGGGAACTATTATTAGAGAAGGTCCTGGGGGCCTCGACATCTTTCCTTTATCAGGACGCCGGAGGAGGACCAATATGTGGCGTCCACAGCTCCAGTCAACTTCGATTAGATTAGATTAGACCAAGTTTATTTAGCTAAAGATTGCTATTTTTTTAAATTTTTATTTAATAACCAACTTATACTATAATAAATTAATAATTAATTTTTACAAAAAATAATGCTTCATTTCAGAATTTTAACATTTGTTCCAGTGTTTGCATTATTTGGGAGTGAATTGAAAATGTGTATTCCAAAAAATAACATGTTTTGAGTCTTTGTATTTCTAAATAATTGTACGTCTTAAGTTATTTCTATTTCTTAGGTTATAATAAGGTTGTACTCTGGCTTTTGTTATCGTCTACTTAAATAATTAGGCAACATATTGTTTTTTATTTTAAATATTAAAATAAGTGTTCTAATAACAATTCTATGATTAATGTTAAACTATTTAAGCATTTCCAGTATACTTCGAATTGAGGTACAATACAGAATTGAACGCATTGCTTTATTTTGCTACTTTTGTAGGTCTTCGATCATACCTGAATAACCGAACAATACTATTGTTGGGTTCTATACTCAAAGGGGGTCTTACTATAGTATTATAAATTTTTATTGCCGTTGGGATAGATTATATGTTATATGTAGGGATAGATAGTTTTTTTCGACTCATTCGAAGTTCAGCTATTCAAACAATTGAACGCCTTGTAAAGCAACTACCACACATTTGGAGTTTAGTTTTTCAAACAGCGAATGAGATCGGCCCTGATCCTTGGGGTTTGTATATAGAATTGGGTTTTCGTTTTGAGGCCACTTATGTAGATCAGCTGTAAGTTCATCAACAACCAACTGCCGCTAATAATCACAGATTTAGTATTGACGACTTTGGTCTACTAGACTGTATAACTCGTCGAAACTTAACACGAATGTCCTAGTTACAATTTAAAAATTGTTCAACGTCAATTTTAGAAAAGAAAACATATGCTAGGACTTTTGGAAAACAGAGCCTTTATGACAAAAACCTTTGCGTTTAGTAATAACATCGTTGGAGAAAGCAAGTGATTTCTTACTTCAAAAACTTAACTCTACGTTACAAATATAAACAAAAATGGGGGTTTTTAAGTTGCGTTGGCACATAATGGGCCAAACTTCTCACAATGTCAAGCTATTTTTATGTTATAAAAATATAAATAAAACTGTTAATGAAAACTAAATAGAATAATAAAAGAATGGAATACGTTGTCTTCCATTCTTTTATTATCTATTATCTACGTTCACTCAGTCAAACTTCATTTTTCTTGCGAAACTTACAATATTTATTTTGAATTTCGAGATTGCATTCAGTAGCATGGTTATTAAATATTACATAGAAAAAAAAATCACTGAAAAATATCAAAATTTGTGACCACAGTACATAAAAATGTGGCCCTAGGTATCGATTTTCATAATTTTTCTAAATATTGCATAACCTATCCTATCATCCGGTACCCGCTTGACGTTGAGTTGTGGGGCACCCTGTATATCCCGCTTTCAGTTTTTCCCAGCCCGTTTTATCCCATCGCACTTCTTTGGTTAGCAATCCTTTACAGCAGTCGAAGGCTTTTTCATTGAACTGACATCCCACTTGCATATCTATTGCTGACTGTCCGTTAATCGTAAGCCAGGATCATCAATTTTAAATCCGTCCATAGTTGAGGCAATTGGTTGCAGCTGAACTATGTGGTGCCCATGGCCGGGAAGTAACCTCTACGCCCAATCCCCGAAATTTGAAGAACCATTACTTTATATGGGTACTTATGGAGTGCGGGTTTTCAAGAAGCGGACATAATTATATCGCACGCACATATCATATAATCCGACATTTTGAAATGCATTTTTTGAGGTGTTCCCATGGTTAGATTTTGTTTGATTTTGGATATGTTGTTTAGAATAGAATTCTGATAAAAATAAATTAAAAAAACATTTATTACAATTTAGTCCATGTTCAATCACAGATTGCCTGGAATATATATATAATTTCTACCTATAAAAGACAAAGAGCAGAAATGTATGGAGCGCTGGCCCAGCTCAAATAAGAACTACCTTAATATCCTTATATTCATAGGTACATATGCATTATGCATGCTTCATTATCATTGCAAACCTAATTCGCTGTTTGACCGTTATTAATATAACAAGTTTTAGTTTTCCAACTCTGTTTTCATTAATTTTCTTTAATATTTATTTAATTATTTTTCAACAAGTTCTTTTTGCAAACAATTTAAATGCAACGTATATTAAATTGTATCAAAATTGTTAAAATAATTTTGGAGAAAATTCCTCAATTATGGTTTTACCAAAAAGTACTACACACGTTTGAATTAAATCGAAACTATTGAGCAAGAAAACTATAAGCGAATTATAATTTTTAAATATTTTTTTATATTTATTAGTTCTAAAGTTCTTTTATTAATTTGATTTGTATTTACATTGTTGAGCTATTAAAATATAGCACGTATGCTTATGTAATTTTTTTATAATCATAAGCCGTTAATACTTTTTTAACCAAATTTAAAAATACAAATATTACAAAGTAGCTATTATATATTAATCCCAAAAACCATACCTACAGTTGTAGGTATATGTTTAAACAAACCATTCAACTAGTGTGATTTATCATTCCCATTAAGCAAGAAAAGTTTCTTGTATTAATTTTAATAAAACAAAGTATAATTTGAAATAAAAAAAATAAAAACAAACAGTGATTGGGAAAGATTTTATAAGTGAGAAAGTGATGTAGTGATAAAATGTCAGTCGACTAAAAAAAGGTATACAAAAAAATCTTTCCCCCAAGAAAATATTAAATGTGAGTTTTTGTATATTAAATAAAAATAAATAAAGTGAAACGATTTCGTGCCCCTTTTCCATACATAAGTCTCTGCTTTTCTTGTCTCGGGTAATCTCCACAAACTAAATATTCGCTACCTCGTCCTTAAGTACGATGTGCACCTTGCATCCAAAGACGAGGATCGACAAGACATATTACCAAAAACGTGGATGGACGATTTGAGTCTCTCTCGCACACAATTTCAAAGAAATTAAACTCGTTTCTTTTATTGGTATGATTTGTAATAAGTTTATGGTTAAAGATGTATTAATAAATTTTATATTAAAACAATATATTTATTATCTAAACTTTAACATTATTTTATGAAGCCTAAAATATTTTCATAATTCCGATTTGCAGAAGAAATACTCAATCTTAAAATTGAACAAAGTCGTGTAACACAACAATTTACCGATGCCCAAAGACGGGAGAAAATACTTATGCGTAGGCTTGCCAATAAAGAACAAGAATTTCAGGACTATGTTGTAAGTGTGACGTCAAAAAATTTGTTTTCTTTTCATTATCTTATTGTTTTATTTGTATATCTATAGAGTCAAATTGCAGAGTACAAAGCGGCACAGGCTCCTGGTCCTGCAGCCTTGCGATCTGCCCTCCTTGACCCTGCTGTTAATTTACTCTTTGAAAAACTTAAAAAAGAACTGCAGGCAACTAAAGCAAAACTTGAAGATACTCAACAAGAGTTATCAGCATGGAAGTTCACACCGGATTCGAATACTGGAAAACGGCTAATGGCAAAGTGTCGACTATTGTATCAGGTAAAAATTGCTAATAATCTAGCATCCTGAATCAGTAAAATGTAAATCTATTGATCTTAAATACAGCAGTTATAGTGATGATCAATTAAATTGCAATATTCATACGTAGTAAATAATTTAACCTAGGAGCCAGTTATAATATTTGAAATATAGTACTCGTATAATATAGTAGTTATCATCAAACGGTTTCTTAGCCAAAAACCTTAAACGCCATTTTGTGTTTAATGTCCAACTATTTATGTAAAAATTATAAAAACCGTTAACACCAAATCATGTTATGTTATTTTTAGCCAAAAAAACAGAAACGCAGGCCTTTATTACGATTGTCAAATATCGATACGATAATTGATGTTAGTCATCAAAATTGATCCGTCGGTATTACCATTGTCAATTATCAAAAGTTTTGATAAACTGTGAGTGCCACTCAGATTTGAAATCTATTGTGAATAGTTTTATTGACTATAGTTTCTAGGAAAAGTTGTCAGTACAGATAGGACGTCTACATCTCATGATTGCTGTAGTAAACTGCATAATTCTATCGCAAATAAAATCTCTAGTAGCGATGCCGTAATATGCGTTACCATCTGGCGGATTTGCAATTTATATTGGCGCTTTCAACATCATTTTTGACAAAACAATAAACATTTCACCTATCACTTATAATTTCACACTTTTGTTATCACTTTTTGTTATCATTATTTCTTAGCACATCCCTATGAACGATTTTTTTTTAAACAACTGTTCTAACAACAAAAAAATTCAATACCAACCAGTTTTGAACCACAACCTCACTCACTCTTGTTTTGGTATTTGAAAAGCATTTATTTTGTAAGATTTTGTACACAACCTATAGAAAAAGGAGTACCTAGTTGAGTTTGGTTAAATTAAATAAGGTAACTCTGACATTATCAACGAAAAAAAACGAATGATCCTGATTGGATGATCAGATCAGATCATGCGGCACTCGGCAGTGTGGCAAGTAGGTTATAGGGGATAAACGACTTCTAGCTAAGCATTAAGCAAGGTACCCTGGGAAATGGGAAGATCACACTGATTTAAAAAAAGCTCTCCCATAGGGCATGTATTGACAATCTTTTGTGGACAACCTATAGCTTGGTAATCAAGATGGCAAAAATGCTACTTTTTTTGACAAAAAATAAGATGTTTCATGTTACATGTTTCTGTTACATAACTTTGGTAGGCTCTCAACAACTGAGCGTATTACTTAAATTAATTGCATGTATGATCTGTGATGTATTTTATTTCATCTCGTTTTCATGTAGGTTATTTTTCCGTGTACATGTACATTGAGCAAATTGTTTTTTTGTCTAAACAAATCTCTTTTTGGTAGCTTTACTTTTTTTTATATATTATTTATTTATTATTTACCAAAGTTTTCCTTAAATATATAATTCGCATAATTTTTTACGCGTGCGTATTACATAGTCAATTCCATTGACTAGATAACCAAAATACACACCTCAGATAAAAGCTAAAATTCGTTTGGCGTTTGTTTTTTCATTTTTGTATCAATATGACTAGAGTTATCACACAAAATAATATACTTTTTTGATTAATTTGTAATATAGTTCACATCATAAGATGTAAGAAAGAGTGTTAAGGTTTAGTCAAGACAAGACAAAAATTATTTGGAAGGGGTCTATTGACCTGATAATCAACCACCGTTTGATAAAATTCTATAGCTGGTATTGTAGTTTTTAATACTTTATTTTTACCATAACGACATTTTCTTTTCTTGACTCAAACTAAACGCTCTAGACTTTTTATATAAATCTTATATAAATCACACAGTATAAACTTTTATGGTCGTATCCTGCACTTTTATTCTTATAAAAAGTACTAACAAAATTGTTTCTTCACAGGAAAATGAAGAACTTGGAAAAATGACCTCCAATGGACGTTTAGCGAAACTTGAGACTGAACTGGCCATGCAGAAAAGCTTTGCAGAAGAAGTGAAAAAATCTCAGTCGGGTAATTTTTAATATTTCAATCATCCATCTTATTAATTAAAAACTAATTTCTTCTTTATTTAAAATATGTGATATTATATAAGACAACCCAATAAACAAAATGCTTGGGTCAACCGGGCATATGAGAACTTATGAACGCAATTCGCAAAAACTAATTTCGCTTTAAAAGTAAAAAAATATTGCGAGTAAGATTTGCTTTTATTATTATAATTGCAAAATGTCAAACCCAAATATTTGTGACTAGTTGACCCTTCCGGCGTTGCTACCAAAAATTAATTTCTATTTGAACAAAATACATCGACTGTTCTGATTTCACCTTTCTCTTTGTCGAATTCAACATTTTCTAGTTCTTTTAAGTATAATTAAATTTTTGTTCCGCCTGTATTATGAAATCACTAAATATTTAATAAAAAACTGGAAACAATTCGGATAAAACAAATTTCGTCATGGCTTCTGCAGTTGCTTCATACCTTGGTAGTTTTACAAATCCTTGAAGCTGTGAGTTAAAAAAAATGCGAAAAGTCTGTTCTTTGTAAGTAAACCTTTTAGCAATAATAAATGGCCTATGAAATGACTTAGGCCCACATTATGATTAGCGAATCGAACTACTTAGCGAATTCGAATGTTTAAGCGAACTTCACTTGCGACGGTATTAGGATTAGCGAGCTTGTGTATTCGCTAATCCTAAAGTGCTGCCAAAAGTTATTGAATCGAAAAGACATATGTTAAACGTCAAATCGTAGAGATATTTTTTTGCAACAAGAAGTAAAATTATTGTTATTCGGGATTGTTTTTGAATACCTACTAAAATAATAAGCAATATCGACTTATTTTTCGAAGAAAATGATGCTGAACAAATTGGATTGCTAATAATAACATGAGAAGAATGAGAAGATGTATTAGAGATAGTTTTAAAACCTTTGGAAATACCAGAACATTTGTAAGTGGTTTACCATTGTTTCAATATTTGGAGGTAGGCATTCAATTTTTCTTTTTTAGGGTTATTTTCGATTAAACTACGGTGCATTTATGTTTATTCTTAACAAAAAAGTGATTTTTTCCAATCAACATAAATCCTAACAGTCAACACAGCCTATCATATAATTAATTTGTACTCTGCGATTTTTGGGAAGTGGTAGCTATGAAAATTGTGCAACCGCGGAAAAACAAAACAACTCATTAAACACCAAAATCAACAAACAAAACCAGTTTGGGAATGGCAAGAGGTCAAGATTTCAAAAAGGAAAGAAAGTGTAAAAGAAGTGAAACGAATAAAGATCAACAAAAAATAACCTGTTTCAGGAAATCGAGAATTTTAAGGAAAAAAGAAAAAAAAGAAAAGAAAGCAACATTTCATAACCGGAAAAAAATAGGAAAGAAACATTTTTGCAGCTTTCGAATCTTCTGGCCAAAAGTACACAATTCATTTGCATGTACATACCTATTTTTCTTCATTGTATGGTGAGTCCATACTTGTATGTGCTTTATAGATTCAAAACAACTATTTTATTTATATTTTTTTTCGTACACAATTTTTGTGTCACTAATTTGTAAATAAATGTTAATAAGTTGGAAAAGGCTTTAAAAGTGAGTTAATTTTTTGTTCGCTAAGTTATCACTGAAAATTTTGATTCGCCTAGATTTTACCACTATATTAGCAAATCTTCGCTAATCTCAATCGCTCAAAAATTAGACTCGCAATATTTTTGACATTTGAAGCGATCTTAATTTTAGCGAATCGCTAATCCTAATACCAAATAGTCGAATTCGCAAGCATAATGGTTCGATTCGCTAATCATAATGTGGGCCTTAGATTGCTAATCTTCTAAAGATAATCTTTCAAACACTTTTCGAACGGCTTGTTGTACATAATCTAAATTGGTTAACGTTGAATTTATGAAATTTATTGAATACAGCGAACGATAAACTAAAAAGCTTATCAACAATTGTATCGTATTTTTATTAAAAACTAGCTGACCCGCCAGACGTTGTTCTGTCTCTTCCTATTTTCATTATATGTCCAGTCAGTGTCTTGATTAAGGTTTTTAAATACTTTTTTAATCAAGTCAGTGTCTTGATTAAGGTTTTTAAATACTTTTTTAATCAAAAGCAATTATTTCTAATCAAAGGAATGCGAGGGATGAATAGATTTTCTTCTGAATATTTCCTTTTAAGAACTGTTGCGTCTGATGCCATTGCACACTCGTGTTTGATTCAAATATCGAAGAGTTATGATGGCGGAATCGGTTTTGATTTTTAAATTCAAAATCCGGGTATATCAGGAGTTCAAAAACTCAGTCTATGTTCGACATAAATAATTCTACGTTGTTACAAAAAAATTATGTTCTACTTAGCTATGATTTAGTTTCATGATAGAAATCTCAGTCAAAATGGCAATTTTGCACGAAGAGTCATTAGATTCTCTATTATTTTAAGTTTAACAAATATTTTTGGTGTTCTTTTCTTATTTTAGTAAAATATACCTTCTCTATGTGATAAAGGCAATTTTACATTGGTATTGTGTGTATTTAGTTTTTTTTAGTGTGAATAAAATGGCGAGAAATATTCGTTTTTGGACATGTAAATTAAAAAAATATAGTTATTTTGAGTTTATTCAAAAATATAAAGTTTATGTAGTTTTGATTTTCTGCAATTAAACATAATTTAACTTTAAGCTCAAAAACGAAGCTTATGTTTCTTAGTTTATCATCAGTTAATAATTTCAATGTTGAATTCTATTATCACGCTCCTGAATGTGAAAGATTTAAACTGCCCGTTCGAAATTGTTCTCCTGAGGTTTTAATTAATGGAACTTTCATAAGCACTTTAAATTGTTGTGCTAATTGTTTTTTAGTAGAGAAAGTAAATGAATTTAAATATTTAGGGCGTACCATTGACTGTAATATGAAATTTTCAAATCACATAACTAATTTGGGAAAGTATTTCCCTTGTACGATGAGATACTTTTATTACTTGCAAAACATAGGTAGGTAGGTAGGTAAGATGGCGGTTTCGCAGAACAACTGTTCCGAAGAAACCCAATTAGCGCGGAAAAGCGCCGTTTTGATACCATAACTCGTTTGACCTAATTTTTTGTGATATAGTGGTAGTGACTGTTAAGCTAAGGGGATCAGTTTTTGGTCTGTGCCCGCAGTCACAAGGGAAGAAATAGCTCACACTGTGTGCTGGGTGGTTCCATTTGGACTGAGAGTCGACCAATTAACTTTACACTAGATCTATATGAGGCTAGGCCCGTTCAAAGGCAAGGATTTACACCTGCCAGGTGTAAATCCGTGTTTTGATGCTTTAACCGCAAAATAGACTAAGTGCTAGTCCGAAAAGCTAGTCCTAAAGGTAAGTTCCAGAAACTTAAAAGGTGAAAGTTGAAATGGAAAGTGAGTAAGTGCTTTGAAAAGCTAAGGGGACCAGTTTTTGGTCTGTGCCCGCAGTCCCAAAGGAAGAAATTAGCTCACACTGTGTGCTTGGTGGTTCCATCTGGACTGAGAGCCTGCCCAATAACTTTACGCTAGATCTATATGAGGCTAAGCCCGCTCAAAGACAGTTTATACCTACCAGGTATTAATCAGTGCTCTGATGCTTTTGCCAAAGATAGAGTAAGTGCTAGTCCGAATAGCCAGTCCTAAAGGGAAGTTCCAAAAACTTCCAATGTGAAAGTTGAAATAGAGATATTGCTAGGTTTGTTAGAGCCAACTGGTGCTGTTGAGAAAAGCGGTAAAATCATTTATCCTTTAGTTCGACAGCACGTTTAGGTTGTCGAGAAACAGGCTACCAAATGCCTGGAGGCGAGACCTAGCCAGGGCCGGACAGTAGCAGAGGAAATGCTCAATAGTTTCCTTCTCCAGCGGATTTCTACAACTACGGCAGTAGCTGTTGAAAGGTATGCGCAGTTTAGCTGCGTGTTCGCCTATTGGCCAATGGCCAGTGACGATTGCAACGACCCTGGCCGTGTCTATTCTGTTTCGTTTTATTAAATCATTCGATCTGTTTTTGTCATAGGTTGGCCATACCTTGCCACCTCTTTGTTGATTCTGAAAGGAAATTGTCATATATTCTGCCCTTCACGAAGCCCAGTGGAAGATCTACTGATTCCGCCTGAGAGACGAAAAACATAGTTTCAGCTGAATTATTAAAAACTATCTACTTTGGTATTTTTCATTCAAAGTTGCAATATGGGATTGTATGTTGGGGTGGTACTCATGTTAACAAAATTAAACCTTTGTTAATTTTGCAAAAACAAGTCGTTAGAAAAATTTGTCGCAAACCGAGAAGACACCCTAGTTTCCCTTTGTTTCGTTAGTTGAAAATTCTTCCAGTGCGTCATTTATATTGTTTCAAAGTTCTTAAGTCCTTTTTTATGAAATCGGGAAGCCGTAACTTTAGGCTTATATCAAGTCATAATTTACGTGGTAACTATTCAAATAATGCGAGTGTATTTAGGTTTTTTCTTTCTTTTTCAATAATGCAAAATTGTCTTTTCATTATTTTAGTTTTTCATGATGATAATTGTCATAACTATGAATTAAATTGTAAATTTTTAATTTTATTTCAATTCATATAATCGAATTGTTAATTATGTAAGAATTAAGGGTCACCCCACCCATACTTTTATACTTTTGCATAGATTTATTTTATTTTTGATTTATTCTATTTTTATTACACTGTAATTAAATATAGAATGTCTCATATTTTTCTTATACATCTTAAATTACTTGTTTAAGTTTATCTTAAAATTGAATTTAGTGTTAAACTTGTAATTTGAATAATAAGAAAAATAAATTGTTTTCTATTCTATTCTATTCTATTCTTTTTTTAAGGAAAAAATGTATCTCAAAAAATTCTAAAGTAGAACTAAAGTCCTTATGAACTACTTTTTCTTCCCCTTACATTAAGTTCAACCTAAGAAGATTTATGATTAACTTTGAAGTTTGTGCAAACCATTAAGTGGAACTTAAAAATTTAATTTGTATTTAAGGGCTTATGTCGAGTATGAGCAAACGGGCCTAAATCAACTGATTTGTATGACACTAAAACCTAAGGCCCGTTTGCTCATTCTCTTCATAAATCTGCAACATAACTAGGTTAAACTTAATTCTTATGTACCACATAAATTATTCTGCGTTGTTACAAAAAATTATGTTCTCAGTTGATCTGTCAATTTTGCACGAACAGTCAAATTTGTTTTATTATTTTTAATTGTTTGCTGTATTATTTGGTGTTTTTATTTTTTTTTTTTATTAAAATTTTCTTTTTGGATGTGATAAATCCAACTGTTTCTTCTAAATTTCAATTCTAAATTCATCCAAAAAGTGACGTTTTATTATGTGTTTCTTTCTTCGATTATTATTGTTTGTGTTTTTTTCTAGTGTAAATAAAATGGGGAGAAAATTGCAAAATATTTTTATATTCGTATTTGAACATGAACATTAACAAAATATGGTAATTTTTGGCTTTATTCAATTCTAAAATTATGTTAATGTAGTAGGTACTGATAATTTTTTTTGGAATTATTAATCTTTTTTTAAGGGAAAAAATCTACCTCAAAAAATTCTTAAGTAGAACATTAGTCTTTATGACCTACTTTTTCTTGCCCTTAAATTATATTCAACCTAAGGAGATTTTGGGACCGCTGATATACAGCAATACCAAAAAAACACAAAAAAATCATTAAAATCGACTCAGTGGTCAAGAAGTTATATCAAATGCACCCATCTGATGGTCGATTTTTCGGAATTTTTTTCTCTACATAAACCTGATATACGGCAATATGAACAAAACAAAAAAAGAATCAATAAAATCGGGCCAGCGTTTAAGAAGTTATAACAAATGCACCCATCTGATGGTCACTTTTCTAGAATTTTTTTTATTTATAAACCTAATATACAGCAATGCAAACGAAACAAAAAAAGAATCATACAAATCAGCCCACCGGTTATCGAGCTATAACGTCATTTGGTTTACCCCATTTCAACACTTGAATAACTAAATTTTGAAAAAAATATGTCGGGAGTCACCGAGGTCTAAGTATAAACATTCAAATACAAAAAAAAAATCAAATTGGACCAGCGGTTTGAGTTTATCCCTCAGGAAACATTTTTGGTTTACCCCATTTCACCCAATGAAATCATTAAATTTTGAAAAAATATGTCTTAAACCATTCTCTAAGTATAAACATTCAAATACAAAAAAATCAAATCTGAACAGCGGTTTATGATTTTACCACGAACAAATTTTTGGTTTACCCCATTTCACTTTAAGAAATCCGTTAATTAAGAAAAAAAGATATGCATAAAACCATCCTCTAAGTATAAGTTTGAAAATACAAAAAAAAAAAAAAATTAAAACGACTAGGCTAAACTCAAAAATTATTGCACAAAGAACCCTTTAAATCTTAAAAAGTAAAAGTTGTAGGACCATATAGTTTTCAGTGGTAGATTGGAAATAAATAAAAGCATTGAGTTTGCATCTAAAACGTAAAAAAAATAACGTAGACATATTCCTCTTCATAAAAACAAGACGAAACTAGCTTAATGGTAATTTAAGTTTAATCTGTTTGTTTCTTGTTTTTATGGTGATGTAGGTTTCGTGACAGCGACATCAGCTGCATCAGGAACCGCGATAGAGGAAACGCAAGTATGCCCACACCAACACGACAGTGCGACAGTTCCATATAATATCAATTTGTTTCTACTCAATTTCTATTAATTGCATAATTTACCTATTTTTTGTTTTAATATTGTTTACTTATCCTGAATAGTTAATTTTTAGACTCTTTTTGTCTGATTACAAAAAAGATCTACTATCCGTGACAGTGACGAAAACGCTGTCAACCGCGTTTTTAAAAAAAACGCTGCAGGTTTGCCGCCGACACTGTCGCGTTGGTGTGGGCACCCTTATATTCCGCTGTGTAATTAAAATTTGATCCCAAAAAAATGTCTGGTGTCGCGTTGGTTTAGGGCTACCTTAACGGTAAGTCCAAAGTATCAAGTCATAATTTGTTTTTTGTTTCAAATTTGTAGTTCTACAAGATGGCGTACTTACTTTTTTTATTAAAGAAATTTAATTTTTTTTTAATAAAAAAAAACCTTACTTGTGTAATTTAATAATAATTTTTTATGCTTGCAAAAAAAGGGCTAGACTTGTTTTTCCTATTTTTACTCACTAAAAGAAAATTTTTAAAAGTGGTTTCAACTTGTAATTAATTTGTGACGGTTTAAATTCTAATGTGACTGGACTAACATCATATCAAAACGGCGCACCAAGCGCTAATTGGGTTTTATTCTAGCAGAATAGCCGCCATTCCTACCTACTATGTGTTTAAAGGTTAGATCTCGATTTTTTCACTTAGACCATTTTTATTCTGATTGGAAAACCCTATATGACCCAGCTGTACATTTAATTTGAATTGTGTATCTCTTGGGCAACTTTTTATAGGATCAAGTGCCACCAAACGTGACTTTTATTTTAATCGATCAATATTTATAACAATAATTTTAATTTCAGAACTCGATGACTTTCTTCAAGAACTTGACGAGGATGTCGAGGGCATGCAAAGTACGATCTTATTTCTACAGCAAGAATTGAAAACCACACGAGATCGCATACAATTTTTGGAGAAGGAGAACTACCAGCTTAAGAATGGAATTTCTGATGAACCTACCGATCCCATTGATGGAACATCGATTTCAGCCCCACAACAACACCTTTCTCTTAACGGTGGTGCTGTCATTTCCCATAACTCTGCCGACAATTATATTCCATCGTCTGTTGTGAATGCGACAAATCCTAAATTTATTTCCGGTACTAACTTAAATATTCTCGGCGGCACCAACCTCGAGACGATTGAAGAAAATTCTTGTCTCAGGACGCAAAATAACAGCGGCAACAACATTGGTAGTAAAACATTAGGAAGTGCAAATAGTAGTGTGTTTTTCAACGGAGCCAGTTTGAACGACCCTAACGGTAACGATGCTGAGCTTACACAGCCCGTGTCCGCGAACAGTGACGATCTAATTATTGACGCGAGCAGCAATAGCAATAGTACTGTATGTGTTATAACGGCTAAAACGCGACTTACCTCGCGAAAACGCAACTTTGATAGTGATTCGAGTGAATGTGGCAGCACAAACGGCACAACAACTCGTAAAGCGGTCCTTAAAAAAACAAAAAAGAAAACCCGTCGTTCCTCATCGGTGTTGTCAATTGATCTGAATGAAGATGACTCTCACATTGGAGGAGCTTCGGTGCGAAGTGATGATGAAAATAGCAATAGCCAGCCAACAAGGGTAATGACCAGAAGAAAATCTGCTCGAAACCATCAGAATGGTGGTGATTCAATCATGTAAACAAAAAAAAAACAATGACAAAAGAAATAATTTAGTAATAAAGTTAAACCTTTTTTGTTTTTTCTTTATCAAATGCCACTTATTTTGTATTTTGTTTTATAATTTTTTAAGTAGTTTACTTGTTTCACGCGTGGAGAAGTAATTTTTTTCTTAAAATAAGACTTGGTTAATTTGTGTGCATCTGTTTTTTTTTTTTTTTATTTTTACTTTAAATTCCCATTAAAATGAGAAGCAATAATTTTATATTATTTAAAACATGTACAAAAATAGACAAAAAGAAATTAATTTTGAAATGCACGATTTTTCAAAAATGTACTTTAAAATAAATTTACGAAAAGTCAAAAAAAACTTTAAACAACACTTATAATACACTTATAAATATATATAATATTAATTTCAAATATTATATAAAATAACATATATATAAATATATATTATTGATATAAGATTATTAAGTAGTGTTATTTTGCAAGAATGTTGTTCATTCATTAACGTTTCAAACGAAATAAAAAAATAATTGAATCGTGGAAAAATGTTAAACACAATTAATAAAATATTAAAAAAAAAAATAGTACAGAAATAGTAAAAAAAATGTCTTTATATTGTAACGTGTTCTATAAGATGTTCTCCATTCTATTTTTTTTACGATGCGTAAACTCACCATTGTGATTCCAACTTAAAGTGACAGCCACAACGAAGTTAACGAAACCCCATTTTTAACGAAAGACTAGACTAGAAAGCTGCAGAAGGCTCTGACTGGCACTGTACTATTTTGCTGTTTATTCGTCGAACGATATAGTCGCATTTTTATTCGTTATTTTATTTTTTTAAATTAATTAATAATAAATCGACCTAATTCTACCTCTGCCAAATCCATTATTCACCGCGTTCTTATAAACAATTTGTATTTTCTGTTTTTCCTGACCAACCCAAACTCTGACCCACTTGCGAATATTTGATTAGCTTAGCAATCAACCTTATTGACCCACTCGCGTGTTTTTTTTCTACCTGTGCAATTTATTTTAAGTGAATTTTAAATTGCTCAACGAATAAAAATTAAATAAAAAAAAAACGTCCGCTAAGTGCTGTAATGCAAAATGTTCAATCTCGTGTGTGGCAGATGATTTAATATCTTGTAATGGAATTTGCAAGTTGCAGTTCCATCCTCACTGCATTGGCTGAGTTTCTGAGTTTCTGCAACTATTCTGCTTTTGCTGTGAAGAATGTAAATCGATTTCAACAGCTCATATCATGCGGGCAATAAAATGCAACAACGACCAACTATTCTATTTTGGAACTTAAATCAGAAATTCAACATAATCACCAGAAAAACCTGTCCACATTTAACGAAAACCATTGTATATACATTTCTATAGTACAACCATGGAGCAGCGCCATCTAAAGAAAGTTGTTAACTGCACATTTGGAGGTTCTTACATTTACTAAGTGTCTATTCTGTTACCCTAACAATAGTCGTCTACGAAACAAATTAATAATATATAATGTATTTTATTGGCTCTAAAATCCATATTTCCTTGACAAGAGTCGTAAACAAAACAAAAATAATATATGTTTACGACTGTTGTCAGGGTTACAGAATAGACAACTATTAAATGCACGAACCTAAAAATGTGTTTATAACACGTTTCTCAAGATGGCCAGGCGGTGATTATTCAGCATGAAAATACTATAGAAATGTATATACAATGCGAAAACTTTGATATGATCAACGCTTCACTGGAGAAAATCGATTCGCAATTATACAATTTCACTAAATTCCGAGAACCCACCCAAAGTAATTCCGAATACGTCCGCACTGAGATACAAAAAATATCTACTATGCTCATTCAGTTTGACTCCAAATTATTCGAGATGATCTGGATGGTGTAAAAGCAGTGATGGAACAGGGAGCTCATGCACTCAAGATTTTAGTCTTAGACTTAAGCAAATTCGACCTGAGAACTTTAACGATCCAAAATGAATTGGAGTTACTGACAGACAATTCGGTCGAAATAAAAAGATCTCCCAATACAATTTTACAATATTTTACAATATTTCATATATTTATTAGAATAGATTTATACTGTAAGATACAATATCTTATTAAGTAGTATAAACTTAATTAATTCATTAAAATGATGTGAATAGCGATAAGATAATTTAACAATTTGTATGTGACAAAATTTTGAAATATTTAAACCTTATATAAAAGAAAAAGCAAAAGAAAAGACAAAATAAATAGAAAAGAAAAGAAAAGAGGGAAGCGAGAAAAATTCAAAACAAAAGAATTTTTATTGTTCCAGAAACAATAAAATTGATGTTATTGTTCCAGAAACTACGGCACCATCCTCTTCAGCCACTCCCGCCTCAGATGCTTCAATCTCTACATCATCATATACTTCGACTTCTTCATCTTCTCCTCTCTGCCCTATCATCTAGTACACCCTACGTCACGTCGTCTTCATCTCGAATACCGTTTACTTCGACAACAATTGTCACCGAAAATATTAATCCTAAAACAAATCGCATCTTTGTACCCAACATCATCACTGACTTGACTTCCGCTCCAAGAACATCTTCATCCTCATCTTTGACGACTGCTGGTATTTCTACATCAATATCATCATCACCAGCAAATACATTATCTTGTCTAACACTAACTACCTCATCACCTCGTACCTCCTCATCTTCAACCGCCTTGGATGCTAGTTCTCTTTCTCAGCCATCGACCTCAGCTGTACCCACCATTAAGCAACCGTTCTTCCTTAAACATGCTTCTCGTAGTGCTGACGTACTTTGGGTAAACAAATTTTTCATGAGAAACTACTTTATCGCAGATGTGGAATGTAAACGAACCTCAGCCAGAAACTTCAAAATCCTAATCATATCCAAATATGGTTGGCTATTTTCTCACCCGGATACTATTCATTTTGGAATCATGATTTTAACCAACTGGATTGATAAAGTTAACTATAAGACTGTCCTCCACTCTGATCCTAACTGGTCTTGTAAAATGGGTATTCTTCCAATCTTTTCCCGACCTTTATTAAAAAAACCTTCATCAATAAACTCTCAATCCTTCCAACCAACTCAACCTTCTTCTAAACCTATTAAACGAGTTTCTTTTAATCTTCCATCTACATGTCCCATTTCAATTCCTAATACTGCGCATTCTTACCAATGTTCCCCCAGGGGAAGGTATCCCAATTTTATTCGATCCCACATTCTTAATCCAACGCCAGCACCCTCTTATTCAAGCCCATCAACATCATCTAACTTTCAGGCCTCCTCATTTACGTCTCCATTTGACACATCATTCCATGTTCCCACTCCTCACAGTTCTTCGGCCCCTTTCTTAGATCCTCTCACACCTCCCATTGCTAAGTTAAAATACTGCATAAATTCATCAACAACCCCTTTCAGTGGAATAAATAACTGGAAGTTAAAAAAGTGTTTATTCTTGAGTAAAAGTTAGACAACTGTTCTAAAATTGAAATAATGTTAAGTGGTGTGACGTTAATTCCTTAAATATAGGTTGACTATAATTTTGCGCCATTGGGTTTATAACATAGAGAAATCATGTGAAACTTTCAAACTTTGCTTGTAGGATGTCGTTACTATTGACTTGTGTTTTTTTTACTCTAGTAGCAATTATTCTTGAGTCAAAATGCAAGAGAAATAAAGAAAAACAAATACAAATGTATACAGAAAAAATTTGTTCGGTTGGGGTTGAGGGATGTTCGTTACATGGAATTATTGCAATAATAATTACTCGATATGATCATTTAGCGACATCTACTTCGGTGAGTTTAAAACCAATTTGATTTCTCTATGTTTATATTATAAACTCAATGCTATAACCTAGCTATAATCCGGCAATGCGCAAAGCTGTATCTGATCTTGCACTTGTGTCGTGTCTTAAAAAGTTTAGATACGTAAATAAAGTACAAGGATATCCGATATTGAAAAATAAAAATAAACATTGAAAAAAACACGAAATAAAAATACAAGTTGCTGTTTTGCTTCTATTACGAGATATGCGGGCTAAAATAGTACCAGTTGAAAATACAAGTGTGATCTTAGCTTAGCGTACATTTATGAACACACCCTTATTTGGGAGAATCCTACCTCCATTCATGATCGAAATCCACCATTGCTCATGATTTTAAGGGGAAACGTAAAATAATCATGAACTTTAATTGCCGTGTGGCGTATTAGAAAACAATCTGTAATATTTGGAAGACATTTAAAAAACACCCAGAAAAATTTATGAAAATAAAAATAATACAGCAAATATGGATAAATCAATATACATTCTATATTTTAAACAAGATTCTTGACACTGGCATTTAATGTTTAAAATTCTTCTTTTCGAGTGGCATCAAGCGTAGCGATTCCTTTTGATTTCTGAGGAAAATCATTTTGTTGTTTTAAGGGAAATTAATAAAAACAATTCAGACTTGTTTTTAAAAATATTATTTCAAATATTGATAGCATATATTATTATTATTTTATTGCTAAATATTACAATAAGACAAATGAAATTTACTAAAATAACAAAAGAAAAAAATTGAACTGTCAAAACAACAAAATCTACCTCGATTTGTTATTGGTCCACGTTACCAACTTCACACGTATTCATAGACGCGAAATGCAAAAAAACCAAATATTGGGTAACCGGAGGGACGGACGTAACGACAGATTTTTATCTTCATTAGATAATCTTTGACAATAATTCAAGATATAAGATTTTAGATTTAAGAAAAGGAAAAATGTGGATGTCTGTCACAGAAGAAAATCGGAAGTGCCATCATAGTATATAAATTTCTATAGTACAACCATGGAGCAGCGCCATCTAAAGAAAGTTGTGAACCGCACATTTGGAGGTTCTTACATTTACTAAGTGTCTATTCTGTTACCCTAACAATAGTCGTCAACAAAACAAATTAATAATATATAATGTATTTTATTGGCTCTAAAATCCATATTTCCTTGACAAGAGTCGTAAACAAAACAAAAATCATATATGCTTACGACTGTTGTCAGGGTTACAGAATAGACAACTAGTAAATACACGAACCTAAAAATGTGTTGTTCACAAGTTTCTTAAGATGGCCAGGCAGTGATTATTCAGCATGAAAATACTATAGAAATGTATATACAATGGTGCCATCTTCGATATAGTTTTTGACAGAATCAATTTAGCAGATTATTGCGTTCAGGTTTATACCTTTGCATATAAAAACTATAGTAGGTTCGTCGTCGCCGATTTATTCTTTCTAACAATTTGCGTAAATTAGCGCTGTTCGCACAAAGGAATTAGTGAAGACATATATTGTGCGAAAGAGTTGACAATATTATTTTGGCTCTGACAACAATAACGAGGGTGAGCAGTTTGAAAAATTTCCGTTTCTTGACAGATTAATAACAAGGGGAGAAGCATTTTTTATTGGCTGCTTGGCTGCTGCCACGACCTTGTAGACAAAATGAAATAATAAAAAAGTAAGTAGGTAGGTATGTAATTTATATTTTATAACCGAAAAAAAATCGTAAATAGATAAGCACATATAGGTATTTTATTGATATACCTATATGTACTTATATATATTTTATGCCAAGACTCGGGCACAGATAAGTTTATTTCGGATTAGTTTCCTCAAAAAATTTATATTTTGTTTTTGTTGCAGATGAATGAAAATGAAAAAGGAATTTATCAAAAAATGGTTGCCATATTGATAAATTTGTATCAATTTTTTTTCTTAATAAGTTTTGCATACTATGTTAAGAATTTGTGTTTTGTTAAATTTAAAAAGAGCTGTTTAATAAAATTTAAAACTTAATCAAAACAAACAAAAATTACTTTTAGTAAAATTTTAAGCTAGCCGTATGTACAGGATAGAGTTATGAGACAAATTCATCATCGTGTATATACGTATGGTTTGAAGAGGCTTCGCAGGCTCGGTTGTATTTTCGGGAAATTGAAAATCGAACCGAGTCGATGCCAAACAATTCTCGCATTATACCTACTTAAGTGAGGAAAATAAATATAGGTACGTTAATTTTTTCATATGGCAATCATGGTTACATAACTAAAATTTGTATACAAAATCATATTAAAAGATACCATTCAGTTATATGTTGCCACATTTCAGTATCTCTTTGTGATTTAGATTTTAAATTTCCTGTTTAGTTTTGATGTAAGGTAGGTAGGTACCTATAAGAAATCAAGTTAAAAAATAAAGCGTTTGAAAGGTGGCACTCCCTAGATCACGAATATGCATTTTTAAAGTCGCTACGACGTTTAGTTTAGCCGCAAATCAATTTTAAAGATGTCAACTTTGATACCCGTAGGACGCTTAGTTTAGCCGCAAATCAAGTTTAAAAATAAAAGTCTGTTTTTTAAATCAAGTGATACAGCGTTTGAAAGGTGGCACTCCCTAGATCACGAATATGTATTTTTTAAGTCTCTAGGACGCTTAGTTTAGCCGCAAATCAAGTTTAAAGATGTCAACTTTGATACCCGTATCCATGATTTTCTTCCAATAAAGCAAGTTTTGCATCACCAATTTATAACTTTATTTCAATAAAATTTGTAAATTTTATTGAGTTATTTACTTTTCAAAAATTTGCGTCGCAAAATGTATGCATACAACAAATCAGATGTTAGTAAGAAGAATTTTCAATGGAATATGTAATTGTGACGTCACATTGTTTCGTCAGCAGCTACATACTATTCTAATAGGTAGCTTGCCACATTTCATAAAGTTCAGCACCTACACATTCAGAAGCAGCCAAATATTTATTTTCCACCATGCATACAATCATACATTATAAATAAATAACTTCCGATTCCCTTTTCTTATGAACATTCATTATCAAAATAAAAACGAATAAGCTCAAAGAGAAAAAGTCAACAATTATAATTTTCATCTTCTTCCAACTCTATGAAATTTTCTATATGCCTTCTCATTATAATATTCCCCAGTTTGTATCCCTCAAAATCTCTACCAACAACAAGCCACTCCTCCAAAAGTCTACCAAGACAGTTTCTACCAACTTTGCCCAGATGGCGCTTCGAGCAATCAAGAAATTCCGATGAACTCCACATACAATGGACGTACTATAGAAATATATATACAATGTTTATACATTGGTTATAGCGTTCAGAGTTTAAGCTAACATTTGTAATTGGGACGTGACAGTGCTGCAGCTAATGTGGTTTTTCATTGGAAACTTCAGGTATTGCTTTGAATAAAACACAAAAAGATTTTTTTGTTTTGTAGTTTTCTGTATCATGTTATGTTTGTTCATTGTTAAATTGTCAAGAGGGAGACAAACTGAGTTCGCAATAACTTGACAAGTTGACAGTCTCACATATTATTGTGTATGTGAACTGTGAACGTAGATAAAAAAATCTCACTTCAAATCGAGATTTCAAGTTTTTGATCAATGAAATGCAAAATCTAAAAAAGATGTGGAAAAAATATATCTTGATCAATAAAAAAACACTTTTTCCGACCAATGAAAAACACATAATACTGATGCCACATTGCCTTTGCGCTGCTCCCAGTATAGCAACGTCGGAAACAGTATTCTTTCAATTATGCATTAGCACGTTACCACATCATTCGATCATCGAATATAGAACCTGCCATTTAGTTTTATGAAACTATTTTGTATTTTTTGTGAGGCAATTACAAAGTTCGCTACCCTCACCCCACCAAACAAACAATTATTTTTTGTATATTATTCGTGGAAATTCGAACTTTAAATCAGTTATCTTAAATCAGTTATCTTTGTGTTTTCCCTTGTGTATCATAATTTCTTATATAGGTTCTTTTGAGAACCCCAGTTTTGTATCGATTTTTAAGCATTCTCCAAACGGTTGTGAGAATTATTTGACGGTTAAAAAAAAAGTTATTTAAACTTTGTTTTAGATTTTTTTACCCTGATTTTTGCTGACATTCGCAATTGAATGACGAGTAAAATTCATTAGATTTCTTAACAAAATGAAATAATTTGCTAATCGCGTAACATTTTTTATTAAAACAATTGAATAGTAGTAGTTGATTTTGGACGGATATACCTACTTAACGTTCAACGTTATCAATCTATACGTTATCGGTTCTTTAAAGAACCATTCGATTTAAAAATTATTTCTTTAGTGCTTTAACGTCAATTTCTTTCTTTTTAACAATTTGTGACATTTTTCTGTTGCTATTAACAAAGTCGTGTCAACTTTTCCTTTTTTGAAATTCATTTTCCATATTGCCTTGAAACTTTTGCGCCGGTGACCCTACAAGTTATTTATGTACTTTTATCAAGGGTTCCAATTATTTTTAACAAGTGACATCAAATATAATGTTCTCTAACGTTTTCACCCAGTCATTAACATTTTATCGGTTCTTATAAGAACTTCTCGTGTTAATAATTGTTTGTACATCAATTATTGATTTTTGTCTGTCGCACTATAAAAGTCTTTTGAACTATTCAGTTGTGTTTTTTAATCTTTTTGAACGACAGTGTATTAACAATAATTGAATTTTGTTTGTCGAAAAAACAAAGTATATAAAACTTTTTTTCGGGGTTTTTAATCTGTTGCAACAACTGTTCAAACAATTATAGACAACTTCTTTTCGCACTATCAAAGTCTTTTATATAATTTTCGCTCGGTTCTTTAATTTTTTTGAACAAATGGTTATTAACAATTGTCGAGGATATATTGTCGTGTTGGCAGTCTTCAGTACTTATTTCTCGAGTTTTTTATTTTTTTGAACATTTGTTTATAAACAATTTCAGACACTTTATGCCCAAAATAACGAAGTTTATAATTAGGCCAGTCGGAACCTAATTTAAATCAGACAAAATTCTTACAAAAGGTTTTACTGTTTTAATGGCTTCATTTGTTGTCCAATATGAATATCGTAAGTTTTCCCACTCCCCGGAATTATGCATAAGTGGTTGGGGGGTGAAAATGTACCCCAAAAGTGGGAATTTTTGCGGTTTTACGGTTATATCTTGTAGAGGACTTACAATATCGAAAACTGTTCTTCATAAAAAGCCTAGGGCATTTAATACTGCATTTGGATCATAAATAGTAAACATGTAACTTGTATCATAAATAGTAAATATGTAGGTACATTATAATACAAAATATTTTCTTATGTAGGTGCTGCAGCAAAGAGAAGCCATTAAGGTATACACCAGAGACAAGTGGACACATTATAAACTCATGTACTACTCTGCACAACATTTTAATCATTGATTGAAGAAGAAATTGCTGAACATCATGCACAAACAACAAATCTGCACAACGAAGATCATAGCTCGATTGACCCTTTGCGAGAAGGAAAAATTATTCAAAACAGAATTGCCCAGTCCTTGTTTGTCAGAATAAATAATTAAAAAACAACAAAGTTCCAGTTAAAAGTTTTATTTGTTTTACAGCCGTTCTCATTACATTACACAAAAATTATCAAAAGTATTAAAAAATGACAAATTATAAATAAAAAACATAATTATAAATAAAAAAACATTTGTCCATAGATTTTGTGAAGTGGTTATAGTTATACAAACTAAACAAAAATTTATTTATTTACCGTATTTGTTGGCTCATTCAATTAATTAATAAGATTTGATAAAAAGCATTACGAATTTGACGTGAAACTCATGACAATAGGGCTTTTTAGGTAACAACGATATATCTCTTTCTCGTTCTCACAGAATTTTCAAAAACAGCAGTATGGTGAACAGCTGATTTTTTTTTATCATTGTTGAAAAATTGATTGAAAACAAAAGCGGGAATTTTAAAGATTTGTGCGCGAAAATTGTGAAAATTGTTGGTTTTGCTAATTAAAATAAATTTTTAAGCCACGGAAATCACAAATTTCACACAAAAAAGAATACCGCATTTAAAAATTATTTCCAAATTGTTTTCTTCAAGATCTTGAGTTTGACAGTTTGAAAAAAGCGCGATACATATTTCAATCTGTCTTCACCATAGTGTGAGCTTTGACAAGATGGTAAAACTCCCTATGGTACTCTTGGATGACTTGTCACTTCCACACAAGATGCAGTGCACCTGAAAAAAAAACATTAGATGTTCTGGAAGCTTGGCGCGAACCCATACCTCTTGATAGTTCGCCACACTAACCACTACGCCACGGGGTACTTTAGGCGCCGGTTATAGCGATCAGGAAAACGCATCAGGAAAAATGTTCGAATGGATCTTTTATGTTGTTTTAAATCGATTTTAAACACAAATACTACACTAATCGACTACAAATAACTCAAAGAATTTTTTTTGCTAATAAATTTTACTATAGAATAATTGTTTATTGTTTAAAATGTATTTCTTTATTTTCCTGACGAAAACTAATTTTTCGTGCCAGCTGATTGACATTTCAAAAAAAATGGAACAAATCGTTCCAATTATTTGAGTTCAATTTTCACTTGTTCCACTGACAGATTTCTGTCAGATAAATTTTTTCGTGTGCATTTCAATCAGGAAAACAGCCTGTTCACTGACACATTTTTCCTGATCGCTATAAACGCACATCAGGAAAAAATTCCTGTTCTCATTTGTTTCTACTTTTCCTGATGGTTTTTCCTGATCGCTATAACCGGCGCCTTATCAGTGATATCACCATTGTATATAAATTTCTATAGTACAATTATGGAGCAGCGCCATCTAAAGAAAGTTGTGAACCGCAAATTTGGAGGTTCTTACATTTACTAAGTGTCTATTCTGTTACCCTAACAATAGTTGTCAACAAAACAAATAAATAATATATAATGTATTTTATTGGCTCTAAAATCCATATTTCCTTGACAAGAGTCGTAAACAAAACAAAAATCGTATATGTACATATGTTTACGACTGTTGTCAGGGTTATAGAATGCGGTAAATGCACGAACCTAAAAATGTGTTATTCACAAGTTTCTTAAGATGGCCAGGCGGTGATTATTTAGCATGAAAATACTATAGAAATGTATATACAATGATATCACTAAGTAAAAAGGACTTTCTTATATTCAGCTTATATTCAGTATTGCGAATTTAAAAATAACATTTAAAATGTTTACATTTCATGTTCAAATAATTTAAGTTCCACAAACAAATAATGAAAAACTAATTTAATCTTTGACCAGAGTCATTTGATTCCGATACATATTCACCCAACGATGGTAAGCTTCCTGATGCTCCCTGGGGCCCAACTATGTAACTCGATTCTACTTTTGATTCTATTCGCAAATCATTTCCGATTCTACTTTCAACTGGCACTATGTATGAAATGAGAATCGAATAAAATAAATCCCAAAAATATCCCACAATATTTCCGATTTTCGAACGAGTCTCGCATTCTATTTGACAGATGAATTGAAAAAGGAGTCAATAAACATTTTTTTTTGTGAAACATTTTAAATTAAATCAAGTTTTTGAATGAATATTAACTTAAGTTGTTGAGTTTTATCAGATTGTTTCCAATGGGAAGTAAATTGGAACAAGAAAAAACGCTATAAATGTAATACATTGTACTTTGTACAAAACACGGAGGTAGGTATAATGGTGCTTATCACAAAAAGAATGATTCAAAATGCAAGTACATATATTAAAGCGATTACAGAGTGAAATGTTTTATTTTCAGTTTTGCAATAAAAATAGCGCTTTTAGAAGATGAATTTATGTGTTGTTCCTCGAATTTTTTTTTGTAAAAATCGGTGCGTTTCGTCATTGTGTTGACCAAGAACATTAACTTCAGAAGCTTTTGTGTTCGCACTTTAAATTGAGTCCTTACGTTGAAAATGTGTTATTAATTAGTTAAAAACACTTAAATAAATATTAACAATTACAAAAAATATGTTTTCATGCATATTGTATGCTTTCGTTTAATTTTAAATGATTGCTCGCAAACACATTTGCATGCGTACAATATTATGCGAATTCGAATGGTTTTGACATCTACTTTCGAGTTAGGTAGTGCCAAATTTGCGAAAGGAAATTTTTTTCATTCGACTTTCGTTTATTAGAGCGTTCTTATAGAATTACAGAGTTCGGATTTTGCGAATTCGATTAACATTAAAATAGTTTATTAGGGTTAGTGAAAATTAACACTAACGAAAATTAAAAAAAAATCAAGGATTTCAATTAAATTGCGTGTCAGCAATATTTTTGCTCTATTTTTAAGTTATGAATTATTCTTCATATTTTGCTCTAGTGTTGATTCTCTTCATGTCAGCATCATGTGATATACCCACAACATTTTTCGTTCGTTATTAAATCCACACCACAAACATCCAAGGATCGACCTTATGATTTTTTAAACGTCATGGTATATGCAAGACGAATCGGGAATTGAATTCGTTTGAAAGCATATCTATTTTGTCGTTATTTTGCCAGTACGGTTGCTTTGATGATCCGGAGGTTTGCTCGGGAGCCGATGAAGGAAGACAATGTTGTCGATAACCATTTCACTCATTCCATCGATACAAAAAGCTTCTAAGTTGAATTGCGAGAAGCTGCTATGGGTCTCATTGAGCCGGTTGCTCCTAAGCCCGAAAGTTTGTTTTAATAAACGCCTAATTTAAAGCAAAGTTTCTCACAGAGATATTCTTCAAAGCAGTCAACACGATATACAACAGGCTACATCAAGACCCTTTAAATCGGTTTTGCGTGAAAAGCTTTCCATCCCAAATATCACAGGCTTTGTAGTAGATCGTTACGAGAAAGAAAAAAAGATCAACCCATTAGATGACTACAAACAAATTCAAGACAGTAGTCGAACGGAATCTGTGGAAGGTGTCATAAGGAGATTGATGGATATCAAGAATCTCCTTATAAATCCAAAGGAACCAATCAAGATAAAAAAGACATCTTCTCCGATTATGAGAACTTTAATGAGGGTTTTTGTTTGTAGTTTTCCCTTGATTATAAATTTTGTTTATCATCAAAGAATATACTGTTATACATATTATCTAGGTTATAGTTGTAAAGGATTTGTATTTGCATCCTAAATCTCTAAAAAAATGTAATTAATTGTATAAATATTTGATATCTGCTCTGAATAAATAAATTGAATTGAAATGAGGAGAAAGTCAAGCAACATGTGATGACGTCGACAACGCCACATTCATTCTATGTGTAACCACTCCATCGGCCCTAGTTGCATCCAGTCAGGGGCCCAACTATGTAACTCGATTCTACTTTTGATTCTATTCGCAAATCATTTCCGATTCTACTTTCAACTGGCACTATGTATGAAATGAGAATCGAATAAAATAAATCCCAAAAATATCCCACAATATTTCCGATTTTCGAACGAGTCTCGCATTCTATTTGACAGATGAATTGAAAAAGGAGTCAATAAAAATTTTTTTTTGTGAAACATTTTAAATTAAATCAAGTTTTTGAATGAATATTAACTTAAGTTGTTGAGTTTTATCAGATTGTTTCCAATGGGAAGTAAATTGGAACAAGAAAAAACGATATAAATGTAATACATTGTACTTTGTACAAAACACGGAGGTAGGTATAATGGTGCTTATCGCAAAAAGAATGATTCAAAATGCAAGTACATATATTAAAGCGATTACAGAGTGAAATGTTTTATTTTCAGTTTTGCAATAAAAATAGCGCTTTTAGAAGATGAATTTATGTGTTGTTCCTCGAATTTTTTTTTGTAAAAATCGGTGCGTTTCGTCATTGTGTTGACCAAGAACATTAACTTCAGAAGCTTTTGTGTTCGCACTTTAAATTGAGTCCTTACGTTGAAAATGTGTTATTAATTAGTTAAAAACACTTAAATAAATATTAACAATTACAAAAAATATGTTTTCATGCATATTGTATGCTTTCGTTTAATTTTAAATGATTGCTCGCAAACACATTTGCATGCGAACAATATTATGCGAATTCGAATGGTTTTGACATCTACTTTCGAGTTAGGTAGTGCCAAATTTGCGAAAGGAAATTTTTTTCATCCGACTTTCGTTTATTAGAGCGTTCTTATAGAATTACAGAGTTCGGATTTTGCGAATTCGATTATTTTAATTGTAGAATCGAGTTACATAGTTGGGCGATTTGGAGACCTTCTGGCATCTCTTCGTCTGTGACATCACATTGCTGGGGCCCAACTATGTAACTCGATTCTACAATTAAAATAATCGAATTTGCAAAATCCGAACTCTGTAAATCTATAAAAACGTTCTATTAAACGAAAGTCGAATGAAAAAAATTTCCTTTCGCAAATTTGGCACTACCTAACTCGAAAGTAGATGTCAAAACCATTCGAATTCGCATAATATTGTTCGCATGCAAATGTGTTTGCGAGCAATCCTTTAAAATTAAACGAAAGCATACAATATGCATGAAAACATATTTTTTGTAATTGTTAATATTTATTTAACTGTTTTTAACTAATCAATAATACATTTTCAACGTAAGGACTCACTTAAAAGTGCGAAAACAAAAGCTTCTCAATTCAATGTTCTTGGCCAACACAATGACGAAACGCACCGATTTTTACAAACAAAAATTCAAGGATCAACACATAAATTCATCTTCTAAAAGCGCTATTTTTATTGCAAAACTGAAAATAAAACATTTCACTCTGTAATCGCTTTAATATATGGACTTGCATTTTTAATAATTCTTTTTGCGATAAGCACCATTATACCTACCTCCGTGTTTTGTACAAAGTACAATGTATTGCATTTATAGCGTTTTTTCTTATTCCAATTTACTTTCCATTGGAAAAAATCTGATAAAACTCAACAACTTAAGTTAATATTTTCATTCAAAAACTTGATTTAATTTAAAATGTTTCACAAAAAAAAAAATGTTTATTGACTCCTTTTTCAATTCATCTGTCAAATAGAATGCGAGACTCGTTCGAAAATCGGAAATATTGTGGGATATTTTTGGGACTTATTTTATTGGATTCTCATTTCATACATAGTGCCAGTTGAAAGTAGAATCGGAAATGATTTGCGAATAGAATCAAAAGGAGAATCGAGTTACATAGTTGGGCCCCTGACTAGTATCTGACTGGATGCAACTAGGGCCGATGGAGTGGTTACACATAGAATGAATGTGGCTTTGTCGACGTCATCACATGTTGCTTGACTTTCTCCTCATTTCAATTCAATTTATTTATTCAGAGCAGATATCAAATATTTATACAATTAATTACATTTTTTTAGAGATTTAGGATGCAAATACAAATCCTTTACAACTATAACCTAGATAATATGTATAACAGTATATTCTTTGATGATAAACAAAATTTATAATCAAGGGAAAACTACAAACAAAAACCCTCATTAAAGTTCTCATAATCGGAGAAGATGTCTTTTTTATCTTGATTGGTTCCTTTGGATTTATAAGGAGATTCTTGATATCCATCAATCTCCTTATGACACCTTCCACAGATTCCGTTCGACTACTGTCTTGAATTTGTTTGTAGTCATCTAATGGGTTGATCTTTTTTTCTTTCTCGTAACGATCTACTACAAAGCCTGTGATATTTGGGATGGAAAGCTTTTCACGCAAAACCGATTTAAAGGGTCTTGATGTAGCCTGTTGTATATCGTGTTGACTGCTTTGAAGAATATCTCTGTGAGAAACTTTGCTTTAAATTAGGCGTTTATTAAAACAAACTTTCGGGCTTAGGAGCAACCGGCTCAATGAGACCCATAGCAGCTTCTCGCAATTCAACTTAGAAGCTTTTTGTATCGATGGAATGAGTGAAATGGTTATCGACAACATTGTCTTCCTTCATCGGCTCCCGAGCAAACCTCCGGATCATCAAAGCAACCGTACTGGCAAAATAACGACAAAATAGATATGCTTTCAAACGAATTCAATTCCCGATTCGTCTTGCATATACCATGACGTTTAAAAAATCATAAGGTCGATCCTTGGATGTTTGTGGTGTGGATTTAATAACGAACGAAAAATGTTGTGGGTATATCACATGATGCTGACATGAAGAGAATCAACACTAGAGCAAAATATGAAGAATAATTCATAACTTAAAAATAGAGCAAAAATATTGCTGACACGCAATTTAATTGAAATCCTTGATTTTTTTTTAATTTTCGTTAGTGTTAATTTTCACTAACCCTAATAAACTATTTTAATGTTAACTAATTGTTGGTATTCATTTTATTACGTGAATAAAGAACTTAATTCAGGGTAACTAAAAGTTTACACGACATTCGTTGACTGTTAGGTGGTACGAAGTTCGCCGGGTCCGCTGGTATATAATAATAAAATGCAATCGAAGAGATTTTTTTTGTATCTTAAATATCTTATGAATTACTTGATTAAGAGAAAAATGCTTCTTAATAAAATTTGAACCATGTGACCCATTTTTCTTATAACCCTAGAAGTTTTTAACAAAGCCCTATGACAAAACTTAGGGTACATATAATGGCATACGTGACATGGGCTAGCGCCTAGACTAAGGTTAGAGTTTTATTTTATCAGTTAAGGTGATACACTACAGATCCGCTGCGCACTTAGGAATAACCCCCATTTGTCACCTGTGACAACAATCTTTTTAATCTACTGTACTTAGCGGCACGCTTCGCGGGTTCAAGAGATTCTAGCTCCGTTTCTGTAGTCACACCCGCTCACGCAACTTTGTTGCTCCATTTAGGATATGTTTAGTCGTCTGGCAGGCGCCTGTCAACAATCTTCCTTAATCTATAGTACATGCGTGCCCCGCTTCGCGGGTTCAAGGGATTTTAACTTCCTTTCTGTAGAGTCCCGCTCACGCAATTTCGTTGCTCCGCTTGGGGTATGTCCAGCCTTCTGGCAGGCTCCTGAATATTATTTTGTTTAGTGAAATTCTAGCAAATCAATTACTTCTTATTCCAAAATGTCTACTACATATTTTATTTTAAAAATTAAAAAACAAAAAAAATCCCGAATTGTTTGCATTCGGGATTTTGTGATTCGAGATTTTGTAATTTTTAATTTTCGCATTCGGGATTTCTTAAATAAACGATAACGACACACAAAAATTGTATAAAAGGATCTAGGTAGGTAGGTAGGTAAGAATGGCTGTTTATTCTAAAAACTAGAATAAACCCAACTAGCGCTAGGTGCGCCGTTTTGATGCCAACAACTCATGAGTCCTATTAGGTATATGGGTTTAGGTTGGGTAATCGTGTTTACTAGGGTGTGATATTGGGAGTATGTCCTTTTAATGACATCCGGCCCAAGACGAAACGAGAGATCATCGGATTCCTAGCTGATAAAGACCGTTCGTGTCCCAGCCAGTTGGTAAGTCCGGCAGTTACCTCCATAGGTAACATAGTCTGGCTTCGCTTAGTGCCTATCTGGACATGGTACTGGATGGCTGAGGGCATGTCGGCCTCCCATCTAGGGTGTCCGATTTCAGAGAACGATGTGGTTCACGAAGCGACCATAATCTGACAAAAAAAAGTCCTTGTATAAAGTTATAAATTACCTATTAAAAAGAGACCAAATTAACCTTACTTAAAAAATGGAAAGTTATAATTTTACAAATGTAAAACAAACTAAAAAAGGTGAATTTGGTCTTTTGCATTCCAAAATCAATTTTTAATAGGTAATTTTTCAAAAGAAACTTATTTCTCTATAACTTTATCCAAAGACTTTTCTTTGTCAACAGTTTAGAGTAGACGATATAATGAAATGCTTGATGAAAAATATAAAGAAAACACTTGTTTTTGTAATTTTTCTTCCTTGCGATGCGTGTATATATATATAAATAGTTGATATTTGGAAAAAAGTGATCATAACAAAAATTGTACAAAATTCGATGGGCTTGTTTATTCTTAAAAAAAAATTCGCTACGACGCACTATTTACGTGTATAAGCTTAAGTCCCCAAAAGCCTCCTTTTGGGGGCTTTTTACTCCTCGCCCTCCTCCGGATAACCTCCCAGGGTTTAGAACTTTTAGTATGATAGTTACTTAAGCAGCCTGAACAATATTTTAAAGGAATGGCTTATTGGAGTCCTACGTCAATAAGGTGTACGTTCCAGTTTAAAAAAAATTTAAGTTTTACTTGCTCGAAAATGGTTTAAATGTTGTTAACATGATTATGGAAGCAGCAAGTTGAGTTGCGGAAGAGTTGAACTATTTTGAAAACCTGATAAAATGGGTCAATTTTTTAAACAACTTGCCGTGGGTAGTGTGCTACATTTTTAAAAAAAATATGATGTGTTAAAGTTTGCATATACACTTTGTTTGAACAATGACTCAGTCAAATTTAATTTTTCTTGCAAAACTTACAATATTTATTATGGATTTCGAGATTGCATTCAGTAGCATGGTTATTAAGGATTACGTAGAAAAAAATCACTGAAGAATAACAAAATTTGTGACCAGAGTACATAAATATGTGGCCCTGGGTATCGATTTTCATAATTTTTCTAAATATTGCTATTATTACGTAACCCAGCGAGATAATTTTGTTTTCTTTCTATTTGCAGTACGGGCATAACCTACCCTATCACCCGGTACCCACTTGACGTTGAGTTGCGGTACACCCTGTATATGTTACTTGGGAGTTAGTCCCTTGTTTCCAAGTTCCATAAGAAAACAAGAGATCTTTGGATGCCTCACCAATGACTAGTTGCTCATTCCCCCCACCAGGCTTTATACCAAGGCTGTTAGCTCCGATTATGGCTGTCTTCGCTAAGAAACCCTTATAGGCAGGTTGCTGGATGGCTTACGATAGGGCCAGTTGGCCTGTGAGATCACTCAATTTGAGAGACAAACATTGTTCCCGCAGTCGCCGTAAAGATTTAGCCACGGCTAAAGATATGGCTTTTGTGGGGAACATGTTGTTCTCTTGATCCCTTTTGTTGTCCACTGGAAAAGGAGAGATATTTATAAAGTCTATTGCGTTTATAAACATTTAGTTATATTAAGGAATCCAAGAAGATTTCCTATACTCACTACTGAGAGTTCGCTAAGGTCAGCTACAAAGAACTGACCGAAGAATTGGCATCTTGGGCTAGCCAAGGCAGGGCAATGGCAGAGATAATGAGTGACTGTTTCCCTTTCTCTTTCATCTCCGCAGCAATGGCAGTGAGTATTGTGTGGAATGCCCATTTTTGCAGCATGCTCTCCTATCAGCCAGTGACCAGTGCTGACTGCAATAATTCTGGCTATGTCTGGCCGATTTCTACACATGAGCTCACTTGTACAGGATTTATCATAAGCAGTCCACATCTTCCTTGAAATGACACAAGTAGACAAACCTTTCCATCTGCGATTGGACTCGGATAGATAATGTGAAATGATATTGCCCTTCACAGCTCCCAGCGGAATTCTAACTGCTTCAGCGAGCGAGTTGTGAAGGGCTGATCCTTGCCTAGCAAGCTGGTCAGCCCGTTCATTTCCATGAAAACCACTGTGACCTGGTACCCAGACCAAACTAATAATTATTCATTACATCGTCATCCTCCCACTCCTTACGGGTAGGAAAAACAACGCTAAAGCCTTTGCAAAGATTACGAGAGGGAATGCAGTAATCGGAAGTTATGGAATTAAAATTTGGTGGCAGTAATTTCGCACTTTTGCAGTGACCAAAAGGTTTTTCGGTCCAACACCCAATTTCTCCAAGTCTATATGCAATGCAAGATACTAAGTAATGTATATGTAAATCGAGAGGAAGAATATTTAAAATCACGCTCAAGGCATCAGTAGGGCAGGATCATAGGGGCCCAACTATGTGACTCGATTCTACTTTTGATTCTATTCGCAAATCATTTCCGATTCTACTTTCAACTGGCACTATGTATGAAATGAGAATCCAATAAAATAAGTCCCAAAAATATCCCACAATATTTCCGATTTTCGAACGAGTCTCGCATTCTATTTGACAGATGAAATGAAAAAGGAATCAATAAACATTTTTTTTTGTGAAACATTTTAAATTAAATCAAGTTTTTGAATGAAAATATTAACTTAAGTTGTTGAATTTTATCAGATTTTTTCCAATGGGAAGTAAATTGGAACAAGAAAAAACGCTATAAATGCAATACATTGTACTTTGTACAAAACACGGAGGTAGGTATAATGGTGCTTATCGCAAAAAGAATTATTAAAAATGCAAGTACATATATTAAAGCGATTACAGAGTGAAATGTTTTATTTTCAGTTTTGCAATAAAAATAGCGCTTTTAGAAGATGAATCTATGTGTTGATCCTTGAATTTTTTTCTGTAAAAATTGGTGCGTTTCGTCATTGTGTTGGCCAAGAACATTGAATTGAGAAGCTTTTGTGTTCGCACTTTTAAGTGAGTCCTTACGTTGAAAATGTATTATTGATTAGTTAAAAACAGTTAAATAAATATTAACAATTACAAAAAATATGTTTTCATGGATATTGTATGCTTTCGTTTAATTTTAAAGGATTGCTCGCAAACACATTTGCATGCGAACAATATTATGCGAATTCGAATGGTTTTGACATCTACTTTCGAGTTAGGTAGTGCCAAATTTGCGAAAGGAAATCTTTTTCATTCGACTTTCGTTTATTAGTTCTTATAGAATTACAGAGTTCGTATTTTACGAATTCGATTATTTTAATTGTAGAATCGAGTTACATAGTTGGCCCCAGAGCTCTTGTAGTCTCCACACTGGCTGTTCTCTGTACCTTTTTGAGCTTATCGATATTATAGGCTTTGCTTAGAAGAGGTCACCAGACAATCGATCCATAGGTTAGTATGGGCCGTACAACTGCGGCGTACGTCCACAGACCCATCTTCGACTAGAGATCCCATTTGTTTCCATATGTTTTACTGCAGGCATAAAAAACTATGCTGGCTTTTTAGACCCGTTCTTCTAAAAGGATCTACATTTAAGATATTTAAGTTAGTTTTGAATCTCCATTCAAATTAATAGCAACCTCTACTAAATAAAATATAATTTTCCAAATTTATTTTCTTCATTAAATTGCCGTTTTAATTTAGTTCTCAATCGAGAGATACGAATAGCAAAATCGTAACAGTATATACATAGGTATATTATAGTACCTGGTAGGTATCAACTCACCCACTCATGAATAGTTCCAAACATTATTGTTTTCCATACTAACGTGTTAAAGTTAAATAATTGCCAAAATAATAAAAAAAAACTTTGCGTTATAAAATTTAAGAAATAGTTTATATTTTTGTTTGTATTTATTGTTAATATTATTACTTTGTATTTTACATTATTAATTACATTCAAGTAATTTCAAAAAAATCAATTTTAATCATATATTTTATCCAATGTTTATATTAAAATCGTTATATAATAGTTATACCTATGTACAATACATAGTTATACCTATGTTCAAACCTAAGACTTAAAATTTCGTTTTTATTTAATTTAAGAATAGTTTAATAAATTATGCTAAATAAAATTTAAAGTGCACATATTGAGAAGTTTCAGTATCAATAGGAAAAGAAAATAATACAAACATTAAATAAATATTATTTATGAAGTTCTGTAATGTTTTACTTACACATAATATATGAAAGAAATTATTTTAATATGTGTAATAAAACATAATAACATTATATGAGTTAATGTAAATAATCATTTTTTAGTTTAATAAATAAATAACTTATATAATAGATCTTATCTTAGAACCGTAAAATTAATATTTATTGTATGTTAATTATAAATTTAATACAAATGTTCCTAAGCTTACAAACTTTCCATAGCGCGTCGAATATTCAATAATGGTAAACAAATTATCTGTATTGACTGTTTTTTGTCATTTTTTAAACATTTTTTTCTTAAGAATATATACTGCATCACATTCTTACAAATCGAATCTATAAATAGTAAGCAAGAAATAGCAATTATCTTGGACATATACTTTTATTTATGTTCTACTCCAACAAATTTATATAACAGATTTATATACACTTATATCTTTAAAACTTTGAAAAATAAGTTTCTTTTTTTTTTTTTTTTTTTTTTGATTCAGTAAGTTATTTTGTTAGATTTTCCGACAATTTAGTTCACATTTGTTAAAATTTTTGATGTTGTGAGAAGTGCAACAACAACTTCAAACAAACATTGAGATCAAAAATATGAAATGAAAGGTAAGTCAAATAAATACATACCAGCCTTTTTTTGTAATAAACATCAAAAATATGAAATGAAAGGTAAGTCAAATAAATACATATCAAGTATGCTGACATGTTTCAGCTGGACTTCGCGCATGGGCTTATGGCATTCAATAAAAAACAAATAACTCTTAATCTATTGTACAAAAATAATTTGTCCTGTCTTTTTATTCCTTCTAACTAGTGTCGTGCAACACGTCCTTTTGCATTTGAAAACGCAATGTGCCTTACAGACAAAAAATAAAATAGGGTCATCTGACAGTGTTATAAGACTTTGCAAACCATTATAGCCGCGATTCATACAGTAGGCCTACAAATATGTTGATTAAACCAGATTGTACACAATAACAATACAACAATTTACCTTGAACAAAGGTTGACTATAATTATGGGCCGATGTCTTTGCGTCTTCTACTTGTTAGGTTAATTTAACCAAAGCCAATATATGACAAAATATGACTTGATTTTAAAGCCTTGAGCAGATAACTAAAAAGATCGTGAGCATGTCGAGTATGCTCCGAGCAGAGTACGTTCCGAGCGCTAAGAGTTATTTATAAAACACTCTTTAGCACTTCACTGTCATACGAGAAGATTTTAGGATTGGTGGAATCGTTTTGGCCAAAAGAAGGTTTCTCACAAACCGACAACGTGTTAATCCTCGACGCGCAAGAAGAAAAGCTGTAGAGTTAATTTGAATCGAGTACAGTTTCAATACGATTTCACATATGAGTGTAGAGCGCATCCTTTCATTCACACATAGATATGATAGTAATGGAACCTAATGAGCTAGAACTTATGTTCCCTGATTCCAACAAAAGGAAGTGAAAGATACGTAACTGTAGTCAATTGATGTTGGAAAAGGTTTATTTGTTCGCGATTTGCCAGGTGGAATTGGGAAGACATTGTCAACTATTTTGGCCACTGTTCGTGCGAGATCCGAAATGTTTGTAGCACTTGATTCTTTTGGGACAAAAAAAAAGGAATCTTGAGGATTAGTGGTCTGAATATAGAAATTAAATATTTTTCTTATGGTATCTTGTATACCTAACATGTTCAGGTTCATGTGTCGGCAAATAATCCGTTTTGTTCG
The DNA here is from genome assembly GCA_951217065.1 of Baccha elongata. Taxonomy (NCBI): domain Eukaryota; kingdom Metazoa; phylum Arthropoda; class Insecta; order Diptera; family Syrphidae; genus Baccha; species Baccha elongata. The sequence goes on from OX578272.1 coordinate 199,145,866, forward strand.
TTATAAGAAACTGGATTTAATTCAGCTAATAAATTTACACATAATTTATAAGAAACAAAGATGTCAGATTAGAAACGATAAATTTTATATGGAAATGAACGAAATGAAACAATAATTTACATCTGGATTAGGTCTTACAAATATGGCGGTTAGAAAGAAATAGTTTTACTGTAACCTTTATAATATCAGCCGACAATTCATTCCCATTATTTACAGATCTTGGACACAACTCTGTACTTCGTTCCGAAAGTAAAATTCTTTGAAAACTTATGCCCAACTAAAAGGATATGCCGAACTAAAATCCTGATACGGATGGACAAATTACAGTGCTCAAGAATGTTCAATTCTGTTAAAATATGATACTTGGGAAAATTATATGTATAAGGAAATAAGCTTTGGTATCATAATTAATTGAACCGATGAGTGGAAAAAGGACAACATTCACAAAGGGTAGTTTTTTTTGGCAAATAAAAATACTGTTTAGGTTTTACTAAAAGTAATTTTCGAAAAAATTGCAAGGGCATAATAGAAAGCTGTTAGTAAGAAATAAAGTACCAAAATATTCAGTTGAAATCTTGTAAGCTCACTGGCCCATATTCATAGTCATATTGTAAGCACGTCTAACGTTAACACTCAGCTTAGACACAGTTGTTATTCATAGATATTTTGTTAGGTCTGTTTAGTAAAACACGAGTAGAGCGTGTAACGTGCCCCAATCATGGGTGGAACCCAATGGAGTGAGTTAGATTGATTTTTATTAAGTAAGAAAGTGAAAGGTTGAAAATATAATAATATAATCAACTATGTGTCTGTAAAGCACATTCCCTTTTAAATCCAACAGGTTTGCAAAACACAAGTTAGAAGGAGTAGAAAGATAAGAAAGATTTGTTTTGGATAGAGAGCTAGTTGACAAAAATTATTTTTGACGTTTATCAGAATTAAATAAAACTTAAACATGGTTGTGTTTAAAGTTAGAATCGAGTTTTTCGTTGAGATTTGGATTTAGATTTTGTATGAATAGCAAAAACTCAAGTTAAGCTTAAAAAACAACTTAATTATAAAAACGTATCAAACATCTATGAATATGTCCCATTGTTGAATTTTGATTTTGAAATTTTTTGTTGTTTTCCTATTTCGACTCATCGATTGAAATAGTAACCATGTTTAAAAATAAACATCTATCTAAAAGTTATGTTTAAAAAATAATACATATTAATATGAGACCAAACAATTTTAAATTGCTCTATTTATATAAAAACAAAAAGAAATACATATATCAACCGATCAAAATAATTTTTAGTCTGTTCTTTAATTTTTTGTACAAATTTTGTCACATTTTTACTAATATTGTGCTAAGAATTTATTTGGAGTCAACAAAAATTTATTATTATACGTCTCAAAATTAGCAAAGATGAAATTTCTAGTTTTGCCTGTTATTTGTTTGCTTAGGCGCTGAGAGAACAAATAAATAGACTAATAATTTTCGTAAATCAACAAGTTTTAAAAGTTTTTTTGTTGACTACAAAAACGTTACTTTCCTTTTATTTACTTAATATCGTTATTAGAAAACCTATTCACCATCATTACAGTTTGTTATGAATTCTAATATTTAGTACAAATGTGAAGGAACGGACCTAATAATACCGCCTAATAGTTTTTTATGTTTAAAACCTTTAAAACATGATTTTATTTTTATTTGTAACGGTACTTATAAAATTTACAAAATTTACAATAAAATTTAGAATTTGGAATACATTATTTGAATCTTAAGTTTGTTAGTTGTTGTTCACGTTTTACACTTAAACTTAAATTTGAAATATAATCTAGATAAACCTATGACACTGAATTATTTTTACACTGAGTATTACCAGGACTAGTTGGACTATTGTTTCGGAGATTTTTCATCGAATCGCTGGCAACAAATTGTTCATATGGGATAAAATTACCATTAGAAACTGGATCAGAAAAAGAATATGTTAAATGTTTGTTTTCTTCGTTGGAATCAGTCAGTGGCGTAGAATATTGACTTAAATCTACTGGCCGAATTATTTGCTGTGATGTTTGATTAGATGTATTCCAATTAGGTTCCGTAACATATGAAGGAAGCATTTCAACTTCGTTGTTTAAGTTTGGATGAACTTCGTTAATTGACGCAGATGGAATAATTTGTTTTACTGGAGGAACAATTGGTAATGTAATCTTTTCAATTATTGTAGGAGTCAACTTAGTTTTGCGTTTTTGTTCTTTTGGCTCCTTTGGTATTTTTGGTATACGGAATAGTCTTAAAATATTTGTTCTTGATACTTCCTTTGTTCCAGATGGTTTAGAAACGTTGTTCAAGCAACTTTGGGCCACTTCAGATGAGCGAATATTTAAACTATTCAGGTTGATTCTGTTGTCTGATCCGTATGATTTAAAAAAATCAGTAAATTTATGGACAAATTTATCATGGAGTTCTTGATGTTTTGAACTAATGTTTGACAGCAGCGGATGATTTACGCTTTTTTTTTCTGCTTTAAAATGGGAAAAAGAATATAAAAAAAAGTAAAGAAAAAGAAAAAAAAAAGATTGTTAGTTAAATTTCAATTGCGTAGATCTGTATTTATTGCTAAGGTTTTAAAAGGAGAGTAAATAACATTATTAATTTTGGTTTTAAGTATATTTAATTAGAAATTGAATTCCCTCTCAACCCCTACAACATCAGAAACCTATTTATGGAACTGGGAATCACATATTAATAGATACAATTATTGTTTAGGAAAATACTAAATATTTGAAATAGTTCCAAAAAAGTAAACTTCTACTAGGCCCAGTCAACCTCAACTTAATTCCGGAAAAACGTTTTTCGATTAGTTTGAGAGCCGGAGTTAGCTTTATATAAAGCTAGCACACAACTTTTTTTTTTGTTCATGATCCGATCTTAATGAAATAAAGACCAAAATTATGTGCTAATTCAACAATAAAAAAATATATATGCATAAAATTGTTATTGATGTTTGTGCTAGCTTTATACAAGGTGATTCGCATAAGGTGTGCCAAAAAGATGGCGATAGTAGGTTGACTCGAAACAAGAAAAAAAATCGTATGGGAGGGGATCTATCAGCCCCGTTTAGGGGGAAGGGCAATTTAAAAAAAAATTGACTAAACAGAAAACAAACATTTAAAAACAACTTACAACCTACAATGCTATTCTATTTCTTTTTAGAAAGCCAGAAATCTACTCTTTTATTTTCTCTTTAAATAAAGTTGTTATTTTGGAAAATTAATTTTCAAACTCAAAATTTTGAAAACAAAAACATAGAAATTTTTTTTTCAAAATTTTAAATTAAGTATAGTTTTAGTTTCTTAAATTCAATGCTCTTATTTTTGCATACAGTGAAGTGAAAAGTACTGCTAAAAGCTATTCTAAAAGTTTTTTTTTAATTAGCACAAAAATTGGTCTTTAATTCATTAAGACTATTTTTATTCGCATCAAAAATTAAAAAGTTGTGTGCTACTTTACTTTAATAAAATAAAAAAATAAAAACCGCGGAGAGCGCACATAAATAGCACATAATTCCATGCATAGCCTTATTTGGTTATGCTATTATGAATGTGCTAACTTTATTCACCTGTTTTGTTGTCTTAAAGACAACTCAACTGCATTAATAGGGGTATTAATTTTGTATTTTATAAAAAAATGTTAGCATTTTTAAAAAGTTAAATTGTTAAATAAATAAATAAATTTCGTTTATTTTTTTGTCGCGCAAGGCAATTTATTTTTTTGTTTTGTGTGGATCTTTGTATGAGTTGTAGTTTAGTCTTTAAAATGTATCACAACCACAAGTTGAAGCTGCGGTCGTAGCCAAAGACTTGGGGGAGGATGGCGGATGGCGGTGGTAACAGAAAAACAACAAAAATAACAACACCAACGCAAATTATGAAAAAAATTTTGATTACTAGGGTGGGAACTCGACCATCACTTACACTTAAATTTAATTTTTTTTATATTTGTTTTTTTTTTTTCTTTATATATATATAAATGAGCGATGGTTTCTTGAAAATCAAATATCTCAAAGAAAAATGGTCATTGGTAAAGCGGATGAGTTACATCCGAATCAGATTTGCGTCATCAAATACACGCAAACAACAACAGCCCAAGATCCAGCTTTGTTTCTAGATCTTGCAAAATTCCAACCCGTTCCGGATCAGAAGGAATAATAAAATACGGCTATTGGTTCCGTCGCAACCAATAAGTTTCCATCGATTGAGATATGGGATTGTTCAACAGATTGTACCCCGGAATATCCTGCTATAACGAAGTTTTTTGAACAATCCCATATCTCTATCGATGGAAACTTATTGGTTGCGACGGAACCAATAGCCGTATTTTATTATTCCTTCTGATCCGGAACGGGTTGGAATTTTGCAAGATCTAGAAACAAAGCTGGATCTTGGGCTGTTGTTGTTTGCGTGTATTTGATGACGCAAATCTGATACGGATCAGATCAGAGGGGATAATAAAATACAGCTAATGTAAACACCGGAGTTTTGAGATGAAAATTCAACGACCCTTGCATATGAATTACGTCTTGACACCTTTTTGAGAAGCTTTACGTGAAAGAACCTAAGACCTGTAAAAAATTAACCGTTTGCTTGATAAATATACTTGATCTCCCATTGCCTTGCCTAGCTTCAAATCAAAAATATTTATATGAAATATACACAGCAATCAGCAATGGTGTCCGAGACGGACCGATTTTTCAGAAGAATCCTGGAACAATGGTGCATTCAAGATGGCTTACGACAGCTAACTAAATTTTTCGAGCGTCGCAAGAAATACCAGAAGAGCCACTTAAGCACTATTATGTGGTTTGAAATAAAATGTCTACCTACCGCCAAATTCAAAAGAGTCGTTTTACTGAACATTGGCATTGTCCAAGAAAGAGAAATACCTAAGTAAAACTGGATAAAATACCTTCTATACCATAGCCAATCAATAGTAAGAGCGTGGCTTTCCAGACAGTTTGTAGGTCTAAAAAAAAAAACAGAGATGGACTCATTAAAAACAGTTTCTAGAAAAGAACTGCCAAATGCAGACAACAAAAATTAAATCATATAAAAAAATTTGAATAATCTGTTACTTATGTAGATATTTCATAGTTTATTTTTTCAAAGCTTTAGTTGGTAAAAAATAATATTGCAATGCAATATATACAAATTAATGGTATAGCACGATTTTCTTAGAAAATTTTGAACTTTTAAATACAAAACTTGGCTGAGAAGAAACAAAAAATGTTCTATGAAGTTCTTCAAATCAAAAATAGAAATTGAATTAATATTCCAGATAAATTGAAACCAAATATTCTACTTATTTATAAGTGTGTCCGTAAGGCACATTGCCTTTTTAAATGTAACAGGTCTTTTCACGACATTAGTTAAAATGAAATATAGGAAAGAATTGTTTTGGTACAATGGATTGAGAATTAGTATATTTTTATTTCATGGTATTACTCCATATGCGACGCCCAGCTAAAACTGGAAGGTATGTTGAAAAAAAAATCCACCCCCAATACCTAGCATAACAGTCTAGCACACATTCATTGTACCATTGAGGTCCAAAAATTAAATAGTGCTTTCATCTCAATGTAAAACCTTTGATTAATCTAATCTATAAATAAATTAATATACAAAAACCAAAACTGTTTATGCATATTTAAAGAATACATATTTTTATAATAAAACTAAATATGATCACAAAAATTTTGCACTTTACATTACTCTCTTAAAATTATTTAATAATATAGTAAAATATTATTTTTAGTTTGGGTTAGAGTTATGATATGAACAAAAACATTTTATGAGGCAAACAAACAACTATACATAAAAAATTAATATGTGTTAGTAAGAAATAATCATCACCGAGCATGCAATAATGTGTTTGGTGTTAAAGAGAAATTAAAATCCACATACCTCAGTTTAATTTTTTTTTTTTTTTGTAAAACATAAAATATCTGTTATAGAAATTCATTGGGTTGGTTTTTTTTTTTTGGTTCGATTTTAGGTAATTTTTATATTGGCTTTGGCCAATAGATCTGAACATTTTTGAAAAAACGTTTTTTTTTGGTTCATGCTTTTAATCCAATCTTGTTTTTGTTACTCATTTGAGTCTCAGAGTGCTAATAACACCGCTTCCGTTATATCGTAGCTGGAATTGTATTTTTTTTATAAAATAATTAAACAAATATAAAAACCAAACAAAATTAATCACAAAATAGTTTACTAAGAATAAAGATTACGTTTTACCAATTTTACACGAGTTTTCAAATAAAATTTAAAGTACTTAGCTTTACATTAAAAACAAAACTACAATTTGTGGCAAATTAATAACAACTTAAAAAATCAAGATAAATATGTTTAACGATCAATAACAAACAATCTTAAAATTCCATTTCGAATAAAAACAAAACCTTACTTGATTTGTTTGAATTTTTGTTATTTATTTTATGTCAGTTTTTTGTGTAGTATTATTAACATTTCGATAATGATGAATTCTACGATATCTTTGGCTTATCAAAAATCAAATAACTAAAATAAGTTTTATTAAAATATATTTTATTAAAAGATATTTTTTTAATATCTATATTGAAAACAAAAAAGTGAGTTTAACTTAAATTATTACATGTAAAAATAATTGTTTTTTTGTTGTTTTTACTTGTTAATCACCTACGTAAATATTTATTTCCGAATACCACTTGTTTTGTTTTTGTACTTATTATTGATTTTAGTTTTTATTTTAGAAAGCAATTATAGTGACAAAAAACAAAATGAAATTGTTTGAAAGTATTATGAAATTGTTTTAAATACCGAGCAGTAAAATGACAATCGATTTATTATTTCGATTTAAAGTTAATATTTAAGTCCCTAAAATATTAACTTCAAATGTGTACTCTTTTAAATATTAATTTAAAATCTGTTTATTGTTTTTTTTTAATTCCAAGTCTGTAGTTATCAGTTCTTTAATTATTTTATTTATATTTATGTTGATACAATCATTTAAAAATAAGAAAACAGTTACAAACATGCACAATATATGAAAACTATCGAAACTAACAAGTTAACTACAAACAGCATGATTTGAACAAGTTCAACGCTATATATTATATTTTGATTAAACAAAAAATAAATGGGTCAAGCATACAGTCGGCTTAGCAGATGAGAAGAATTTTTCGGAATTTCTAAGTTGATCGAATATTAAAATACAAACAATTTAATTTTTAAATTATGTATTATCGTATTTTAGTTTTAATGTTGTTTAGCTAGAACTTTGAAGCTTTAGTTTCCAAGAAATTTGCAAAAACCCTTTAAACAAAATTTAGGGCCAAATCATGGGTACTGCTTACGACATAAAAACAAACGTCCCCAGCAAAATCCAGCTTTGTCGGAATTTGTTCGTTATGTTTTCATAATCGATGACCTAATAATGGAATTATTTCGAAATAGATGGACTAAAAAATTTTTATAACATGCAGTTTTATTCTTCTTTAAATTACATCGCTTTGTTTTAGTAAACAAAAGTGCATAGAAAATATGTATATTCTGAAAACAATCTTTCATTTTTAAATACACGCAATCTTTTAGTGTATAGAAAACTCTTTATTCTCAGATTGTTTGTATTATAAGTATTATTTACATACAGATTGTAAGCAAAAATAAAATAAAGAATAAAAAACAATGCAATCGATCAATTACTTGATTCAATATCATAACATAAATCTAATTAAAAGCGAAATTACAAAACGATTTTATATTTCTAAGAATAAAACACAAATTTTACATTTAAGCTATTATAATTCTAGCAACTATATTTATCAATACTGTACAATAAAAACAATACGTTTTTTCCACTGGTTTTTTTTTTTTTTTTTGTTTAAATGCATTGTTTAGGGCCTAATTCCGTAATGGTAAGTATCCTTCGTATACACCGAAGAACAATTACAATTGTATACTTTAATTTCTAGCAACTGTGAATGTATCTTCTCTTGGCAGAACCTGCGCACATAACTTTACAAAATTTTTCGACTATGTTTAAGCGTGAGCAGAATTTGTATAGGACAAATCGTGCACGCAATCAAAGTTTTGAATCTAAATTTTGCGATTCAAAGCAAAATCAATCACCCAAATAAGACACGAGTCCAAAAAACAATAAATTGTCGTAATTGATGAATGCTTTCATAAATTATAATATATCCATGCTCAAATTAATTTTTAAAAATCCTTTTGTTAGCAAAAAGATACTCGCTATGACGAGTTTCTATGTTCATACATATATTGTTGATTGCCTACATAGCAATTCGTAGCTGTTAAAATCTGCTGATCATATTATCGTCTAATATGCTGTTACCTGCATTCTATAAATTTAAATATTTTGAGGCAAAATATAAACACATAACAGGAAGCAACGCTTAAATAAGTACAGCTATCTAATAACACTTGTGTTACACTACACTAAACAACAAAAACCAATGCTGTTATACTGTTCGAAATTAAGCTTAATTAACTCTAAATTAAAAAAATATACACCACTGGTCAAAAAAATTGGTGTGAGAATTTATGCTGGATGCTGTTGTTTTGTTGGTAAATAACTTGTGATGCAAACATTGACTCAACATGTTTTTTAGGGAAGAAACAGTTATTCTTTTGACAATGACACCTAGGCTATTGCATTTTTGTAGTAAAAGGAATTGAAGGGTCCAGGGGAAAAACAGCACAAGTCCACTTTTTTCACAATTAAACTAATGACGACATCTTGTAGCTCTTTCTGTGTAAACCGTGAAACAGATTAAGCCAGCAACAGCACCAGCGGTCGCCATTATTTTAGAACAAATGTATTTCAATTGCTCAACACAGATTAGAACGGCACTAGAAACGCCAACAGGGTCGTTAGACCAAAGTCCTAAATTTGCTGTTGCTGGTGCATTGCTGACAACTTTCCCACTATGATATTCAGTGGCATCAAACTGCTAAAGAGAACATTTTACAAAGAATTAAGTATGAAAGGTCAAATGGTGTTGATGCTGGTGGCATTGTGTTTGATACAAAGCTGCTGACCATCGTGCTGATTACTTTTGACGGTGCTAGTGCTGGCGCTGGTTTTAATCTGTTTCGTGCATAACTATATGATTTTTTTTTTTTTTTTTTTTGAAAAGTTAGGTGTGTGATTCTAGCAAAATATTAAATTAAAACATACCATGTATGGGAAAATTCAAGGTTTACCGATAAATGCGAAAAAAAGAGACGATGAATTTTCACTGATAAACGTTTTATTACCATGGAAAAATGACACAAGTTACATACTTTATTCCCTAAAAAAAATCTATTAAATTGATTAAGGGGCCAGTTATAGCTATCATTGAAACGCATTATTGAAAACGTTCGTTTTCAATTTGAAGTCAAATTATTCAACAATGTTGGTGTTAATTGGTATTAAAATGGAGGTAATGAATTATAGAATTTTTCTATTTAAAAAAATAACTCAATTTGATCTTGATTCGCGTTATCACTTTTGTAATTTCAATGATCATTGAAATTTCAATGATCGTTGGAAACACAAGTGTTAATATTTCCTGCATTTACTCAAATGAAGTTATTTTTTTTTAATAGAAAAATTCTATAATTCATTACCTTCATTTTAATACCAATAATAGCATTCAAATTGAAAGAAACAATTTTCAATGATGCGTTTCAATGATAGCTATAACTGGCCCCTAAATCATGAAATAAAAAATTATTATGTTTCCGGTCTTAGAACATCATGTGCAACAAAACTGTTTCCTTTTTTTTCCTGTTTTTCTTTTACTTTAAATATAGCCGGCATTATATAAATTCAATTTTGAATTAATTTTTCTCGAAATCATTTTGAGTGGACTTGTGCCGTTTTTGCCCTGAACCAATTGATATCATTTTGATTCAATAATGGTGTTTTACAAGTTGGTCACAAAAAATTCGCAGTTCCTTTTAAACTTTAATAGAGAGCAATAACTTTGGTGGCTTGTTTTTATAGTCCAGGAAAATTAGACAAAAAAGGCAAAATTACGAAATAATTTGGAAAAAGCTGGATTTTGCTGGAGACCTTTTTTTTATGTCTTGAGCTAATCCTCAAAAAACCCATGATTTGGCACGGAGCTAAACTATTTTTTTTTTTGGGGGGGGGGGGTCGAACTTTTTGCAAACAATAGTTTATGTAAAAATTGTAGCTTATATGATTTTCTACAAAAAAGGTCTAACACTTTTCATCGTACAATCAACTAATTTCGATAAGAAAAAAGTGTTAAATTGTTACAAAGTCTGTTTTTAGACAACATTATTTTTTGTGATTTTCCCATTAAGCCTAATTCAGAAAAAAAAAATCACTTGTTGCAAACCATTGGACTTTGATTCTTGAAATTATGTATCATCATATTTTTCGTTTTATGTTGTTTAGCTAAAAACTTTTAATGTGCTGCATATTTAACTCTTGTGCCGTTCCAAATATAAATGAAATCGGTTCAGCCGTTTTGAAGTTCCGGTCAAATTTGTAAGAAGCCGTCAACACCAAATCTTCGTTATGTGCATTTTTAACCAAAATCCTTAAACGCAGTTATATTAAAAACTAGTGTAAAATTGCAGTGTCTAAAAACAGACTTTGCAACAAAATTTAACACTGCTTTTTGTAGAAAATCATTAGGCTGCAATTTTTACCCAAAAAAACTGAATTTTGACCGCATTCTCCCAAAGTAAAGTTCTAATTTTAGTGGGCTATTAACCATTTTACTATATTCAAACAATAGTTTTATTATTTATAAGTTTTTTCATATGGGTCAAAAGTCCACTGCGCGCTGTTTTAATATTTTTTTCCTGTTGAAAAAATGTTGAAAAATTAATTTTACGATCAATTTTTAAAATAAGAAGAAGTTGTCTTATTGTTTTGTCCGTGACTGTATATGTAAATTACCACAGACCACCGCGTCTTACTATTAACTCTTCTCGAACTGTAACCGCACAAATTGATAATGAAATCAGGGCCCACACAATCTGCAGAAGACTTCAGAACTTTATTCTCCCGGAGACAGTCTCCAGGTAAGTTCCATTGTTAATACTAAGGCCTAACAGCATAAGATTCCGAAAAGAATTTGTCTTTAACCATACAAGTTGTGAGCTGAAAAAGGCGTTATACCCTGTGGAGTGATGAGGCAAAAACAAATTTGTTCTCCTCAGATTCTGGGCTTAATGTCAGACAACCAATAATATTAAGGAAAGGACTACCGACAACCCTCGCTATACGGAACGATAATTCTGTGTAGAGCTGTTTTCCCTGATATGGTGTCGTCCCTAAATTCCGTATTTTCAAACATCTTGACAACATATGGGTTAAGGGATATTTTGGATATGCCATTCTGCCATTTGCTGAAATGGTCCTCGGATGGCACTTTCAGCAGAACTTCGTTTTGAAACATACGACAGGGGTAGTTAAAAATTGGTTTAATAAAATGTCTGTTGTCACACGACCAAGCCAATCCCCTGAAATCAATCCAATTAAAAACTTGTGAATAGCTCAACTCAAACAAAGAACTAGGAGGCCAATAGTAAAAAGCTATTGGGATATCTTTCAGCGTAAAGTCTTTGGTCTTTACGATCTCAAACATTACCTAAGCGGTAGCATCTCCGCAAATTCTTCTCGAGACTATTTTGACATCGTGATGTGTTGACTAGCTAATATTCAAATTAAAAATAGATCTTTAAATAAAAGTCCTTGCCTTTAATTTTTTGTTAGGTAACACATATTTTGTATTTTAGTGGCCAGTAATAGCTATCATCGAGACTCATCATTGAACATTTTGGCTGAATTCCTAAACATACAAAAATGCGCATTATTAGTATATGATGCTTTTATTATGCATTGCAGTGCTACCTTTCAACTGCAAAGCATCATTTGTAGCATCAAACATGTTTGTGAAACAAAGTTTTCTTTTATTTGCGCATCAAATACGGTAGAACATCGTAAAGAAACGTTATGCATTGCACGTGCATCACTTGCGTTTCTAATGCAAATTATTTAACAAAGTCGGTGTTGATTGGTATTAAAATAAGGCTTATGAATTATTGATTTTATCTATTAAAAAAACTTTCTTTTTCAATTTTAAAACAAATTATTTAACAAATTCGGTGTTCATTGGAATAAAAACAAAGTTAATGAATTATAGATTGTATCTATAAAAAAAAACTGAACTTCAGCTTAATTTACGAAATTTACAAAATATTAACACTTTTTTTTTATTTGAATTATCATTGAACTCGTTTTTCACATCACAAAAGAAAATTTTCAATGATGAGTTTCAATGATAGCTATAACTGGCCCCTTAGTTTACCTAGTACGCAGCTGAAGTGAAACGAAATTTTCCAAAAACAAAGACGAAATGTTAACGAAACGTTACCGGACAGATTTTTATGTAGAGTTACACTATTGTGCACAAAATATTTTTTATAACAAAAAAAAAAAAATTATAAAAAGAACAGAAATCTAATAATAATAACCACAAAAAAACACACATATAAAAAAAAATAAAAACAATAGAGTGGAGAGTAGTGGAGACTTGAACCGGTTATATAACGTTTCAACATTATTCCGTCGTGGAGCTCCGTATCACAAAACTAAAAAAAGCACGGAAAATTTCGTTTATGATTTCGTTGTGTCATTTTTGTATGGGATTTTTGTTTTAACATCAGCTGCGTAATAGGCTTTAAGACAGAAGCATGCAGAACCGTGCGGATCTGCATATATGCGGTCGTGCGTATATACGTTAATGCGGTTGTCTGTTCACCAGGCTACAGCCAACACAGACCTTTTTGGTGATTCCCTAGAGGACAAATTTGAATTGGTACCTCCCATAAAACGGTTTTAGTTTCAAGGAATTTTTTTTTTCGAAAAATTCGATTTTGATAAAACTTTATGAACTATGTTTTAACGGTTTGTACAAATTTGGCTATAAATTGATGATGGATCAACCTGTCAACCGATTTGATTAAAATTTGGTATGATATTTAAATTTAAGATTTAAAACGAGATGGCATTTCAATTTTTAAATTAAACAAATGTTTAATGATAGCTACCATAAAACTTGATCTCGGGCGCAGGGCTAAAAGAGCATAATATTTTGTATTTTTTTTAAGTTCTCTAAAAAGTTGGGTTCAGTTAACGGCGTATAAACATTGAGGTTAGTATGGGGGGGGGGGCATGCTGCTGCCTCCTGTAACCATCCTACCGACCTCGTTACAGGATCTGGGGTAGGTTCGAGTTTGGATTATGCAAAGTTTCTTTTGGATTTAGTACTTACTAGGTAAAAAATTTCTTAAAAAAAAAAATTGTACGAGCCAAATTTCTATTACAAACAGACACTTCATTTTCATTTATATGTATAGATTTTTATATTTAAGGTTTACGATTAATAATCTTCTTTTTATTTTGGGTCAATGTGTCCAAAAAAGTACATACCCTATTTTCAGACAAAAACTAAAATTTTGTTTAGGCTAAAATGTTCCGCCACATAAAACACAATGGCAGAACGAGCTATACGAAATTCCACCGTTTTCAACTCTAAAAATATTCGCTTCTCTATTCTCCGTCGCTGATTTATTTACTAAGAATTGACAATCGTAACAGCGGTCAGTTCTTAAAACCCATTTATTTTTTTGTACAATTATACAAAAGTGTAACAAATTATATTTAAATCCAGTGAAAAAAAAAATATACTAGAATAAAAATCAATTTAATAAAATCAAACAGCTTAAAGAAACCTAATGTCTGACTACTTTTAAATAAAAACTTACAAATTCTACAATGCAATGCAACACAAATAGTTTCTGTTTTACCTAATTTCTTTGGTTTCCAGTAAAGATGAGTTATTCACTTCACTAACAGCATTTATCATCGAACTTGGTGAAAATGGTAAATGATACATTCCAGATGAATCCATGAATTGATCGCTCTTGATCAATAATTCATTCTTAATGTCAAGAAATTGAGAATGGTCAGTGTTATTGTTGCTATTGTTATTATTATTACTTTGACTCGAAGAAGTGGTGCTAAAAGTGTAACTACCACCTGCCGTAGATGTAAATGGACACAGTTCGATTTCATTTGCATTTAATATTTTGGGTTGATAGGCATGCAATCCATCAGGTGTTATTATTTGATAACTTTGCACAGTTCCAATGACATGATTTTCGTTCGAAGTGGGCAGATAGGATACGTTTTCGAGTTTTGTAAGGGATGTCATATCCATTTGATGTTGCTGTTGATTATTATGGTGTTGTTGGTGATGGTGTTGGTGATGATGGTGGTGTTGACTAGAAGTAGATGTTGAGGATGACGATTGTGTAGTAGTGGATGTTGTGTTCAACGGTACCGAAGTCATCGTTTGCAGCTCATTTTTTATTTGAATGTGCTGCTGTTGCGTAGATGGCTGGTGATGAAATATACTGCCGTCGTGAGTTTGAATTGTTTGCACTGGAAGAAGGGAACCGTTTGAGGTCCCAATCGGACCTTGAATAATAATATTATTAGCATGTAGTTGATTTTGTAGCAACGCATTATTTAAATCGATTTGGTTATAGAGAATGGTTGTGTTTTGCAGTTGTTGTTGCTGTTGTTGTTGCTGGTGGTGTTGTAAGAGCTCTGCTGTACTTATTTGCAGTTGACTAGGTAAAATCATACTGCTCAAGTCTATCGTTGGCAGCTGGTGGGAGGTACAATTACTTAGGCTCTGGTCGCTGTTATTATTTCTTTCTGATTTTGTTTCAATGACTGTTGTTATTGTTGGCTCATCAGTTTGCATTTGTTGATGTTGCTTTTCTTCTTCTTCTTGCTGTTGTTGTAGTATTTTTTGAGCTTTGGTAATTCGCTTTCTTCGGACGGGTGTCTTAACAATAACTGGAAGTTTCTCCTCCTCGGCTGCTGCTTTTATTTGCTCTTCCATATCAACGATTTCGCTGTGTTTATCTTTTTTATGCATTTTCATTTTATCAGGTCGTGAAAACTCCTTACTACAGACAGGACAGGCAAATATTTTACGATTATCACCCTCATGGAACAGATAAGCATGCCTTTGGAAACTGTATTTGTTTTTAAATGTTTTGAAAATCTCTTTTTTGGCACACACCGCACAATATGCAACTCCATCAACTATATGCTCATACTTTTGAATATCCAGTCCGCGTACAGACATTTTCTCCAAGTATTCCGATTGCTCATCGGGTTCATTGCGGAGTTTTCGTTTTCGTTTTTGTTTGAGATTGTAAAACATTTTTGCCGTATAAGTTGTTGGAACACTATTCATATTGTCGGTCGCATCGTCAGTATACTCCGATTTTATAGTGGGAACTGCTGGAACTTCTTGAGATAGATGTTGGTTTATGATGTATGTTGTATTATTATCAGTGGTGACCATGTAAACATCTTTATTTTTTTTTCGATTAAGAAAGATAATATACACATTCATTGAAGTTAGGAATTAGAATTAAATAAATGAAAAAATAAAATCTACTTCACAAATTAAATATATTTTTTTGTTCAGTCAATAAACAAAATCAGAATGTTTTAAATAAACTATAAATGTAAAATTATAAAAATATATAAAACAAAATTAAAAATTAAATTGCTTTCCAAATTATAAAAATAAAATAAATGTGAAAAATTAACCAAATAAAATAAGTAACACAAGAAATGATATAAACAATGGAAGAAGCTAGCTTGTATTTTTTTTCTATGAAGTCTTTTCTGTGTTAAAACTATTTAATACTGTTTATTATCGGCGGATATTATAATTCATTTGAGAAATATATTGATTGTTGTTGTGGTATCTTAATTTCATTTCATTATATACTGAATTTGAATTTGCATTATATCTCGGATCATATAAATTGTATCTTGAATAATTTGCATTGCATGAGTATCTCGAATAATTGCATCTGCAATTAGGATATGTATCGCCTCTTGAACTATTGGAATTGTAGCTTTCTTGGTGTAAACGGTTTACTACGAAAAGAATTAAATTATTTGATGGATGGAATGTTTGGGTATATTGGGATTAAATAAAATAATATGTGTATGTATCTATGTATGTAGGTATTAAATAATATTAATCGTTCGTAAGCTGAAGAGATAAAAACCTTTCAGAAGAAACGTTTGTACATATACTAGGTAAATGTTTTTATAATTTTTGATCATTATTATTTTTTGTTTATATGTATAAAAAAAAAGATAGTTGAACTCGTGAACGAGAATAATAAATAAAAAAGAAATTGTTAAAGCATATTAAACCAATACTAAAACATATAAGTTAGTAGTTTAATAAATTAAAATTACATAAAATTAAAAAAAAAACTGCAGATTTCGTTTACAACCTCATTTGAGGATTGTTTGAAGGTTAAAGCTAAGAACTAAATATATAATAAGACCACCTATTTGTATTAATTATTTATAGTCCAGTCACCTTAGTACTAAAAAAGGGTCGAACATTGTCACAAATTAATTACAAGTTGAAACCACTTGTAATTTTTTTTTTGGTAAGTAAAAATAGGGAAAACAAAGTCTACCATTTACTGGGTCGCACAAACTTGCTCTTGTGGACAGTTTTCGACAAAAATAAGGTTTTTGAAAAAAGTTATATGGTAGGTAGTTATTTTAAGACTTACAGTGGCAAAAAAATGCCCTGGGAGTATTTTTCTAAAAACCGTACCTACCAAATTTGAAGTATATCGGCCCACCGAGGCAGACAGACAGACGGACTGAATTGTCTAAAAAAATTGTTACAAGTATTTTTAACTTGTAATTAATTTGTGACAGATGAAAATATTAAGTGACTGGACAATTATAACATACATTGATAATTCTGAATAAAAAAAAATAAAGTCCTAGTCTTGATAATAATGTGGTTGATGTTAAGGTTTTATAGATCTTAACTATGTATAAGAAGAGCGATGAAGGTGTTAAATATAATAAATGAAGTAAGAGTAAGAGCTGAGTTGCGAATAATTTTTATTTTTTATGTAGTCACAGACATAGCATTCGACAGAACTGAAAATGAATTTTGTTGTTCAATCAACATAAAGGAAATTATAAGTGTCTTACATTCTCAACCAATTCTTTTTTGAGCTAGTTCTACCTACTGGATTGGAGAGGATCTTTACAAAGTTTTGAAAATAATATGACCTTCTCACTTAGTTTATTATTAGTAAAAAATAATTATTTAACAGACAAATTGAAAAAAAGTAGTTTTTTTGTTTTCTACTTTTCCGTGGTAGATTTGTCACAGAATAAGATTATTTGTTTGTTTGTTTAATTCATGTTTTTGTAAGTCACTCACTTATCAATATTTGTGTTTTTTTATTCGGTATTGAACGGTTTGCCTTCATACATTTAGTTCTGTGCACATTTGTTTAACAGAATTTCCATAATGATACTTTGTAATAATAAAAGCTCTTGCTTTAATTAATACCTATGCCCCTATTATGGAAGACAACTCAGCAATGGTTAAGTTGTCATTCTCATATTTGGTATTATCGATCACAACTAGTTTACTGTCAAAAGACAACCAGTTGTCATTCAGCTATCAACTAACAAAATGGTCGTCTTTTTAGTTGCCTCTTCGTATTATGGAAGAGAGTTGAGTTGTATTTGAGTTGTCTTAAACATCAAAATCTAACAACTGCTTATAAGCAATTTTTTTTCAATTCCTAACCGTTCCGAACTGCGCGCATCGCAAAGAAGGGAAATTACAAAAAATTGTGTCCATATTTTCCATCAAACATATCTTCCAAACTGTTAATCTGACAAAACAAAATTATGGGAGCTATTTATAGAGAATTAAAAAATAATCCTTGAAATAAGATTGTTAAATTCATAAGACCAAAATCACCTTCTTTTGTAAAATGAGAAGTCATAATTTTACAAATTAAAAGTAAATTCAAATACACTCATTCAAGGTGTATAAGGGGTTGTAGAGGGCGTGAGCTGGGACCTCAGTCATTTCTATAGAAAATTGTTCAGTGTGATTCAAGAGTAACGATACTAAAAGCCCTGACGTCTGGGAGGTGAGCCGGAGGTGGAGGGGTACGAAGTTCCCATTTTAGTATTAACGCTTATATCTCGGAAAGGGTAAGTCTTAGAAAAAATTGTTTGTGGCAATATTAAAGGCCATAAAATTCAACAACTTTTGTTACTTACACTTTCATTTCATTTTCCAACCGTTTCCGAGCTACATGCATAGCAAAAGAAAAAATAAAAAAAATGTTTACCTCATATTTTTCCTCAGCGTTTATCTTACCAAAATATCTGTTGAAATGGGTTTCAAAGCATTAAATTCCCTTTAAGGAAGAGATCTTTTCTCATATCCGTGGTTTAAGTGTAAGTCCCAAAAAGGGGATCTTTATACCCGTCCCCCTCCTCCGGCTAACCTCTCAGATGTCAGGACCTATGGTATGTTAACTACTTAAGTACCCTGAACAATGGTTGTTTACTCATCAAGTCGAAGGATGATATCAAATTAAAGGTATTAACATTTCCTTTTAGAATTTTTAGCTCTTCCTCGTCAAAGCTTGGCAGTTTTTTCAATCAGCCTGATTTTGAGTTTTTAGTGTTTTTGTGTATAATCGAATAAAATAAAAGGTTAATCAAAAAATAAATTAAATCGGGGGGTACATTTTTTTAAAAAGTTACTTAAAATAGAAAAAAAAATAAAAAATCAACTAAATCACATACGATGATTTTATATAACTGTTTTTAAAGCTTAGACCCTGTGGTTGTTTTTAAGTTTGAATCAAATTGTTTCAGCAAAGGGGTTTCGAGAAAAAAAATTCAAATTCAAAACTTAAAAAATAAAAATAATTTTTTTTTACAAAATTTAGAATTGATTAGTGAAATATTTTAACAATATTCAACAATATTCTCATAATAATGTACCTCATAATGAAATGTACCTCTTTCGTTCTCTTCTTTTTTTTTTTGCTGAACAAAAAACACAATTACTGAACAAAAAACACAATTATAAAATTCTATGCTTAAACATGTGTGCTATTTTTTTTTTACCACAAAACTACTTTGTTGGCTTTTTCCTCACATAAAAACAAATCAAATGAAGTGCCCATTTTTTTAAACAATTTAACAATCCATTTTGTGGTCGTATTTATTAATAAAACAATGTTTCTTTTATTTTTCGTTCTTCTCTTGGTTTAATGAATTCATGCTTGATGCTCAACATCTGATTATGACTTTGACAGAAACGACTCCTAAAAGACGGCAATAATTTTTATCTACACAACTGAAATTAGTTGTCTTGTGTAATACGAACAATTTGTTTGGTTGTCCAGTGAGTTGACTTGAAGGCAACTCAACTAAGTTGATGACAACTGGTTGTCTTTTGGCAGTCAACTAGTTGGAATCCATAATACCAAACATGAGAATTACAACTAAATGTCTTCCATAAATCTTTCGATATATTTTTTTTATTTGAAACTCATATAACAAATGATAATATTAGTAAATTCATAAAATATTTCAATGGTTTTAAACTTTACTTGCACGATGCAGTTAAATCATCAATAAAAGGAAGACAAATTGCAAATTTAAGCAACTTTAGATGTTTTTGGCGTTTACGATATTTCACTTTTCACTAGCTCTTGACCAAATTGCGGCATTTACGATAAAATAAAAAAGTAACAAAATGTTGTATGAAAATGAAAAACTCGCTCAACTTGTATTTTTTAAGGAAAATATAGCTCAGCTTGTTGTTTTACAAGAACAATAACTATAAAAAAAAAGTTTAATAATGATAATTAAGTAAAACCAAATATTTCAAAGTCAATAATATGGAAATTTAATGAATCTTCTCCTTCTATTTCATTTAGGGGGGAATGCATAGTCGTCCCAAGTCGAAATTTTTCTCAAGTAAATGTCATTGGTAATTTCTGGTCACTTGACGGAATGCACTTGCAATTACTTGACGATTTTCGCAGTTCATATCATAGTTCATAACTTAAGCAACCGCTTATACTTACATGAGATTGAAACCCAAGTATAGTAATTAGTCAGGAGCTAAATTTAGCATTCATTTGTTGAATTCTTTTCAATTTAAAATGACACATATTTTTTTTTTTTATTTATTGATTCCTTTAAAATCAATAAGATAATGACGACCCAAATTAGGACTAATAATGATAAATTTTACTCAAGACAAGATTTTTCTTAAATGGTCGCTCCAGTAAATGCTTTAAAGTTTTTTTTTTCACCTTATAGGAGCTAAGACAAGTCTCAACTTAAGTGATACGGTTATAGGATGATGGACTAGTTTTTGCTTTGAAAATCGGTTGGATTTTCAGTATGAGAAGAACTTTTTTGACCTGAAAACTTCGAGTTCCGAATATCAAAAATTATGACTCATAAAACGTACTCTTATAGGATCTCATTCTCTGATAGTCCACCTATATCGGTAACATAAAGATGTAATCATAAATCTTAATGTCGTAAATGTCGCTTACGATAAATTTGTTTTCTCTGTAACTTTTATTGAAGTGTTTTCTTAAGAAACTAATAATGTGGATAGATGCAGACAAATAAAATCTTTCGAATGGCATCGTTAACTCGATTTTGTAAAAAATGTCGCTTACGATAAATTAGCTATTCAGGGCTCGATATGTGCTGATATGTGCTATGTGTATTTAGCGAACAGTCTACTAGAACTTTTTGGTTTGTTCAGTTAATTCCAGACGATGTATTTTTCGATTTTTTTACTTTTTCAGTAGCAAATCATAATTTTAAGAGGTAATTTAAATTTATGTTTCTTTTATTTTCGTTCTTTTCTTGGTTTATGAATTCACGTTTGATGCTCAACAGCTAATGCAGATTTTGATAGATGTTTTATAATAGGGGCATTTATTTTTAAATAGAATTAATTTAAAAACTCAAAATTTTGAGAAAAAAAAATTGTTAATTATTTAATTTTTGTTTTAAAAATTTTGAGTTTGAAGTTTGTTTAAAAACTATTCACTAAACCAACTTTATTTTAAAATAAAAGAGATTTCTTTATTCGATTAACATACGTACTCTAGCTTATTACCATACCTTATGCGAATCACCTTGTGTATTCTAATTATTAAGAACCATTCGGTATGTTTCGAAACGAAACAAGCGAATTTTGTTGTATTAGCAATAGGAGAGTCAAGAGCAAAGAAAAAATATAATATAAAATCTACTACCTTGCTGCATCATTCGCAAGTTAAGTTTCTCCTTTCTTTTTATCATTAAACTTTTTTATGTAGTTGTTTATAAATATGAGAAACAATTGAGGAAACTCACCCCATTTCCAGTGCACGGGGCGTACTTAACACATCAATCCAAACGACTGCAGAGATCCTGCGATGCAAAAGTTTGTGTAGCCGACCCTAAGAAGACCTTCTAATTTTTCTTTGTTATAGTCGTGGTAGAAAAAGAAGACAATTACACTTTTTTGCTTCATCAATCGAAAGTTTTGTATCTACCAAGATGCAGTGAGTTTGTGAACGGAATTAAATAACACAGAAATTTTTTGGTGTTCAGAAAATTTTGTTCGGTTCGGTTTGATTGATTTTCGTTACAGGAAATTAGGGCAATAATAATATTTGATATGCTCATTTAGCGACATCTACTTCGTTGAGTTCGAAACCATCTTGAGGCAACGTTATTGAAGCATGTTCAGCATAAAGATAAAATTGCAGACTACTGAATTAACGGACAGTTTGCAATCTGACAATTGGTCTGACTATGCAGTTAGTACTGTATTCAAAACACACCCATTAGTCTTTGTAGTCATAGCCTACTATTAAGGTAGGTGATATATGTAGTCACAGACTAATATTAAATTAAGTAGGACACACTCCTAATTCAGTGATAGTTTCGCCAAATCTCATTTATATGACTATCATTATAGGAAAATATATACTATACAAAATATAGTACAAAATTTGGATGGAATTCACGTCATCTGTTTGTGATCATGATCACAAAACGTACAAATGTGTTTACCTATTTTTTTTTTTAATTTTATTCTTTAAAAATACAAAGATGGATTAAAAGGTGACGTAAAATAAGGCCGTACGATATCAGGCCATATTTGTACCTTATTTCACTATGGAGCCATATTTTTACGTTTGGCTTTATTTCGCTTTGAATGTGGTCTCTATTGTCGGATAGCCAACTCAAATTTACGTAAACAGTTTTTTAACAGATGTCAACACAATAGAAGAACTAGGCGTTCCTTAAGATGGCAAAATTATTGGCGATTGTGAAAGTGAAAGTTTTTTGAGTCCTAACTTCTTAAATTATACTAAAATAATTAAAAAAATCTTTTATCCAAATAAATATTAAAACAAAGTATCTTCAATGGACTAAGCAAAATGAAGACGGTCTTGTTCAATACTATCTTCTGCACGATTATGTTTTCAAAGTTACGGAATGACCACCCTCCCCCCCCCCCCCCGCCCCGTGAAAAATAATCGCACACAAATTAAATAAAAATATATAATAATAAAATGCGGGAAAAGGGACCTAAGCCACAAACACAAAAGAATCAGTTGAAAATGTAAGTCTTAGACTTGGTTCTCATCACAAAGATGCAATTTCTTTATAAACACATAGTTCTTATCAGAACTGTAAATGTTCAAGTACCAGTACAAGTCAAGTACCCAGTACCTTGTACTCGTACTTGAAAAACAGTACAAATGTACTTGGTACTTGAAAAGCAGAAAGTAGAAGTATTTTTTCAAGTACTTCCTGTTAAGAACTTTTACTGGGTACTATAAATACTGTCTAGTACAATTTCAAGTACTTTTCAAGTACCAGTCCAGTTCAAGTACCAGTCCAGTTCAAGTACTTTTCAAGTACAACTTCATTTTCAAAAACTTTACAAGTAGTTACAAGTCTATTTTGGGTACTTGAATCGCGAATCAAATTTTAGCGCAGGTGACAACCTTCAATTTAATGATGACCCTAGTGTTATATATACCTAAATACGAGTTGATATGTGTTTCAAGTACTCAAAATAGACCTGTACTTGAAAAGTACTTTAAAATGGACTTGTACTTAAAAAGTACTTGACAGTATTTACAGTGCCCAGTAAAAGTACTTAACAAGAAGTACTTGAAAAAGTACTTGTATTTGGTGTTTTTCAAGTACCAAGTACTGCTTTTTTAAAGTACAAGTAGCAGTACAAGGTACTGGGTACAAATGTACTGCAGTACAAATGTACTTAAGTATTTTACAACTCTGGTTCTTATTTATAATTTTTCTTATGACTTAACTCAATGACAGTTGAATCTTAACAGTTCAAAAATGTAGCTGGTTGACAAAAAAAAACATTGCTATGCTTGTTTTTTTTCATCGCGTTTTCGCAAAAATGTGACTTTATTTGGCAAGTACTTCAGTAGATAATTTATAACTATTATTAATAACTAATTTACTAATCAAAACTCATTCCTGTCAACAATAATATTGACAGTAAAAAAAAATTGCGGAAAATTAAATATGAAACATCTTTTCATAACAGCTTATCGCTGCTCAAAGATAAAATAAAATTAAAAAAAATTATCTCCAGACAACATTTAGTGTTTATAATGATGAATATTCATTATATATTTATTATAAACGCTAAATATTAATATTTTGTTTGTTGTTGTACTACAAAGTTAAATTAAAATTGGAAACCATTCTGAACTTTTCGCATTATTTTCTATTGTTTAAAGCAAACACTCAAACTACGTTTTAAACCAAAATGTTTAATTTGAAGCCCGATAAAAAAAGAATAATAAAATGAGGGACAATCTTTACCTACTATAATTATCTTATTATTATAATCTGTGCTTTCAATTTGTTTAAATTTGGTGTTCAGAAAATCTTTTATATGAATTTCAATTTTTGTTTCGGCACAAAGTGAATAGTAAAAATAAAAAGAAAAGAAATGTTAATTTAAAAGTATTGTGCTTAAAAAACTTTATTGACCTTGTTTAAATAGTATTAAAATTTTAAAGAAAAACTTTTAAAACTATTTTCTACTGTTTTAAACAATATGTATCCCAAAATTTTAAGCTACCTTGGTCAAGTATTTATTTTAATAATAAACTATTATTTGCGCTTATCCACTTAAAATATATTAATATAAAACCATAATTTGGAAACATGTAACAACATTTGATTAAATTATGTTTTAATAACTGATATTGCAAAACGTGTAAGATAAAATTAAAGTTAATTAATAAATCAAACCAGGAAGAAATAAATCGTTCCGTTAGCCAATCAAAATGAATTAGTAAACACACAACAAGCTAGTTTTTCCTCTTCACCTTCTTATTACATCTATTGGTTTAATTGTGTTTGCAAAATATATGTACCTATTAAGTTTTTTATATTTTTTGTTGGATTAAAAAAAATTTCATCGATTTAATAGAAATTTTCTTAACAGATGAAAGTGTGCAAAATTTTTGCGACGATGTTAATTTCCGAAAGCAATAGATAAAATAAAACAAAAATAAATGAAATAAAATTAATAGCGATAAAACTTTTAAATAACAAAACAAATATACAAATAATATTAATATGAAACAAATTATATACAAAAAATTATAACAAAACATTTCTGAAATAACACAAGACGCGTTGCTTACCTGATAACGTTCCTGTACCACCACTTTGACTAGTATTTATTATTTCCGATTTTCCATCCACACTACCTTCGCTGTCAATGACTTCGTTTTTAATACACAAAGCTGTACCATCAGTAGTTGTAATTATATTGTTCGAAGTAGTAGTTTTCATTGTTACTGGTATTGGTGATAATGTTGTTGTTCCACCTCCAATGGCTTTGTACACAATGGTTGTATTCAAAGAATTGTGCTGACTAGAATTATTGGTATAAGCAGCTGCTGCTTTTGCAGCAGATGGAGTGGAGCCAACTGAGTTGGGAGGAGATGTATTAAAATTTACACAAACTGCAGATGTAGGCGATGACATTGCCAACGAAGGTTCTACTTTCGGTTGTTGAATTAAGGAATCGTTCGATTGAGTTGGACTTTCTAACGATGGAGATTTTTTTATTATTGGGATTTTTCCCTCAAATTTAATGGGATGATTCATGAATTGAAATGTAGGACTAAGATTTTTCATCAGATGTTCGTTTAGTTTACGAAGAACTTCATTTTCGGATGGTTTTTGAGTTGTAGCTGGAGATGAAGGTACAGAGCTAGATGAATCTAGAGAAGGAGATACTGATAGAATGATTGTTCTTGCAGAAGTTGCTGTTAGCATACTTCACGTACCATTGTTCTCCTTCTTTTTTCTTGTGGGGGTCTTACGAGGTGTTTTTAGTTTTGGTGGTTTTTCAATTTTCTCCGTAGACAGACGTTCTTTTTTTATTTTTACTGTACTTTCGGCTGGAGATTCTTTGCCTTTTGGACTACGTCCTTTACCACGAAAATTTGAACGGCGTTTACTTTCATACCAATCGTCGTCGTATTCAGCATCAGACTTTCGTTTTTGTTTACGTTTTTTGAATGCTTCCTCATCATCGTCAAATTCTAAAACGAAAAACATAAACAAAAATAGTTTAACAAAAGAAAACAAAATGTAAACTTAAGACACGAGGACAACAAGTAAAGTTTTTATAGCGATGTTTAATGTTATGTATGTATTTAAGTAAGTTTATTTATTTCAAAAAATTTGAACAAAAATATAAGAACCCTTAGACCCAACAATGCAACCTTAACAATAAAACAAAAATGTATCCTAAGAGCAAGAAAACCAACATTTTATAATAATATCAAAGGTTTATACTATATTATTATATTATCGGTATAAGATAAGATTCAGATTTGTATCTAAACCAAACTTAAACACAATTTATAAAAAAGAATCTATAATTTTCTCTGTAATATAGCAAAATAATTTAATATTTTATGTTCGACTTTAAAAAAAATTGGAAGCATCTTATTGAAAAACTTCTTTTAGTGATTTTCATGTTGTCGATTAAATTCAACCTTTACTAACCCGTTTTCCCATATTCAGAAAAGATCCTTGATCCTTGATCAATATTATTAAAAATCCTATACAATCGCAAAGGAAAAGACAGATAATCAGAAACCATCAAAGCAACGTTTTCTGAGGCCGGCCGGATGAACCCCACTATTGTGAAGGAGATATGTTGATCTCATTCGAAATTGTATTTTTAAAGAAAAAGTATTTTTTGTAAAACATTTTAGGACTCAATGATTGAGCTTGTGAGAAAAAATAAAAGTCAACGATAGAGAAAAAGTTGTAATAGAATTTATCATCTCAAAAAAAAGTGATAAATAAAGTCGACAAACATTGCAGACACCTAATAAATGTAGGATGTGTTCCCATACACCCCTCCTCAAACATCGTTTTTCTAAAAGTTTAACTACAAGCCACATAAAATTAAAGGAATATTTTATTAATTTAATAAAAATAATTTCTCAGATTATGTGAAAATTATTGTTCAATACTAATATACTTTCTTAAAACTAAGTTTATTTATACAGTTGAGTTTCGTAAATACTTAACTAAACCCAAAATAATTAGTTCTGTTCATAATTATGCTTATGGTTAGTTAAACTAATAAGACCGTAAGTAATGTGTAAGCCAAAGAAAACCCAAATTGGTTAATGATCGAGTTATTTTGTGTGTAAAAATGGAAAATAATCTGTCTTACCGGATCCATCATCAATATAATCAAGTAATTCCTTTTTAGTCTTCAATAGAGCTGGGCTTGTTTTACTTATACTAGCTGGTTCTATTATTGCAGGTACTTCCTCATCTTCTTCAATATCTAATGTTAAAACGCTTTCCTTTAAAACTGCTTTAACATCATCCGGAATATTTGGATTTGATTGAATTTCATCGAGATCTAGATCAGGATTGCGCTCCTTAAAAGATTTCTTCTTAGTTGGATTACAATGTTTCTTCATTCTTTGGAATAATTGTACAGGAACATCCCCATTTCTATGGGGTAGCCGTATGTGATAGATATAAAAAAATTACTTTAGTAAGGAAACAAGGGACACATTTTCAATGACTTACTTCTTATTGCACAAAACATCTAATTGTGTAGGAGGAGGTGCCACCGTTAACGCATTTGGTGGATCTTCAGGATGCTGACCAACATCAGTTCCTTCAAGCCATGTTTGATAGCGATCCGGTTGGAAGCGTTTTACAAAAGTATCCATTGATATTTTAACCATATCATTGCTATGCAATATAAAAAAATTATGTTTTTTTAATGGCTCACTGTAGTATTTGCCAAGAACAACATTTACCTGCAGGTACATTGAACCGCACGTTTTCCATATTCAATCCAACGTTCCATTGCAAAATTTGTCGATTCGGCACAATTGAACCCATGATTAAAACCAGCATGATACCCAAATGGGAAAGTTATCATTATTTCGCCGGCTTCTTGTGTTATCTGGAAGAAATTCTCAACACTAATCGTATGTTTGGAAGTAAATTAAAGCATTTCTTCGTACCTTACTGACTGGAACTTCATGTTGCTTGAGAATTTGCGGACTTATTAATGTCATTTTATGACGCAAGTATGCATTACAGTTTTCATAGCTAGCAGGGAAGTAACTATTGGCAACTTTTTCTAGTCTTCGACCATATTCTGGTGGAACAACGTACCATGTTTTTGGTGCACCAAAATGTAAATAATTTATTGAATATAGATCCATATCTTCAGTGTGCCATGCAAATGTTGTCTTCCACATTCCAAAATACAGGTACGCCGTGTTTACACCATCGATTTGGATGCCATAGTCTTCATTTACAAAATCTAATATTGTGCCCAAACGGTTGATATTCCAGCTCTAATTTATAAAAGATATTATAACACTGCGAACCTAAATTATTTTTTTACTCTTACATTCATTTCTGGATCTGTAATGCTGCCGCTTACATCTGCACCATAAATTGGAGCCACATACGTAATATTTTTCCAATATTTTCTTTCAAGATCTTCGAAATCAAAGTGTTTCGGCGGTTGATAGCGCTCAGTATTGGCCAACTCGGCAAACTGTTTTACGGTGAGTGGTTTCTTTTGAATATTGATTTGCTGATATAGTCCCTGTTTCCCAGTAACAACCTGACAAATAGGGGCAGGTATGGTTATATTAAGGGCGTCCAAATCGTCATAGCCACTTTTTCTTGGTACCCACTCGGGAGGAGGTACAACCTAGAAAATAAATTGACAAGTTGTTGAAGCTTTGTGGCGTTTCCTTTAACTACACAGAAAATTAAATACTTTGGCCAGTCCAGCTTTATGAGCACCCTGCGATTCCATGTAAGCTATATATTTGGGAAAATCTTTGAACTCCTCCCATGTTGGTCTAAAGACCATAATGCGGGCAATTTTAGGGTCTGGTCCTCCAGTTAAAGCCATTTTTGTTGTACCTTTTTTGTCTTCTTAACAATTATCCAGTCAATAAAAAATGCTATAATCAGAAAGAAGAAAGAAAAAAAAATATGTTAAGAGAATAATATCGTGAATGTCATTCACTTTCTGTCAAAAGGTTGTGGAAACGTACACAATATCAAACTTGGTTATCAAATTTGAAACTACATTGGGCCTTTTTTAAGACTTACTTACGGTCTTTGTTAGTGAAAAAATAAATAATAAAACGCTTTAAAATAAGAACAAATTAACCTGCCATCAGTAAGAATCTTTAAGTTAATACAAAATGATTGAAGTTAATCCAAGTTTTTTTTTTAAATATGTATAGCTAATCTTTTCTTAAACATTTCTAGGAAGAAATATAATTCCGCTGCTTTAAGCGGCATATTTAAGGTGCAACTCTCGGACCAAACTAAATTTTGGGAGACAAAGCTAGCAGAGTGGCAGCAGGAGCTTAAGTTACGAGACGGCGACGTGCAAAAACGAGCCAACGAGCTAGAGCTTTCGTTTAGTGCCTTTCGTTTTCAGAAGCAGCTCAAAACCGATTGCAGTCATCGCCAAAGGACGCAGAAAACAATCAGGCAGACACTTTTGAGCAAGAGCGCATGACTAACTTAGAAGAAGTGCCATGGAAGTGACACCTGCAAAAGTTCAAGAGTCATGTCCTCCAAAGTTTCAACACCAAATGGAGCCAAAAGTACCTATTCCATGCACATTGCAGCCATACGATGCATCAGGTTCTTTGGCGGATTACCATCGGGAATTCGAGATTGCTGCAAATTTTGAAAGATGGTCAGCAGAGGACAAAGCCAACGCGCTAGCCTTGCATTTGCGTGGAGAAGCGCTTTCTGTTCTTAGCGCTCTACCCACCAATAGCGAACCATCCTACTCCGCATTGGTTGAACTACGAAGACAACGTTTTAGCAGTGATCATCGTTCCAGTTTCACGCGATTTCGCAATAGGATATAAGGGAACAAAGAAGAAATTTTGCCTTGGGACTTCACCGCCTGGCAGCATCTAGTCCATGGGCAGCTCCAATCGTCCTCGTCAAAAAGATGGAAGGTTCAACTCGTTTTTGCATCGACTACCGCAAAAAAGATTAGTATCCCTTGAAAAATAGAAGAGCTCTACTCATCCCTGGGTGGTTACAAATGGTTTTCGACCATTAACTTGCAGAGTGGCTTCTGGCAAGTGGAGACGGACCCTCAGGATAAGGAAAAGACTACGTTTTCGGATGGGAAGGGGCTGTGGCAATTTCTCGTCATGCCCATGGGTCTCTGCAATTCGGCAGATACTTTTTAACGGCTGGTTGACTTGATTATTCGAGGAGTTGCTTGGAAATTTGTCCGCATTTATATCGACCAAAGGGTTGAAACTTAGCCCCTCTAAGTGTTCATTTTTGAAGTAAGAGGTGGCATGTTTGGGCCACATTATGACGAAAAATGTTCTTCAAACAGACCCAAGAAAGTGGAGGCGGTACGAGATTGGCCTATTCCAAATTCTAAGGGGGATGTTCCCAGATTCCTGGACCTCTGTTTCTACTACAGAACATTCATACCTGGCTTCAGCACAATTTCGATACCATTATCAGAGTTAACAGAAGAGAGGTGATTTTTCTCATGGGGAGGCAGATGTGAAGACATTTAAATTGCTTAAATCTTGTCTTACTAATTGCAGACCGTTTTTGCAAAACTCAACAAAAAAAATTTTAAGGAGAAGGTTTTTTCTTTCCTATTTGAATAAAAAAAGCAATATTCAAAAAATTTAAATGAAGAACTCTTAGTCTAAGAGCTAGCGACAAAAATAATTACGTCATCTGATAACGAAAATAATTAGTCGTATTATTAGTTTGCAGCGAAAAAAATGTGCCCATACATTTTGTAACTTTAACAGTGCATGGTGGCCACACCCACCACCGAAGGGTTGGCAGACTTTCTAATTACATATCACACTTGTTGGTAGATGATATTAGGGCTAATTATTTTCTTTATCAATAACGTAAGTATTTTTGTCGTATTTATTAACGGCAACATATTTTTATGATTTTTGGTTTGTTTGAACGGTATTAGCATTCTTCAAATCGATGTAATATTTTTAACTTTATATAATGTCGTTAAGGCAAGTAAAAATAGTTAATTTTTTTTATTTTTTTACAATTATAAAAACAACTCCGAGTGAAACGTCAAAACAAAAGACGCGATGGAAAGCTTTCAACGGACACAATGAATCCGTTCCGTCGGTGTTCAGTGCCGCTTCCACAATTTTACCAAAAAAAATTATACTATTTGGTATTTTTTTGTTTATTTATTTTCGACCTATTTCTGTGAAATTGACGTTGTGAAAAGTATAATAAAAATGTAGGTATTTTTAATCAAAACTCGAAGGGTAATTAAGTTAAAAGTACATTTGAGAAGAATAGAGGTATTCACGATCTAAAAAGTGTAACATTTTGTAATGTAATATTCGAGTGGTCGTTAGCCCTCGAACTTCCAAGTGAACAAATCTCCCTAATGCCCAATTGCACCAAAATACACTTAAAAGCGTTTTAGTTAACGGAGTAATAAAATGTATTGGCATGTTAATTTAAAATGGGTTGCACCAACATTGGGAGTTGATTTTTTAAAAATGAGGAAACTTGGTGCCATCCCCGGATTTTTATTTACTACATTTCCGTCTCTTTCAATGAGGAAAGTTGATGCCAGCCCCTGATTTTTATTCACCACACATGGGTCCCTTTCATTAGAGCAAGCAAAATTTCAACGTTCAAATACATTTTTGAGACGCCTTTAAAATTTATTTGGAACAAAATTGGACTCTAGTTTATTGGATCTTTTAAAACTGAAAGTGGTTGGTGAAATTGAAAAATGTCATTTTAAGATTTATCAAACCAATAAATATGTAAGCGGACCACATGTAAGCTGACCTTAACGTTAAAAGAAGAAGAGAAATAGAGATAAAGAGGCAAATGGAAAAGTCATCATGACATACTATGACAGATAGCCATGTGTCAAGATGACTTAAAACGTGATAAAAAGATTGACTAAATAATTTATAAAGAAATTTAAAATAATTTTATTATTTGTAAAATAGAGAAAAAGACATAGGAAATAATAGACATTTAAGGTCGTTTCTCTTTTTACAGGTAAGAGATAAAGTAAATTGTTAAAAAGTATGTGATATGTAAATAAAGAAACAAAAACTCTTTTTACAGGAGAAACTCAAAAGTGTCTATTTCTGTGCTTTTGTTAAAATTAAAGAAAGATCTTATAAAACGACATTAACGTCTAATTAATAAAGATGGAAAAACTTTATTTTAACTTTGTAGTTAAAGCCTCTGAGGATACCAAATCAAATGTTATTTGCATAACCTCAATTGCCACTACTGAGGGCAAAGTCTTTAGCATGCCGGAGGAATATCAGCCGACCAAAATTCACACAGATCTAATAAAAACTCAAATTTTCACAAAAATAAAAAATTCACTGCAAAAAAGACACCAAACGAGAAGAGTGTGGATAACTCTAACAGAAGAGTTAAGCAAAGTATACTTGGACGAGGATAATGTTCAATTTAAAGACTACCTTTTGGAGGAGATAGAACAAACTAGTCTTAATCGGGAAAATAAAGAGAAAGAACAAAATAAACCACAAAACTCAAAAATTTTAGCGGAAAAGTTTGTCATGGAAAAGTTTGACGGAAAAAGTGCAAACGTAATTCAATGGATAGATATATTTGAAAATGAATGTGAAAGATTTGAAATAATAAAGGATATGGATAAGATTTAAATTTTCAGATTATTCTTAGAGAGCTCATGCTTAGACTGGTATAGCTCAATGCTTATAAATAACTCATTATACTCGAAATGGACAGACTGGAAAAAAAACTTCTGTGAGACCTATGCAGATAAAGGTTGGTCCCCAGTTAAATATGCAATGACATTTAGATACGTCAATGGTCCACTATTAGATTATGCATTAAAAAAGGAAAGGATTTTATTGGAATTGAACAAGTCAATGGACAAATGCACTATGATAGATCTAGTCGCAGTAGGGCTACCAGATTTTATAACAGACAGGATTGATAGGAAAAGTTTAAAGAATACTGAAGACCTTTTTAATGAATTAAGAAGCCTGGAACATTTAATTAACAAGAGAACTCGAAAAGAAAAGAGTAATAACTTTAATGTAAAAGAAAAAACAGAAAGAAAAAAACCTTGTGAAATTTGCGAAAAACTAAATAAAAAAAACCGTTTTCACCCTGAATCTTCATGTTGGTTCAGAACTAAAAATAACGATGAGAACAAAATTAATACCATCAAATGTATCAATAATTCAGAATTGGAGTGTGAATTTGTTAAAGAGATGCCAAAAAACTAGATTTGCCACCATTGATCAAAATTAAAGTTTTACTCAATGATACTTTAGAAGTGAATGGAATTTACGACTCAGGATCTAATGTATCTTTGATAAATTCAAAATTGCTGAAATCAAGTGAAAATAAGATGAATTTTAATGCGGGAAACGTGAATTTAAAAACGATCAATGGTGAGAAAAAAACAGATGGACTAATATCGGTAAAAATAAAAATCCTAAATTTAGAAAAAAAACTAAATGTTTTCGTAATAAACTGTGAAAATTTTAAGTATGATTTTTTAATTGGCTTGGACTGCATACAAAAGTTCAGATTAAGCCAAAATGAAAAATTAGAAATTGAACAAAATATGATCCAAGATTCAAGAGAAGAATATTTAACCAAATACACAATAAACTTTAATGAGCATGTGATTGAAGACAATTTTAAGGTATCTATAAATCATTTAAACTATGAAGAAAAGATTGAGATTGATAATTTAATCCAAATGTATAAACCAATTTTAGCGAAAGACAAATACGATATAGGAACAGTAAAAAACTATGAAGCTCATATTGATCTATTAATTGATAAATATCCAAGTAAAAGACCGTACAGATGTACGATTGAAGACAAAAAGGAAATAGAAAAACAAATCGCAAAACTACTTGAACAAAAATTGATCGAAGAATCTTACAGCCCGTTCGCAGCTCCAGTAACATTGGCATATAAACGCGAAGAAGATAAAAGATCGAGATTGTGCATTGATTTTCGTGATTTGAATAAAATTGTTGTTCCTCAATCACAACCATTTCTATTGATTGAGGATCTAATGGAAAAAACAAGAAACTGCAAGTATTTTTCTACATTTGATATTAACTCTGCTTTTTGGTCAATACCCTTAAAAATCGAAGACAGGAAGAAAACAGCGTTTGTGACCCAAGAAGGACATTATCAATGGACTTGCCTACCATTTGGGTTAAAAACCTCACCAGCGATTTTCCAAAGGATATTGAGCAACATTATAAGAAAGAACAAGCTCAACGACTTTACAGTCAATTATATTGATGACATCCTGTTTTTTTCAAAAACGTTTGTGGAACACTTACACCACCTAAAACAACTATTAGAAGCCATACTGAGAGAAGGTTTAAGACTAAAATTTTCAAAATGCACATTTGCAGCAGACTCGGTAAAGTATTTAGGTCATGTTATAAACTATAATTCGATAAGGCCTATAAAAGATAATTTAATATCAATAAGAAATTTCCCTATACCCAAAACAAGGAAAAACGTTAGACAATTTTTAGGGAAAATAAATGCAATCATTTTGGATTCACTACACAATTTGGTAAGAAAAAATCAATAGTTCATTTGGACACAAGATTGTCAAGATTCATTTGACAAAATAAAAAAATTTACTTTGTCATGAACCGGTGTTAGGGATATTTGATCCAGAATAACCGATAAATATTTACACAGACGCCAGTTTAAAAGGAATAGGAGCAATATTTAAACAACCACAAACTGATGGAGAAGAAAAACCCATAGCTTACTTTTCAAAAAAATTAAATCAAGCCCAGAAGAAAAAAAAAGCCATTTATTTAGAATGCATAGCTATAAAAGAAGCTGTCAAATATTGGCAATATCGGCTAATAGGAAAGAAATTTACAATTTTTTCAGACCATAAGCCACTGGAAAATATGAACATAAAGTCTCGAACCGATGACGAACTAGGAGATCTGACATATTATTTATCACAATATAATTTTGATATAAAATATTTTCCAGGAAAATACAATCTAGAAGCCGACTGTTTGAGTCGAAACCCAGTATTGGAACCACACGAAAATGGAAATGAACAACTCAAGATCGTAAATCTAATAAAGATAGAAGATATTATAAGCGACCAAAAGGAAAATGAAATTTTAAAAATCAAAAAACGAAATTTCGTAAAAAAAAATGAAATATATTACAAAAAAATAAGAGGAAAAGAAAAAATCATAGTAACAGAGAAGTTAAGTAAAGATTTAATAAAAACGGTGCATGAGCATTTCTGTCACATAGGTATAGAACAAATGAAAAAAAAATATGCCCATTTTATACTGTGAAAAATTTGACAGTTAATATACAAAAAGTATGCAGAAGCTGCGAAATATGCATACAAAATAAATCGAGAGGTCAAAATAAATACGGATTGATGTCGCATCTGGGACCAGCGAAAAACCCTTTTGAAATTATGTCAATAGATACGGTTGGAGGATTTGGAGGATCAAGGTCAACAAAAAAATATCTGCACCTCTTAATTGACCACTTTACACGATACGCCTATATAGTAACCTCGAAAACACAGAATGCAAACGACTTCATAAAACTTATGGAAAAAGTCACGAAACACAATGAGATTGGAATGATTCTGACGGATCAATATCCAGGAATAAACTCTAAGGAATTTAAAGACTTCTTGAAACAAAGAGAAATACCACTCGTATTTACAGCAGTTAACTCAGCTTTTTCAAATGGACTCAACGAGAGATTAAACCAAACATTGGTAAACAAAATCAGGTGCAAAATAAATGAAAAAATAAAAAAAACTGCATGGACAACGATTGCACAAGAATGCACAAATAAATATAATGAAACGGAACACACTGTCACTGGTTTTACACCTTTATATCTTCTAGAGGGTGAAACTACTAAAATTTTACCAGAAGAATTAAAAATACAGAGAACCCATAAAGATTTATTAAAGGACAGAGAGCTGGCTTTCCAAAATACCATAAAATCACATGATTATAACAAGAAAATATTCGACAAAAACAGGATACACTGGGAATTTAAGGTTGGAGACATAGTTTACGTTGAAAACGGGAACAAATTAAACAGAAAAAAACTAGACAAACTTAAGATTGGTCCCTATATGATTCTAAAAAAAGTATCCAATTCTATATTTGAAATAGACACCGGACACAGAAAATCAGAATCAAATCTCTTCCACATAACAAAACTCATCCCTACACCCGAGATAGCAGAAGATAAGATACTAATTAATTACGAATGAAAAAAAAAAAAAAATTTGTAAACAAATTTTTTCCTTAAGGGGGGGAGATGTAAGCGGACCACATGTAAGCTGACCTTAACGTTAAAAGAAGAAGAGAAATAGAGATAAAGAGGCAAATGGAAAAGTCATCATGACATACTATGACAGATAGCCATGTGTCAAGATGACTTAAAACGTGATAAAAAGATTGACTAAATGATTTATAAAGAAATTTAAAATAATTTTATTATTTGTAAAATAGAGAAAAAGACATAGGAAATAATAGACATTTAATGTCGTTTCTCTTTTTACAGGTAAGAGATAAAGTAAATTGTTAAAAAGTATGTGAATGTAAATAAAGAAACAAAAACTCTTTTTACAGGAGAAACTCAAAATTGTCTATTTCTGTGCTTTTCTTAAAATTAAAGAAAGATCTTATAAATATTTAAAAGTGTTTGGAGAAACTAGCCATAAGAGCCGAGAGCTTATTTTGGCGTGGAGGTATAACCAACATTCAGGTCGAAAAATAATAAACCATAGAACAATAAATAAATAGGAGGCTCGACCCACTTTAATCTATAAACTTTTAAAACTGCAGAGATTTAACTCTGTATGCGTGCCCGTGCATTTCAAATGGGACTGTCAAATTTGGCTAGACCATACATTCTTACAATTTTGCATTTAGCTGTTCACACATATTCACGTATAGAAGAGCGCGTTTAAAAAATATTTTCTACGGGAGAAGACGGAGGAGTACAAGTTGATGACCTGTGTAATAAACAAACAAAACTACGAAATATTATGAATTTTTTGTCAAAACTGTGGAAGCGGCCAGGAACACCGACGGAACACAGCGGATTCATTGTGTCCGTTGAACGCTTGCGATCGCCTTGTTTTTATTCGTTTCGTGTTTTGTTTTCTGTCAATTAAACGTATTAATGTTTAATAACAAATAAATTGTAACAAAAATATTTATTAGTAAAAAAGGTCGAATTTCGATCACAGGCCGGTACTAGTTAGAATTATTTTCCGATTCTTTCTTTCCCACCACCTTTTCATCTTGGACACTGACGCATCCAACATGAGAATAGGTGCTGTTTTGGCACCTGCTGGAATACCACAGCCGAACACTCCATAAGGCCTAGAGAAACTACTGTAGCAAGAGGCGAGAGCTCTTAGCTGTGGTGCGAGCCACAAAACACTTCCATCACTACTTTTATGGTCGCAAATTTCTGCTACGAACTGACCATGTATCTTTTCGCTGGCTGTTAAATTTCAAAGAACGGAAGGTCAGATGGCAAGATGGCTGGAGCAACTACAGTTACATATATGATTTTGAAATCCAACATAGACCCGGTCAGAAGCACGGGAACGCAGATGCTCTGTCGAGAAGACCCTGTATGGATTGCCTGCACTGTGAAAAACAAGAGGTAAGAGTTTTATTGGCAGCGGTAGTACCAGAAAATCTTCGTGCCAAGCAGGAGGCGGATGGTAACCTTAGAAAATTGCTGCGTTGGGTTTTGACTA
Organism: Baccha elongata; assembly: GCA_951217065.1. Taxonomy (NCBI): domain Eukaryota; kingdom Metazoa; phylum Arthropoda; class Insecta; order Diptera; family Syrphidae; genus Baccha; species Baccha elongata. The sequence goes on from OX578272.1 coordinate 199,183,284, forward strand.
ACGAAAGACAACCTGGAAATGATGTCATGGGTGAGAGCCCAATGGTAAAAACATATTGGTCTCAATTAGACTCCCTTCAGATCGTTGACGGTATATTTTGCAGAACATGGACGGCGAACAACGGGAAGAAAACTAATCTTCCTGTCATACCAAGGCTGTGCATCCCAAATATCTTATCAGCACTACACATTACTTCTAATGTAGGTCATTTGGGTCAAGGTAAGACCTTTAATAAAATAAAGGAACCATTTTATTTGACAGGTCGCACTTAAGATGTCAAAAAATGAGTTCAAACTTGTGAAATGTCGAATTAAACGGGTAAATCGAACAAAACGGGTAAATTTAATGAAGTGATCGAAATAGACAAAGACGGGTATATAAAGGTAAATGAGCAAAAGTTTATAAATATTGGTTTCGCGAAATACAGGGTGTTTGAGAATTTTACTATAACCACAAGGCAACCGATTGCAAGTTAAAAAAAAGCATGTTTAAAGTGTGCGGGTGAGCATAATTTATAATTCTAGACATACGGGAGGTTTTATGCTTTATATAAAGAACGAGTATCAATTTGAGGTACTTAAAACAGTTGCAGTTAACATGGAATATTGGTATCTTTTGATGCAATTGCAAATGGTAAGAAAATCACTCAAAATTTTACTTGTATATAGATCTCCAAGTATGTCAAAGGCTCCTTTTTTTTTAAATTTAATGAATTGATGGAAGAAGTTACAGCTTCAAAAGAAAATGTGTTGAAAATGGGGGATCTTAACATCCATTGGAGTGCAAATACTTATAAAAATAAATTAGGACGAATAATCAGAGACAATGGCCCCTATCGCGATTGTCGACTGCTGGTCGATAATCGATAACAAGCGATGATACTTGTCGATTTTGCGATCGCTTGTTGTCGACGCCATTTTGTTGCGGTGTTAGATGGTTATGAAACAGTTCGTTGCGGACAAAATGATTGTTTTCTGATAAAAATAAAAGTGCTGATTAATAAAACAATGCATTTTATAATTTTTGTATATAATTTTTAATTCAGGGCTAAACAAGTTTCAACAAAAAAGCAGCTAAAAGTTTAAGTAAATTTTATGGAAGAAAATAAAGAAATCGCTAGAGGAGTTTGTACAAAAACTCATGGAAAAAAATAGATGATACACGGATTATACAATATGTACACAGAATAGATTATAATATTTAATATGTATGTTGTATTTTTTTATGTGTGAGCCATCAATGCAACTAATCCAAACATTTCAATGAAATACAAAATCTTAATGCGGTACACAATTTTATGATGTTGGGAACTGATGAATTTAGTATGGCAGTAAAAAACAAGTCTCTAAAAGCTGGTTTAGTTAATCGAAAATAATTTTTAAAGCTACGAAAAAAGGTAAATAAAAAGAATCCCAAAGTTGATCATCCTGCTCTAAGGGATTGTAAGCATATCTTATTTGCCTTCATCTTCTGATAGTTTCTAAAACCGAACTTCTTGAGTTTTCCTCTTCAGATTCAGAAATACATCAATTGTATCCATTTTTGTTTTTAATTTTCTAATTTTGTACAAAAATATACTATTTTATTGAAAATCTTCTCTAAAACAAACAAAAAACAATCTGAAGAAATCACTTCTGTCAAACGTCAAAGCATGAATAATTCACAATCGATACTTTTTCATTCACAATAATTCAAGTACTAGTCGATCAAGTTACACAATACCGATGGTGCGATCGATCGACGGTGGTGGTCGTTGCTTTTGCGATCGCTGATCGACAACCGTAATAGGGGCCAATATGTGTAAAGTGATAAATAATCAACCGACCAGAATTACTAGCACCGGCAAATCATTGATTGATTATGTGATATCGAATACAAACTTAAATGCGGGCGGAAGTTATAAATAAACTTAAAATTTCGGATCATGATACTATTGTAATAGAAATAGATGGCGAAGAAGCAAAAACCTCACAAAATGAAAAAGTTATCAAAATATTAAGGTACGATTATTATCTCAATATCTTCGCAATGAATTGCATCACTTCAATTTTTCAAATTTAAACTTAAATGCTCTTTAAAATCAATTTCAAATTAAGTTAATTGACATTACCTCGTTGTTTTTAAATTAAATAAAAATAAACGAAGAAATTTTAGGGTGGTTTACTAGGGATATCGGTAAAAATAAGATAATACAATAAAGCTAAGCTAACAAATAACGAAACGGACTGGAATTGTTATCGTGTGTGTAGAAATGAATATAAAAAAGCATTAAGAAACATTAAAAATAAGTATACTGGGTGATTGGTATAAGGTGCACCAAAGGGCTTGAGCGTGTAGGTGAAGTTAAGACAAGAAAAAAATCGTATGGGAGGGAGTCTATTTCCCACCGTTTAGGCGGGAGGGGCAATTTTCTAAAATATTGACTTAAATCAGAAAAAAAAATATTTAAAAACAACGGTGAATGATACAAAGCCTTGTTATATTTTTTTGGAAAGCCAGAAAACTACCCTTTTATTTAATTTTTAAATTAAGTTGTTTAAGTGAACAGTTTTAAAAAAAATAATTTTCAAACTCAAAATTTTGAAAAAAAAACTAAAAAAAAAATTTTAAACAAATTTTTTTCAAAATTGTATGTAATTCCCATACGATTTTTTTCTTGTCTTAACTTCACCTACACGCTCAAGCTTTTTGGTGTATCTTATACCAATCACCCTGTATACAGGACAAAGTTGAAAGCAGTGTGAACCAAAAACGTTGGTGGAAAAATATCAAAAGATTTGTGCTCAATAAATCAATTTTAACGGTAGAATTTGAAAGACTGATCGTGAAATAGCCAATGCGTTTAACAAATTCTTTGTTGAAGAGATAAGTAATGCAATTGCGGATATTCCGTATCAGGGACAAATTGATCAAAGTATTGTTTTTATGTTTAAGGAAGTGAATTGTGGGCATTTATTAGTGATATTAAAATCAATGAACACCAATAATGACCCTTTCTTAATAATAGTAAAGATTTTACTAGATAATTATAGCATCCTTGGACCATCAATTTTACATAATTTTAGAGAAAGTAGTACATATTCAGTTAAAGCAAATATTGGAAGAAAATAATATTATTATCAGTGAACAATCGGGATTTAGAGAAAGACATTCGTGTGAAACTGCTATAAATTTTGTTTTGAATGGCTGGCGTTGCCTTTCCGACCAAATAAAAAAAATTATCGCGGTTTTTATTGATCTTCAGCAAGCTTTTGAAACAGTGGACAGTCCAATTTTATTAAACAAAAAAACTTAAAGACGGAATCCGAGGAATCGAATGCAGTTGGTTTAAATTAAATTTTTCAAAAAGATCACAGTGTACAATTTTCAACAAAGAGATATCAGATGAATTGGAAGTGACAAAAGGAGTACCGCAAGGTTCTCTACTGGGAACTCTACTGTTTATTATTTACATAAACGATATGGTTAATATGGTTAAATATTCTAAGCTTAGACTATTCGCAGATGATGCCTCACTATATATTTCCGGCAATGACATTGGTTTGATGACAAATATGTTATGGTGCGATCTCGATTCACAGGGTCATTGGATCAAAGTAAATAAACTCAAAATAAACAATCAAAAAACAAAAAACAAACCCAACAATCCATTGGAGTGCAAATACTTATAAAAATAAATTAGGACGAATAATCAGAGACAATGGCCCCTATTGCGATTGTCGACTGCTGGTCGATAATCGATAACAAGCGATGATACTTGTCGATTTTGCGATCGCTTGTTGTCGACGCCATTTTGTTGCGGTGTTAGATGGTTATGAAACAGTTCGTTGCGGACAAAATGATTGTTTTCTGATAAAAATAAAAGTGCTGATTAATAAAACAATGCATTTTATAATTTTTGTATATAATTTTTAATTCAGGGCTAAACAAGTTTCAACAAAAAAGCAGCTAAAAGTTTAAGTAAATTTTATGGAAGAAAATAAAGAAATCGCTAGGAGTTTGTACAAAAACTCATGGAAAAAAATAGATGATACACGGATTATACAATATGTACACAGAATAGATTATAATATTTAATATGTATGTTGTATTTTTTTATGTGTGAGCCATCAATGCAACTAATCCAAACATTTCAATGAAATACAAAATCTTAATGCGGTACACAATTTTATGATGTTGGGAACTGATGAATTTAGTATGGCAGTAAAAAACAAGTCTCTAAAAGCTGGTTTAGTTAATCGAAAATAATTTTTAAAGCTACGAAAAAAGGTAAATAAAAAGAATCCCAAAGTTGATCATCCTGCTCTAAGGGATTGTAAGCATATCTTATTTGCCTTCATCTTCTGATAGTTTCTAAAACCGAACTTCTTGAGTTTTCCTCTTCAGATTCAGAAATACATCAATTGTATCCATTTTTGTTTTTAATTTTCTAATTTTGTACAAAAATATACTATTTTATTGAAAATCTTCTCTAAAACAAACAAAAAACAATCTGAAGAAATCACTTCTGTCAAACGTCAAAGCATGAATAATTCACAATCGATACTTTTTCATTCACAATAATTCAAGTACTAGTCGATCAAGTTACACAATACCGATGGTGCGATCGATCGACGGTGGTGGTCGTTGCTTTTGCGATCGCTGATCGACAACCGTAATAGGGGCCAATATGTGTAAAGTGATAAATAATCAACCGACCAGAATTACTAGCACCGGCAAATCATTGATTGATTATGTGATATCGAATACAAACTTAAATGCGGGCGGAAGTTATAAATAAACTTAAAATTTCGGATCATGATACTATTGTAACTATGCCCGTCTTCGTCTCGGACATATCTCTGAAATACACCTTCACATCCTCAAAAATGAAAGTCCCCCGACCCTTCACAAGAGAATTTTGTTTATCATTCACAATAGATCAAAAAATTATCAAACGACAATCTTAATATCGAAATTTTGTTTAGTTGATTTATTGTATATCAAACAATTGATCTTTGACAACCGTAATAAGGGTAATGGTAATATAAGAAACGCTAGCTATGACATTCCAATGAAAAAACATCTCCTTTCCCGAAACTTTTGATTTTTGAGGTTGAAATAAAAACGCGAATCACATAATCAGTGATTTCAAAAACGTCCATTTAAGTCGAACGTTTGATTCCATATTCATAATAGAGGCTTAAGTATATCTTTAATGTTTTTCTTTAAACACTAAGATAAATCAAGAGTGGTTCATTTTACCGATTATTTAAAGATACATACCTAACTTAATAGATATACATAATTTCTATCTTATTGTGTAATACAAAACAAATACCTATAATATAAAAGATTTATTCACAGTCAAAAATGCATAGGAGAAATCCTTTCTCAGATAACATTTTATTTTCTATTATAAACTCTATGAAAATTAAAATCTATAAAGCACCATATTTTACACCTATTCCAAATGTTTGAAAATAAATACGTTAACATTAACATGTACATACAAAAGAATTACATACCTATTTTCTGATATTTCTTGGAACATATTCAATATGTTAATAAGTATGTTGATTTTATTCCAGTTCACAAATGATTAAGTATTTATTAGTTTTAGTAGAAACTTTACACAGACAGGTACAATGATTTATCATCAAAAATGTAAACGTAACACATTAACACTATATCTCAGTAGAGATTTGATTTCTATAAATTTCCTTTAATAAGAAACTTGTTTTATTGCACAGTAAATTTGTTCACTATAAGACAGTATCACAGTTGAATATCACAATTATATGTACCTATTATATTGCTATTTAAAAATAACGTTTTCGGAATAAAAATATATATTAATAACAGTCAAATAAATCACGCAAATGTTCCACGGATTCCTGGAGGTGCGTATCCTGAGATTAAAATAATACGAATAAATTCAAAAGTTTAAAGGGAATTTCCAAAATGTTGTCCTCTATGGCAGATGTACAAGTTGTGAAAAAAATTCAAAGTCCTCAAAAAAGCGAGATCACAATATAGGTATTACACACTTATGTATGTACGAGAAAAAGAATAATAATGTATCACATAGTGAAAGGTGGTTTCATGGTATAGTTCCCCTATCATTGTTTTATGCTTGCCGACTGGCAGGCAATAATATCCTGCGTGTGCGTGCTTGCCTGGTATTCAATGCAGGGAAATATTTTTGCCGTTACTGAAGCGTGTTGTGTTGTTGTATATTGGGTTGTGCAAGCGTTGAGTTTGTGCAGAGGCTTACTTCCGTTGTGTTTGGTCTGCAATTTGACCCTCGTGAAACTTGTTTTCGGTTTAGCTACCAACACAAATCATCAACCTTATTTATTTTGTTAGGGGCATACGGCACGAACTACAGCAGCTGTTTTTTTCTGTGGAACTATTTCCCCAGGCATGGAAGAGAGAGAGATAGGAATATGCATGTATGGGACGTTGGGTTCATTGTTTAGTCTACACCAGTCCTTTTGTTTCCACCCTTCTTCTGTCCTTGTATCCTGACAAAATCAAGAAAAGATACCTAGCTACCTACCTATAATGTTGTTTGTAAGTGATCGCAGATGGCCCAATTCGTTCAGTTTCATATTCATAGGTGAATTCAATGATCATTTCAAAAAACCAAACTACATATTTAGGTAGAAGTAATACCTACCAACATATAGGTACCTAAAAAGTTTTCCCATGAAAAAATATATTTTCTATTGCAATTCATTGGCGGTAGGAATGTTATGGTAAAGTTAAGGTCAAAATTCCTAGTTTAGGTAGGTAGCGTTAAAGAAATTTATAATTACGTTTTTATGGTGAGCTCGAGAAACAAGAAACATATACATAAGTACCTACCTAGAGCAAAACAAAAATAATAGGACAGACACTGAGCTTGAATTCTGCACAAAATAAAGGAAGACAACCACTATCAATATAATGTATTTAATAAAGGACAGCTGAGCTGAGAAGAATTTCAATTTAAAACGAAAAATAAAAACATAACAGTGTGATGATAAGTTTCATACACAGAGCTTAGCAAAATAAATACACAGAATTGCTCTTGCGGCAGATTACTGTCCACGGCTAAGTATTTTGAGAAACCAATTCAAAAACCATTTGCTACAGGATATCGTTTATAATCTATCCCCTATATTACGGTTGTCAAACATCAATACGATAATTGATGCTAGTCAACAAAATTGATCCATCGGTATTATCGTTGTCACTTATCAAAATGTTTGATAAACTGTGAGTGCCACTCAGATTTGAGACCCATTGTGAATAGTTTTATTGACTTACTTGGTATTATCGTTGTCAAAAATATTGGTGTTTATCAAATTTTCAGTCAAACGCAAATTTGCTGTTGATAAATTATTTTGCAAGAACTAATTGTTTTTTTTTTTTTTTGTAAGAAAACGCAGTTTATTGTTCACTTTTATACACTCAGTTACAAAAAAAAGTGGCGCAGTCATACTTTTTGATGTGTTGTTATCATTTTGACAACCTTATCCAAGGTATGCCCAGGCGAATTAAAGCTTTATTAGATGTTCGTAGAGGCAATACCCACTATTGAAGAAACAAGGACTAGTTTAAAAAAAAAAATGTAAAAGTTTATGTTTTGAAGTTTATGCCCATTTTCCTTAATTTATGGTTTATAAACGTTTAGTTACTTCAAAATGTTGCAAAATTTCAAGGTGCGCCACTTTTTTGTAACTCAGTGTATTTATTTATGCAATATACAATTAATACTGTTCGGTTAAAATATTTTTATTAAAATTCACTTGCACGGACAGTTTTTCTTTTTGTTGTTTGGTGTGCAAATAGGAGGTGCATGTATGTACGTATATTGTACCTACATAATGCACATTTCCTTTGCCATGAGAAATTAAAAAAAAATTAAAAGTAAAACTAGTAAAATAAGTAAAAAGTTAACTCGTTTTTTTTTATTATTTGATTAAAATCGGATGGTATGTAATAAAAAATAAAAAAAGGGATAATTCCCTAATTAATAATTGACCTGAGCAGGTCAAATTTGATAAAACAAAAAAAAAAGTTATTTTCTTGGAAAATAAAAATTAATAAGAGCATTGAATTTTAAAAATAAAAATAATAGTTAATTACATAAGATTTTGAAAAAAATTAGTTTAAACATTTTTTTTTAAATTTTGAGTTTGAAAATTAATTTTTTAAAAACTGTTCACTTAAACTTAAATTAAAAATTAAATAAAATAGTAATTTTCTGGCTTTCCAAAAAAATATAACAAGGCTTTGTATCATTCACCGTTGTTTTTAAATAATTATTTTCTGATTTAAGTCAATGTTTAAGAAAATTGCCCCTCCCGCCTAAACGGGGGGAAAGAGACCCCCCTACGTTACGATTTTTTTCTTGTCTTAACTCCACCTACACGCTCAAGCTTTTTGGTGCATCTTATACCAATCACCCTGTATTAATAGTATTTTGAATTTCAAGTTTTGAGTGAAGAATTTACTAACACATTCTCATATGCATGATGAGAATGATTGACCCTTTTTGTGTGTCGTTGAACTTCAAATGCGATAAAAGTCGGAAGCATCGATAAATGTTAGTTTTGGAATTGCGTAACTTGATGGACGGAAATAGCTGTTACTGTGAAAAACGAATGCTTTTACTGTGAATAAACAGTATTTTTGTCAATTGGTGCAGTGACGAAAATGTTTGGCTATAAATTGAATCAAAAAGTATTTTCAACTAGCCAAATTTTCTAATCCACGGGAACTGTTATAAAAAGAAACCTCTGTGTAAATCGCTCATCCATCCATTGGATTTCATCCAAATCCATCCAACAGATACTTACTTACTTACTTAAGGTGGCGCTACAGTCCGGGGTGTACCAGGGCCTCAACAAACAAGCCATCCGGGCCGGAGCATTGGTGTTCATTCGCTCTATGTGACCGAGACATCTTAGTCTTTGGCTTTTCACTATGACGAGGTCAGCGTCGCTGTACAGCCCGTGCAGTTCGTTGTTATATCTTCTCCTCCATTCCCCATTTACGCAGATAGAACCATAAATCACACGGAGAATTTTTCTTTCAAAGCAGTTTAGTTTTTTCATCCACCTTTAGTAATGTCCATGCTTCTGCACCATAAATAAGGACCGGGATGATTAGTGTTTATTAAGGGACACTTTAATTTCTCGAGAGAGGGCTTTGCTCTTCAGTTGCCTTCTTAGCCCAAAGAAACAGCGATTGGCAAGAATAATTCTTCGTTGAATCTCATCACTGGTGTTATTCACTGAGTTAATAGCGGAGCCTAGATATACAAGGTCTTTTACGACCTCAAAGTTAAAGCTGTCTATGATGAAGTTCTGTCCTAGACGTCGGTGTTGGGTGTCCTTTCTTGTTGACAGCATATATTTGGTCTTTTCTTGATTCACAGTTAAACCCATCTTCTTGGCTTCCTTTTCAATACTCACGAAAGCACAACCGATATCACGCTTTGTTCTTCCCATTATGTCAATATCGTCGGCGTACGCGATTAATTTTTTTAGCTTAGTTTATACTGTATGAAGAACAAGTACTAAATTGGAAGATACAGTGTAGCCCTCAAGAAAAAACCCATAATATTAGTTTAAGAAAGAGTAATTTATTGATTTTAATGTGAATTTTTGAAAATTTTCTCAGCGAAAATTGAACCTATTCAAATACCTATCAAAAAAATTTATCTTAAAATTTGTGTAGCACATAATTCGTTTTGGGTTGTTAGAAAATGTTAAAGTCACACTTTACAACGTTCCACATAAATGCAAATTGTCAAACAAACGTCAATAGAGGTCGCGAAAATTTGAAACAGTAAACTAAATTGTTTTCAGTACGAGAAAAATAATTGTTAAACGTTTTGTGCTTGGTTGAAAAAGGGAAAGGAAGAAATCCAAATTTTTCCATCAATGAAAAGCGGACACTTCTTGAATGTGCTTTTCAAGAAAAATCTGTTATCGAAAACAAGAAAACGGACGAAGTGACATGGAAGGAAAAAGAAGCGGCTTGGAAAAGAATTACAGCAAACTTTTGTTGTCAATCGGATTCATCGTGCTACAGGACCACTGAAGCACTAACAAAATTTTACCAGGGATACAAAAAAGAAATTTGTAAGGTCGCTGCAGATGAAAAAATGTCAGACTGGATGTGGCAAACCACAACATGTGAAAGATGAAGGTGCACCGAAAAGCTTGAGCGTGTAGGTGGGGTTAAGACAAGAAAAAAAAACGTATTGGAAAAAAAACCTAAAAGTACTTTTTTCCAAGAAAACATTTTTTTTTTTGGTTTTCCCAAGTTTGACCTTCTCAGGTTTTATTAATTAGGGGATTATCCCTTTTTTTAGTTTAAATTTTTTTTTTCAAAATTTTGATTTTGAAAATTAATTTTTTTTAAAACTGTTCATTTTAAGAACTTAATTTAAAAATAAAATAAAGAAGCAGTTTTCTGGCTTTCCAAAAAAATATAACAAGGCTTTGTATGATTCACCGTTGTTTTTAAATCATTTTTTTTCTGATTTAAGTCATTTATTAGAAAATTGCCCCTCCCGCCTAAACGGGTGGAAAAAGACCCCCTCCAATACAATTATTTTCTTGTCTTAACCCCACCTACACGCTCAAGCTTTTTGGTGCACCTTAAACCAATCACCCTGTGCGATGGTGCAGATTAGTTGTTGTTGGAAGATGAACCAAGTTGCAGTATGAACGTCGTAAAATGAATTAATTTTTACTTTTATCTGTGTAGGTAGTTTATTCTGCATCTCGTTAATTTACAGAACGGAGTGAAAAAAAATGAAACAACATTATACTGTACAAAATACAAACCAATTCAATTGAAAAACCCAGTTCACCCGAAACATTGTATATATATTTTAATAGTAAAGTTATAACTAAATTTCCCTGGCGGCCATCTAGTGTCGACATTAGTGAACTGGTTTGGGACTTTTTCAGACTTAAGAATGTCAAAACAAAACAGACCAAGCAATTGGTTTTTCCGAATGTATTGCTTTGTATTTCTATTTTTATCGCATTATTGTTGTCAGAACTTCTACATAACCGTCTCTTTCCAAACAATTATCTTCAATTCTTTCATTTTACATGAAAATACCCGCGTCAACCAAAGGTGATGCTAGCTCCGCATCGGCGACACGAAACCCTAAAATTTTCTAGTTGCAATATTACTATAGTTTCTATATACAAAGCGCGACATTGAAAACAAGTCATCATCAGAACATATCAAATGAGCAGGAAGCAATGTCCTTTGGCTTACAAAATATTAATGAAAGTCCTCTCAAAACAAATATTTTTATGTCGAACGGATTTAAGAAAGTTTCCTTCTCTCATCAAGAAAAACGAAAGTGAAAGCAAATGTAGTGGAAGGCGCAGACCAGTTGCTTTAACGTTGCCCAACAATAAATTGACCTTGCTAAGCTTCAGTTTGACACCCAAAAAGAGGAAGCTGCTAAGAATTCTATTAAACATGAGTTAAGAAAACGGTCACTGCAATTGGACATTGGTATCAAAAACGAAGTTCATACAAAAGTAAAAAAAAAAGATTCCTTCACAATTTTTCAAGTGCGCATTATTTAACAAACTTTAATTTTTGTGGGTTAGTTTTCACAAACTTGCTGTTTGTTTTTTATGTTTTGTTTATTTTTGTTATGAAGTATAGTTCCTATTTTACTATTAATGTTTTGTTTATTATTTGTTTTAACTCAATGTTTTACAAATGAATATTATGTTTTTGTCCTATTAACTCAAAACGCATTTTATGAATTTACATTTTATTTTGCATATAGATATGCTTTATTAAATAAAGTCCTGTTTAAAATATTTTCTCTTGTTATGTTTCTTTATCGAAGATTTTACAGCCTACCAAAATAGTTATTTATTAGGTCTTTACGTTTTTGAGTTCCTTTGTTTGATGAAGATTGATTGACGTTTATAATCCGAATATTTTTACTAGATACATGATATTTGCTCTGAGTTTATTGCGTGCTGAAGGTCTTCTGGTCTACGCTTTCAGGAGGTTCCAATGACACACCATTAATCCTTGAGATGTTGTGCAAAACACATGTTGCCACAATAATGGTAAAAGTAGTCTTTAATTGATGGGAGAATGTAAAGATGGAAATGTTATATACTTTCTGTAAAGCTTGGCGATTTCTGTTGCAACTCTTAAAACGATTCTTGAAACAGTAGACACATGCATCGCACCAAAGTCAGCAATACTTAAAAGATGATTGCCAAACGAAGAATCGTAGAATCATCAAAAGCTGGCTTATAGGTGCAATAGAATTATTTCTAGAAGTCATTATTTTGTTTACCAATTGGTTAGTCTTCAGCCCTATTAATAAAAAACCCCTATTTGCTTCTTTATTCATGAGTTAGCTAACACAGAGATTTATAACTTATCCCTTTAATAACTTTTCTTATTAATAAACAAATAATAATTTCTCGTTTCGTTACCGTTTTTATTTTTATTTTCTCTCTCTTTATTTATCAAACCGTACTAAAATTAAAAGAAAAGAGATGCTATTGCTTGTTAATTAATTGCTATTTGGTGTTAATTAATAGGGGGTATACCTACTATTTCTTCTCCATAAAAAAAAAGTTCTACTTAGCATCAGTTATGACAGACTTTGAGTTCGGTGCAAACCACTAAGTAAACTTTAGTTACTTATGTTATTTAATCATTTATGAGCCGTATCAGAAAATGGGCCTTAAGTGATATAAAAGTTATATTTGCCAAATTTCAAGAAGATCGGTTGATATTTAGGGGTTGCATACTTTGGTCACTTTTTCTTAACTTTATGAAATTTCGGACACTCACGTCTACTTGCAAAAATTGGGTGTGATTGGTAACCAAATGAAGTTGGCACTATTCGAGAGTACTAAAATTGTTATTTTGAAAAGTCAGCGTCTTGCAGTCCAAAGTGGGGCATTTATAGACTGCTAGATAATTGTGATAACCACTTGAAATAAATTTTAAAATTAAATTTTAAAAAGATTGTGTGAGTGAGAATCCTAGATGCATACTTTTAATGAAGGAGAGGCTGAGCAACGTTGAAGACAACATAGATGTAAGCCATGATGCCATCTGTCCAATTTTTCAAAGAAAGCTGAAATTTGAACGAGAAAAAAAAATATACTAGCAGCTAAGTATAATTAAGTGTGTGTATTTGAATGTACAAGGTCTCGTTAATAACTTTGATGAAATTGAATTGTTGGCCAGAGAAGAAAAACTACATTTATTATGTTTAAGTGGAACACATGTAACGGATAATGCAAATGACTCTTATGTGAAAAACTAAAAAAATTTTGTGTACTGGGGGCGGGAACAGGTTTTTGTATATTTGTGTTAATTTTCGTAAGACCTATAATTTACTTTGGTTTCTTAATCGCAAATATTGTTTGGTGCCTACATATTAGGTTAGAAAATAAAATTTGTGATTGACAATAATAGATTAAAAAAAAATAGAAATAACAAAAACTAATCCCAGTTCAAGAAATTTAAATTTGAACAAATAGAGTACAGATCAAAAGTTTAGTTTCTTTCAAAAAACTAAAAAAATTTACTAGCCAATTCTTTATTGAAAACATGCACTTACAAATGAAAAATAACAACACTAAAACGATACTCATTCCCACTGTATTTTGGCACTTCCTGGATAGAACGAATTCGACATTAATCTAATTTTTAACTGCAAAGGTTTATGTTTTGCACTGGGGTTTCAGGTACTAAGTATAGCATATTTGTTAAGCAAAAAAAAACGTACCTAGGTACCACTGCTCTATTTTCTTTATTTCTAATCTGGCTACCTTTTTCCTCGTTGAAAAGGCCTAGATCTGGACTCGAAGATTCTAAACCTAGTAAATAATAAAATAAAAGATGTCACAAGTCTAAACATAGCTACTTCATTATAATAGGCTCTCCTCCAATATCATTAAAAAGGTTAAAAAAAAAACAGACCAAAAAATGAAATAACGATTTAAATTGCTTTAATATCATATTTAAGCAAAAATAAATTACAAAATAACAACCCCATTCCGATATGACTGTTTTATTTTCATGTGGTTCTCTGGATCTAATCATTTCATGCAATGCGTTTCGCTGTTTGAATACAAAATTACAAGAAGGAATTTTCGTGGAAATATATTATTTCTTACAAATCTAATTATCTATTCAATTCTTTGATTCCCTCATTTAGGTTTTTCTTTTATTCCCGTTCTTTTCGGTGGCGTAATTTTGTCTTTATTGTGAACTATTTTATTTCGTACCTAAAGTGAGTAGCTACTAAATTGTACACTATTTTGACGCCGGAAAATAAAAAGCGCAAGCATAGCAGGACAAGAGAAAATCGAACAATTCCCAATTTGTGTTCTGGTGCTTTCTTAGTACATAAAACTTGACAAACACTGCACTGTTAAAAAAAGGAGCAGATGTTGTCCATAAGATTAGGGGAAACAAGGAACTTATTTTTCATTCATTTTGCATTGTGCTCTCACTCACTCTACATCTAGGGGTGCCAAAGAAGAAGCAAATTTCCCCTCAATTTTTTCTTTAATTTTAAAAAATTGAACTCGACAGAAAATGAAAATTGTATGCCCTTATTTTAATTGATTGTATTAATGTTAAATATTAATTCAATTCAATAATAATTCAATATCAATAAACTTACCATAAACGTAGTTTAATTTGTTTTCTCCAGTTAAAAAATAGGTGTACGTGACGAACGGACATCAAACAGCAATAAAATGGTTAATTCACAATAGTCAGATACATTTTTTTTTCTTTAATACAAGATACACAATTACACAAGTTATATCAACACTAATTTCAATGTACACATTTGTTTTAGATGATAAGCGTACATAAAACGAGAAATTTCATCTAGATTTTTGTACTTGGGAATTTTATTTTCCTTCATGGATGCACACTGAACATTATTACACTTATTCACTTCATTCGTTAAATTAATTTACAATAAGGCTGACAAAAAACAGTAATGAACCCAGTGCAATCACACGAGAAATATTCATTTTAGACTAGAAAACAAAATGGTGGTTTATATTCATGTAAATCTTTATAGATTTGCAACAAAATTCTATCCCAAAGACACACTATTACTTCATAGCATTAATTGATGATAAATTGTTTTATACGTAATGCTTTTTAATGTTTTTAATTGTATTAATTAACTGAAATTAAATTTTATGAGTAAGCTCCGCTTTGACCGCACGCCACTTTTCTCGTCGTTTAGAATGTTCGATCAATTTTCTCACTTTTACTACTTTTGCATGGAGAATTGAATCTGAATTGAATCAGGACTTAGGTCCATATAAACGCGGATCAAATCGAAATAGGATTACTCGATCCGGTTCTACTTTGCTAGTTGGATCGAATCGAAAACATGAATGTATACCTAGATCAAAGAGTTGATGAGTCGAGTTTTGTTGGATTGAATTAGTGCAGTTTTGTTTCCTATGAATTAAAGAATACAAGATTACGACTCTTTGGCATTTTCACTTTGTTGTTGTTTCACTTCTGACGTAATTTTCACTTGTGACGTAGGCACCTTGCACTCTTTTTTTTTTGGTTCAGGAAAATTCATAACAAGATTACACCATTTAATTGTTTTTCTGTTTGTGCTTACGTCACAAGTAAAAAAAAAACAACAACAAAAAGCTGAAAAAATACCAAGTGTCGTAATCTTGTATTCTTTCATACATATTTGTTTCCAGTGCCGAGATTCAGCTAATTCAAACATCCAGGGAGTGAGTGAGATGAGTCGCATTTCATTGAAAATATCTAAAAAAAATTTACAATAATAAGTTTTGTCCTAATAATAATATGTAATGTATTTCTTATAATAGTAGTGTTTTGTTGATAATTTTTAGTTAGTCAGCACGCTATATTCACTTTTGTATGCATTTTTGTATTTTATTATTTCAAATTTACAGCCCGATTCTCCCCCTTGTGAGGAATCATAAGTCATAAGCCCTTGCGACAATTTATTACGAGGATTGCTGTGACTCGATAAAATTTATCGAATTCTCCCCCAATCATCACAAGATTCACCGCTTTATGGTGATTTTTTTTTTCGACTTGGAACAGCTGATTGCGACAGAACACGAAAAAGTTTTAAATTTTTCTGTGCAAAATTTTTCTGAAAAGTAAATAATTCAATCTAATTTATAAATTTTATAGAAATAAACAACGGGTCCGATTTAATATTAGCGAAAAATATGTGTGGTGATGCAAAACTTGGTTTTTTGGAAGAAAAACATGAATCGTCGAAGGAAATTTACTCATAAAAATAATGTGATCACCTAGGAATTAATAAATAAAAGTTCAACCATTCCAAAAATTTTCTTTTTGATTTGATATTGTTTAATTAAAATAAAAAGTCGCACAACCCAATGCATTTTCAAAATAAAAATAAATAATAAAGAATTCCTTTCGTTTCAACTAACAAAAAATAAACTATTGAAATTTGAGTGTTGTGGCCTGCTCTGTAGAAGATCACAATTTCGATTGTTCTTATGACTATTACAAGTTGTGACTATGGGGGAGAATCCGAAAAAGTAACAAAATCAATTTCACCTCTTGTTATTACTTGTGAGGTATCACTGATGTTGGGGAGAATCGGGCTGTTAGTATTCTTGACTATATGCCAAGCCGAAGTTTCAAATAAATTTATGGATGTGTCTGCAAAGTATGGCTATTTGTATATGCCGAATTGGTCAACTTGTACCCCACCTTCCACTACAAACAAATAAAAACCGGATAAATAATCATTATTTAGCTTAAATATTACCAAATAAAATTCCAAATTATATAATTTTATATAAAAAAATCTGCTTCAACCTATTTTTATTTAAATGTCATCTTCAAATGGGATCACAAAAAGACCGTGGTGAGTACTCTCGTGATTACACAGATCCTCAATTGAGAACGCCTCTCTTCAAGCGGGTGGAATTTTTGTGAAGTGAGACAGTTGTACGACACGAATTTTTTGCATTTTATAAAAGAAGATAACATCCATAAATTATTATTAATCCTTCTATTTGTTTCCTTTTCCAAGAATTAATTTTCTATGACTCTGCATTAAGCTTAATTATGAAAATACTGCGATGTTAGCACATCGGCAGTCCAGCAGATGAACAAAATGGGAAAAAACTTGAATTTTGAATTGGAACAGTGCTGACGCTTCCGATGTTTATAATTTGAAGCTACCTCACAAGAGTACTCACACCTCATCCCTCTCGCCCACGAACTCTCGTGAGTCCGGTCTCAAATTTCCCGGTATAAACACGGTCAAACTGTTATACCTTGTATGGGATACACTATCCAATTATATATTGAAATCAGTGGGTTCAATTGGCCTTATGCTAATTGAGGATTGGTAAAGTTGAAATGTGCAATCGATAGTCATAATAGAACAAAGTTATCTTTGCTCTTTAGTACAATCTTGACTACTACAGCACCACACGTATATTGAAAAGTTTAAATGCACTACGGGCTGTCAAAACTAGCACTAAGTTAACTTTGCTCTTTAGTACAAACTTGACTACTGCAGTCAAGTTTGTACTAAAGAGCAAAGATAATTTATTGCTAATTTATACGTGTGCCGATGCAGTAGTCAAGTTTGTACTAAAGAGCAAAGATAACTTAGTGCAAGCTTTGACTACCCGTTGCGCATTTCAACCTTACCAATCCTCAAAAGCGTTAAAATTTTATCTTCTGGCTAATTTTTGATGGTTAAGAGGAGGTGAATAAATTTTTATCTTTTCAGTGTGTCAACAGGATGGGGGAGGAAGGAAACAAAATACTAGAAATCGATTGGGTTGAATGAGTCCAACGTGAACACATGGGTGCCAGTGACGTCATTAAAAAAACAAATATTAATTTATCCAACTTTTTGTTATCACTAAATGAACCTATTGAATCACACGGACACCCAAAAGTCGATTAGTGTGCCATTACACCTTGCTAAAAAACGCGCTAATTTCTTTTAAAAAAATATTCCGTAAGGCTTACGCTACTACACAGTGTTTCAGTATTTCAGTCATGACTCAAATTTTAAAAACGCGTCATCAACTTTTAGTGTTAAATACGTGTACTAATTTTGCCTTTAAAATTAAAATAAAACGATGACATATTCATGTGCAAGTAACTCAATGCCATGTAGAGTGGATTTGTTTTGTAAAATAAAACTAGTTTGATAACAATTTCCACCAAATTATATTAAAATTAAAAAATTAATTAAAACAAGAATAGCACTGCTACGCAGATTCCTGCTACTAGTTGATGGCGCCCGTAGTTATGTTGGAACACGCGTGAAGTTGGCTACTGGCGGTCCATACCTAATACGTCAATGATTCAGCCACTGATCTAAATACATGAATGAAAGAAAGTATTCTTTCATTCATGATCTCAATATATTCCATTCATTGACGTATTAGATATAGACCGCCAGTAGCCAACTTCACGCGAGTTCCAACATAACTAGGGGCGCCATCAATTACTAGCAGGGAATCTGCGTAGCAGTGCTACGCTTGTTTTAATTAATCATTTAAGTTTAATATAATTAGGTGGAAATTGTAATCAAACTAGTTTTATTTTACAAAACCAATCCACTCTATATGACATTGAGTCACTTGCATATGAATATGTCGACGTTTTATTTAAATTTTAAACGCGAAATTAGTACAAATATTTAACATATGTGTATTTTTGCCGCTTTTAGATGGAACAACATTTTTTGGCCGTTTGTATGAAAATTTGAACCGACTGGCGGTCCATATCTAGAACGTCAATGATAACATTATATATAGAGATCAGTGGATTCAGCCCATTCGGAATGGCATAAATCAATGGTGACAAATTTAATTTTAATGTTGCTGCGTTCAACCATTAGTGTGGCAGAGTGGTTAGTCCACTCGTATCCTATCGATCCGACCGCCACATCACTCCCCGTAGTGCGCCCTGTTCGAGTCTTTTGATCGGGTCTGCGGACGTGTGGTTTTGGTTTTCAGAAAACGAAACTTTTTTGAACTGTTTCCGTAAATCACGGTTTTAAACGGTCAATCCCGAATTCATTGCCATTAATGAACATTTTAAAAGTTTTAATGTCGCGACTGAGAACAACGAACGGCCCATCGTAGGACTGCTGCAGATGGTTGCGTACCGAATCGACTCTGAGAAAAATACGAGAACAATATTTAAGTTCTTTAAATACAAAATGGTTTATGATTACAATGTAGGCCCGGACGCATAGAATAATAAATAAATAGAACATCAACTCAGGAGGCTCCACGCACTTTTGCCAACAAACTTTCAAAACTGCAGAGATTTAACTCTGTATTCGTGCCCGTGCATTTCAAATGGGACTGTCAAATTTGGCTAGACCATACATTCTTACAATTTTGCATTTTGCTGTTCACACGTATTCATGTATAGAAAAGCGCGTGAAAAAATTTTTTTCTATGGGAGGAGACGGAGGATTACAAGTTGATGACCTGTGCCCGGACGGAAGCATGGTTTCGAAATGTCGATTCAATTCCTTAACGAATTCAGACTGCGGAACGATAGTATTATTGGCAACAAGGAAGTCTGAAGGTAAACGAATGTTTTGACCGAAAACTAATTCAGCTGCGCTAGCTTCGAATTCTTCACGACATGTTGCTCTGAGTCTCATTAAAACGTGTGGAAGTTTTTTAGACCATTGAGTGTCGTTGTGACACTTGAGAGCAGCCTTAAGAGTGCGGTGCCAACGCTCTAGGAAACCTGTTATGTATTTTTTTAAATGAAAATATTGTTATTATAAAAAAGAATGAACGTTTATTGCGCAAAATTTAAATATGAACTGAAATCTAATTATTATTTTCACAAGCATATAAACAACAGATACACTTGATTAAAGAAAGTAGTTTCTTATGAATAAAAGCAAAGTAGTTTGTTTACAACGATTCCGGAGACGGTACAATCATGAATTGTACGCAATCTACCTTGAAGCAGATATCGTGACAAAAATTAGGCTCGGTAGACTCCAATGGGCAGGGCACCTAGCTCGCATGAGCGAAGAGGAACCTGCTCTAGAAGTTCTTTGTGGTATATTCTATGGCAGACGACAGCGTGGTAGACTATGCTTGCATTGGAGAGATGGCGTAGACCAGGACGCCCGGAGCCTTGGAGTGCACAACTGGATGGCGTCGTCTCGAGACCGGGATAGGTGGAGAGACTTGTTGAAGGAGGCCAGGACCGGACCCCGGTTGTCGAGTCGATGATGATGATGATGATGAGTTTGTTTACAATACTTTCCCCCAGCCCGTAGTTCAAATACCACTATACGTAGCTATACCCATAACCACATCGGTAACAGCAGATCTAGTTCAAATACCACCACCTGTAGCTGCACCTATAACCGCACCGGTAACAGCAGATCCAATGGTTTCAATCCCACGGCGGACAGGACGACAAATGAAACAGTCTGTTAGATTAAAAGATTATATCATCAACAACATTGATTGACTTAACTGAATTCAAATTTGGCCAGGGAGAGAGTGTTGTAAACAAACTACTTTGCTTTTATTTAGATGAAGGTCGTTGTCTTGAAGTCTCTGGAAGCATTTTATGAGGTTTTCTTCACACTCTTTTAGTGACTCTCCGTGAACTATAATATCATCAAATTATGAAACGACTCCATTAAGGCCGTTTAAAATTTGATCAAGTATTCTGTGGAACTCACTTGGTGCTGTTTTAATGCCAAAGCTGAGACGGTTCATTTTGAATGTGCTCTTGTGTGTTGATATTGTTTGTATTTGTGCGCTCATTTCGTCAACCTCTATGTGTAGATACGCTTTATAAAGGTCTAGCTTACAGAAGAATTTGGAATACCTTAGATTATTCAATAATTCGTCAATCCGGGGAATAGGGTAATGTGCGTGAGTTAATTGTTTGTTAACAGCAACTTTGTAGTCGAAGCATTGCCTGACGTTTCCATCCGGTTTGGGTACAACTACGATAGGGGAACCCCAATCGCTTTTGTCGACAGGTGTAATTATTCCATCATTTTTAAGTACCAAAAGTTCTTGTTGGACCTTGTCTCTAATTGCAAAAGGAATATTACGCGCCTTGATGAACACAGGTCTAGCGTTGCTTCTTAATTGTAAAGAACATTTAACACCTGGAATTTTACCAACTGATTGTTCAAATATTTTAGGGAACAATTTTTCAAATTGGTCAACTGATTTAATCTGGAATACTTGTTGAGTTCTTGATTTTACAGGTTGGCTTATTTTGTCGATTTCTTGAAGACTGATGTTTAGATTACGAATCGAAGTTCTACCCAATAAAGGTGAAAATCCATCAGGAACAATGAATAATTTTTCAATTGACACAATATTTTTGTATTTCACCGGTACATCAACGACTCCCAGAGGTGTCACGATTCCTGCATCATATGTTCTAAACTTCATAAAAGATGGTTTAAGTTGAGTCTTTAAATTTAATTGTTTGAACTGGTTGTTGGGAAGCAATGTGTAACCGGATCCAGAGTCTACTTCAAATTTCACCTTTTTCTTTTCGATGGAAATTTCAATTTCATATTTCTTTGTTGCTAAGTCTGAAACAAATAAATTAATTATTTCTATTTTATTGAGACCGTTTTGTTCATATGTTGACGTTGGCTGGAAATCTTGAAAATATTGAAAATCTTGAAAATCTGTTACATTCGATATGTTTCTGGATCTCTCTACTGGCATGGGAAAAGTCCTAGCAGTCTTGTTTTTGACTAATGTAGAAATACATACTTTTGAGACGTGTCCTTGTTTGTGACATGAGGAGCACTTGAGTTTATGATGAGCAATTCTGCAATCGGAACACGAATGGTTGTTTTTACCACATTTTAAGCCAATTAAGTTCAAGGGTAGACACTTGGAAATTGAGGGGAAAATATTCACGGTGGTGGCGAATGAGCTGCAAAATTAAGGGAAACCAGCTGCTTTGGTTCTTAGTCAACTTTATAAGGACTTCTCAAAAATAGATTTTCATCTGGAATCCAATAAATTTGAGTCCTCTTTAGAATAGCAGTTAGTTGTCTGTTGCGATGAAAAAATAAATAGTATAGATTATAAGCTAACTGAAATAAAAATTGTGTCCTACAATGTGCCAGGAAGTATTATATGAAACTTTTCTTGCTGAACACTTCGAAAGATATGAAACATTCTTCCCAGTTCCCCCTATTTGAATTGATATGGACACCAGCAGTGCGCTTTGCGCAATTTGGAAGAGCAAGTGGTGGATTACTAGTGGGCATTAGCCGAGATATTAACACGGAATTAAAAATCAACTGCACAAAGCCACATCGTGTCAACCAATTTTGAAATAAATGTGCTGCCTACATATCTTAACTGCAACAAATATGAAGAAGACTACCAAACATACAAAAGAATTCTACAAGAAGCAAACTTTCAAAACGTGATTGTTGTGGGAGATTTCAATGTACGAATAGGAGAAAGCCAAATGCTAACGGAAGAACAAACCGCAAATCTCAATGTTCTGCTTAAACCAGAACGAAATTCAAAGGACAAGGTACTAAACAATAAAGGAAAACGGTTCATTGAGACGTGTAACGACGCGGGTATTGTCATACTAAATGGACGTGCACCGGGTGATATTGAAGGAAATTTCACCTTCATAAACTCAATTGGTTGCTCAGTTAATGACTTATGTGGCGCCTCTTATAATGTGCTTAGCCAAGTGAAAGAACTAAAAGTAGAAGAGATGGTCTACTCAGTTCATATGCCACTGTTGTTGACTTTGCAATTACCTGGTTTTCCGCCTTCTGAAGAACTAAGTCTACTTCCCAAGCTTGTATGTTTGGAACAAAATGAAAACAAATATAAAAGTGGAATTCAACAAATGATTCTAACAAAAGAAGTGGATGATTTTGGGTCGGACAGTTGGACGGCAAAAGGGATAATAACAATAATCAAAGAAGTAGTGGGCGAGCAGAGGGTTTAGAGAGGGATACAGCACATCAGATAATTTATTTAATCTACTTAACATTGTCAAAATAAGGATGAATGAAAGTAAAAAAACATACTGCTTCTTTGTAGACTTCAAGGCAGCGTTTGACAGTATTAGTCGGAACGCGGTTTTGTCAAGCTAAAAAGAATGGGATTGTCAACGAAATTTCTAAATATCGTAAAAGATCTCTATGCAGGGACAGCAAGTGCAGTATGGGATGGAAAAAAGCTTTCGGAGTGGTTCGATACAGAAATGGGAGTGAAACAGGGGTGTCTCTTAAGCCCTATGTTATTTGTACTGTTTATCAACGACATGCAAGATTTCATAGGTGGTGGAATACACATAAATGAACAAGTAATCCGAATGTTGCTGTATGCAGACGACATTGTAGTTTTTGCAACACACACCAAAGAACTTACAAGTTATGATAAATAAACTTGAGGAATATTGTCAAATGTGGAACCTCATTATTAATCTTGATAAGTCAAAAATTATTATATTTAGAAAAAATGGAGGGAGAAGAAGTAATGTAAAAAGATGGACCCTTGGAACTGATGAAATTGAGGTAGTCAACAAGTATAAATACTTGGTGTTAATTAATCTAATGAAAAAAACTTAAAAACTACAAAAATATTTCTCAAATACATTAACTAAAATCCTGACTTGGCATAACCAACTTAGGCAACACTTATGAATTAATAATTATAAGTTTCAAGCTTAATTCTTTAGCCAAACGTTCAAATACAGAGACATTTTTCGGTCCTATCACTGACTTAGAACTCAAAAAAGCTCTTATACTGGTCTTGAAGGTTGTTCAAAAAGATGTATTTTCTGTCGAGCTAGCTTCACTGCGTAAATTTTCTGAAGTTCCGAAAAGATGCAACTTAATATAACTCGCACCCTTTTTGGATACAGATGGACTGATAAGGGTGGGTGGCAGAATTAGAAATGCTGACTTGTCATCAGACGAAAAACATCCTTACTTACTACCGGCTTCACATGTCTTCACTTATTGCACTGTTCGTTACTTTCATTATAAACATGGTCACTTAGGTCCACAAAACTTCTTGGCCGTTGTTCGTCCACAGTTCTGGCCAGCAAATGGCAAAATCATATCCAAAAGAATCGTACGTAAATGCATATTATGTGCTCGCTGTTCAACAAAACCTTTTCGTCAACTTATGGCAGATCTCCCATCATCGCGCGTATTGCCAGCCAGACCCTTTTCAAGAATTGGAATAAATTTTTGAGGCCCATTTATGATACACTATCGCAGGCGAGGCATAGCACCCACCAGGGCTTATGTTTCGGTGTTCGTTTGTTTTATTACACGCGCAACTCATTTGGAACTTGTCGAAGATTTTACTGCTGCTGCTTTCATAGCAGCTATTTAGCGTTTTACAGGCCGACGTGGATTGTGCAAAACAATTTACAGCTATAACAGGCTCAACTTCATTGGAGCAAAGAATGAGCTTCATGAAATCTATCATCTTTTCATGAAACGGGAGAATAATGTAGACATCTTGAATATGTGCGCTGAAGATGGAATCGAATGGAAGACAATACCGCCTAGATCTCCACACATGGGAGGTATCTGGGAAGCTGCGGTAAAGTCCGCGAAGTTTCACATGAAGCGATTACTGCATTTAATTTCACCAACCTATGTCGAGTTCACTACCATTTTTTTTCAAATAGAGGCAATTTTGAATTCGCGGCCTCTCACACCACTTTCTAATGATCCTAATGATTATAATTTTTTCATTCCCGGTCATTTCTTAATAGGTGGACCACTGATTGCCCCTGTAGAAGCTAACATTAAAGACGATCACCTCAGCAGACTTTCACGATGGCAACGAATGCAATGGGTTACACAAACATTATAGTCAAGATGGTCTACTGAGTATCTGCAAAGCCTCCAAAAACGAACAGAATGGAATACTATCTACAAAGATATCGCTATTGGCTCTTTGGTTTTCCAAAGGATGACAACCTTCCTTCTCTAAAGTGGAAGATGGGACGAATAACAGCACTTCATCCTGGGAAAGACTCTCTCGTTCGAGTGGTATCTGTAAAGACTTCTACCAACATTCTAAAAAGAGCAGTTACTCAAATATGTCTAATACCAATTGAATCGTCCACGCCTCTTCAAGGTGGGGAGCATGTTAACTAATCTAATGAAAAAACTTAAAAACTACAAAAATATTTCTCAAATACATTAACTAAAATCCTGACTTGGCATAACCAACTTAGGCAACACTTATGAATTAATAATTATAAGCCCTTCTGGCAACTCTTCTTACCATTTTCAAAAAACCAACCAATTGGAAATGAATTTGACAGAATAAAAAATATACTTATAAAGTCGCTCGTCTTGGCTATCACGCCATACAATTTAAAGATTTTTTAATTGCGTTTTTATTTAAGCCTCTTAAAGGGCTTTTATTTAATCACGAACACTTGGGTTTATGGTTAACACCAGGGCTGAGTATGACCGAACACTTCAAGGAAAGAGCGCATCAGGCGAAAACGAGCTTAAACTTTACTTGGCATACTTTTGTTTCGAAAAAGGACATCAGTAATTCATCAAAACTAGAACTGTTTGACGCAGTTGCTAGATCAATTCTGGGATATGGTGCACAAGCTTGGGGACATTAGCAATACGATGATATGGAAAAAGTCCAGAGATGTTTAATTAAAAAAATAATGAAAATTCCAACATCAACTCCGAACTACATGCTTACCCTGGAACTTAAATTAAAGCCTCTTTTTAGCTGCACTATGAAATGTCACATGGACTATATCACGAAAATACTCTGTGTGTATAACGAGAATCGTCTACCACATATTTTAGCGAATATAATTGTATCAAAAAATATATACTGGATCACACAATGGTCGAGTGTGTTAGAAGGAAGATTTATTCATGAGGATGTTGCTAACAGTAGATTGTTCCATAATGCAATTGATTTGGCTGATACACGAATAATGAAAAGAGAATGGGATGTGGCAGTTCAAAGAGCGCAAGCGACAATACATGGACTTTACAATTCCCTCAACTACACCGAAGGAAGTAGATACATTCAGGAAGAATGGATCTCATGCAAAATAGGATGGATTTTTAAAGCAAGAGGAGGTCTTATTTATTTGAACGGTACATTTTCGTCAAACAACCGAAATACTGAATGCACTCTATAAAATCTGCGAGAAGATGAAACATTTATCCACTTTTTTGGAATATGTCCAGTATTAAGAGAACTTCGTCTGTTATACTTTGGAACAAGAGAGCTCAGTACGGAAAGCATGGTGAACATACTGAATGGCGATGTGAATTGGATCTCACTGGTAAAATACCTTTCTACCGCTATTAAATATCGCACTGAACTTGTAAGAGAATACAACAACAACAACAACAACAACAACAACAACAACAACAACAACAACAACAACAACAACAACAACAACAACAACAACAACAACAACAACAACAACAACAACAACAACAACAACAACAACAACAACAACAACAACAACAACAACAACAACAACAACAACAACAACAACAACAACAACAACAACAACAACAACAACAACAACAACAACAACAACAACAACAACAACAACAACAACAACAACAACAACAACAACAACAACAACAACAACAACAACAACAACAACAACAACAACAACAACAACAACAACAACAACAACAACAACAACAACAACAACAACAACAACAACAACAACAACAACAACAACAACAACAACAACAACAACAACAACAACAACAACAACAACAACAACAACAACAACAACAACAACAACAACAACAACAACAACAACAACAACAACAACAACAACAACAACAACAACAACAACAACAACAACAACAACAACAACAACAACAACAACAACAACAACAACAACAACAACAACAACAACAACAACAACAACAACAACAACAACAACAACAACAACAACAACAACAACAACAACAACAACAACAACAACAACAACAACAACAACAACAACAACAACAACAACAACAACAACAACAACAACAACAACAACAACAACAACAACAACAACAACAACAACAACAACAACAACAACAACAACAACAACAACAACAACAACAACAACAACAACAACAACAACAACAACAACAACAACAACAACAACAACAACAACAACAACAACAACAACAACAACAACAACAACAACAACAACAACAACAACAACAACAACAACAACAACAACAACAACAACAACAACAACAACAACAACAACAACAACAACAACAACAACAACAACAACAACAACAACAACAACAACAACAACAACAACAACAACAACAACAACAACAACAACAACAACAACAACAACAACAACAACAACAACAACAACAACAACAACAACAACAACAACAACAACAACAACAACAACAACAACAACAACAACAACAACAACAACAACAACAACAACAACAACAACAACAACAACAACAACAACAACAACAACAACAACAACAACAACAACAACAACAACAACAACAACAACAACAACAACAACAACAACAACAACAACAACAACAACAACAACAACAACAACAACAACAACAACAACAACAACAACAACAACAACAACAACAACAACAACAACAACAACAACAACAACAACAACAACAACAACAACAACAACAACAACAACAACAACAACAACAACAACAACAACAACAACAACAACAACAACAACAACAACAACAACAACAACAACAACAACAACAACAACAACAACAACAACAACAACAACAACAACAACAACAACAACAACAACAACAACAACAACAACAACAACAACAACAACAACAACAACAACAACAACAACAACAACAACAACAACAACAACAACAACAACAACAACAACAACAACAACAACAACAACAACAACAACAACAACAACAACAACAACAACAACAACAACAACAACAACAACAACAACAACAACAACAACAACAACAACAACAACAACAACAACAACAACAACAACAACAACAACAACAACAACAACAACAACAACAACAACAACAACAACAACAACAACAACAACAACAACAACAACAACAACAACAACAACAACAACAACAACAACAACAACAACAACAACAACAACAACAACAACAACAACAACAACAACAACAACAACAACAACAACAACAACAACAACAACAACAACAACAACAACAACAACAACAACAACAACAACAACAACAACAACAACAACAACAACAACAACAACAACAACAACAACAACAACAACAACAACAACAACAACAACAACAACAACAACAACAACAACAACAACAACAACAACAACAACAACAACAACAACAACAACAACAACAACAACAACAACAACAACAACAACAACAACAACAACAACAACAACAACAACAACAACAACAACAACAACAACAACAACAACAACAACAACAACAACAACAACAACAACAACAACAACAACAACAACAACAACAACAACAACAACAACAACAACAACAACAACAACAACAACAACAACAACAACAACAACAACAACAACAACAACAACAACAACAACAACAACAACAACAACAACAACAACAACAACAACAACAACAACAACAACAACAACAACAACAACAACAACAACAACAACAACAACAACAACAACAACAACAACAACAACAACAACAACAACAACAACAACAACAACAACAACAACAACAACAACAACAACAACAACAACAACAACAACAACAACAACAACAACAACAACAACAACAACAACAACAACAACAACAACAACAACAACAACAACAACAACAACAACAACAACAACAACAACAACAACAACAACAACAACAACAACAACAACAACAACAACAACAACAACAACAACAACAACAACAACAACAACAACAACAACAACAACAACAACAACAACAACAACAACAACAACAACAACAACAACAACAACAACAACAACAACAACAACAACAACAACAACAACAACAACAACAACAACAACAACAACAACAACAACAACAACAACAACAACAACAACAACAACAACAACAACAACAACAACAACAACAACAACAACAACAACAACAACAACAACAACAACAACAACAACAACAACAACAACAACAACAACAACAACAACAACAACAACAACAACAACAACAACAACAACAACAACAACAACAACAACAACAACAACAACAACAACAACAACAACAACAACAACAACAACAACAACAACAACAACAACAACAACAACAACAACAACAACAACAACAACAACAACAACAACAACAACAACAACAACAACAACAACAACAACAACAACAACAACAACAACAACAACAACAACAACAACAACAACAACAACAACAACAACAACAACAACAACAACAACAACAACAACAACAACAACAACAACAACAACAACAACAACAACAACAACAACAACAACAACAACAACAACAACAACAACAACAACAACAACAACAACAACAACAACAACAACAACAACAACAACAACAACAACAACAACAACAACAACAACAACAACAACAACAACAACAACAACAACAACAACAACAACAACAACAACAACAACAACAACAACAACAACAACAACAACAACAACAACAACAACAACAACAACAACAACAACAACAACAACAACAACAACAACAACAACAACAACAACAACAACAACAACAACAACAACAACAACAACAACAACAACAACAACAACAACAACAACAACAACAACAACAACAACAACAACAACAACAACAACATCCTTGTCTGAAACACAAGAAAGCGTTTGAAAGAGCTTAGAGGAGCCAACAACATCCTTGTCTGAAACACAAGAAAGCGTTTGAAAGAGCTTAGAGGAGCTCAAACTTGAACGTTCGGGACAAACGTCTACTGGCGGAGAGAGGAGTTATTTCCATTCAAATTGGGAATTTTCCATACAAAATGTCACACGCTCAGATAAAAAGAGCAAGCGAACAATTACATCTGGAAGACAAAAAAACCCTAAAATAGCCCCCCCCCCCCCAAATGATACAATAAAACGCACAATATACAAAATTCGTGCACTTTATCTGGAAACTATTAAAACTAAAAGATAACCGTACATAGAAGATAAGGTTGAAACAATTGACGATGAAGCCACTTAACCAAAAAGGCATACGTGACTTCTCGAACGTAACAGTACAGCATCCGAGCATTGTATATACATTTCTATAGTATTCTCATGCTGAATAATCACCGCCTGGCCATCTTAAGAAACTTGTGAATAACACATTTTTAGGTTCGTGCATTTACTAGGTGTCTATTCTGTTACCCTAACAACAGTCGTAAACATACATGATTTTTGTTTTGTTTACGACTCTTGTCAAGGATATATGGATTTTAGAGCCAATAAAATGCTTTAAATATTGTTAATTTGTTTTGTTGACGACTATTGTTAATTTAACCTTTGCATATGAAAACTATAGTAGCTCTGTCGTCGACGATTTATTGATACAAGAAATTTCTTAAAATGGCGCTGTTCGCACAAAGAATTTAGTGTAGAGTAGATTTTGTGCGAAAGAGTTGACTATAGTATTTTTACTCTGACAACAATGACGAGGATAAGCAGTGTGAAAAATTTCTGTTCTTTGACAGTTTAAAAACAAGGGGTGAAGCATTTGTCATTTCTGTTTGACTGCTCTGCTGCTGTTGAAGACCTTGAAGACGAAATAAAAAAGTAAGTAGCTAAGTATGTAATTTATTTATTTATTGAATATTGATTATTGACTGCTCTGCTGAAAAGAAGTACCTCGAAGACGAAATAAAAAAGTAAGTAGCTAAGTATGTAATTTATATTTTAGTAGGTATAAAATTATTAAAATATTTTATGTCAAAACTCTGGCAAATATAAGTTTCCTCAATGAATTAAGGTTTTTTTTTTGCAGGTGAATGAAAATTATGGATAGAACGTGGATACGTAGAACATTATTTTGCCCTATTAACAGTAGATATTATGGTATTAACCATAAGTAAAAGGTGAGTCAAGATACTTTTCGTTTTGATTAAATTATTTTACATTTAATTTTTTATCTAGGAAATTCTGATTCAATTGAAGGGTCCAGGGAAAAAACCTACAAGTGAACTCAAAATTATTTCTTTATTTGTTTGAATTGAATCAAAAACAATTGGCTTAAGAATATAAGGGACCTATACCCCATTGTATCGACTGAACTAGATTGTATCAAGTTACATGCTAGGCCCCC
This sequence comes from Baccha elongata, assembly GCA_951217065.1. Taxonomy (NCBI): domain Eukaryota; kingdom Metazoa; phylum Arthropoda; class Insecta; order Diptera; family Syrphidae; genus Baccha; species Baccha elongata. The sequence continues at coordinate 199,214,656 of OX578272.1, forward strand.
AGTGTTCTGTCATTTTCTTTCGTGGACGCAGCAACGTTCTAACTCGCCACTATCAGATTTTGACTAATCAGTTGCTTTACTTTGTTATCTTTACTTTGTTACATATTTTCGAAGTTTTCACATACATATGTTTTATGTCGCTAGACTATCTTCGTTATTTTTGCATAGATAATATGGCTTACCAATATAATTAACAATCATTTTCTCAAAAGTCCCCGCTCTCAATTCAGTTCCCAAACACATTAAAACCACAAAGTTAGAAAGAGTAAGTCCAATCTTGTTCAGTTCACATCAATTGAAAAATAATAATAATGTTTTTTTTTTGTTTTGTTTTACAGCATGTTTTGAACGCCGCTGCATTTAAAGCACGTACAATTATCAGAGGCAAAAACCGAGATAAACGCTCAGCATATGAATAGGAAATATCTAACTTCGAGAAAAAAATGAATTGCCTAGTTTTAGAAAAGAACCTAATTGGTTAAGAAAACAATATGAAAATTATAGGGTGCTAATAAATACAAGATCATATTGACTTAGTGCATAGACATTTAGTCAATCAGAAATTTACTAAATTATTTATATCAAATTCGTGTGTGTATTTTTTTCCACATCACCCAGTGGGGTAAAATACTAGATGCGTTTTTTTTCGAGGTTTCCCGAATAGGCCTATACCTCGTCTTAATAATACTTACATATAACAATAGATATGTAACTCAAATACTTAATAATATTAATAATACTAACTTAATAATAATACTAATTTAACTATTTATTCTGCTCCCTCGAAGGGATTCCAGTTTTCCTTGTTTTGGATTCCGTCAATTCCTTATTTGTTACCTTTGTTGAAAAGATTATCAATCCTACCAACAGGAACCTTATAATTATTTCGTTGTGTTTCTCCGAACAGCCTATGGAATCATTAATTTCCTTGTTCTGCATCATTTCCTCCACCCATGTCTCGACGAGTTTTAGGTTCGTAAGTCTTTCATTGGCATCTTCTTCGAAAATCACTCGAACCCGTCTAACAGTTTCTTGGAAGAGTATAGGAACTGTTAGATTTCCGTACGGCGAGAGTGTAGTGATTGTCTCATATGCTCTTAGCTTTATCAACAGAGTGTTTGTTCTTTCTTCGTCTGTTTCGTCAATCATTATCTTAGAGCAGACATTACAATTTAGCTTCTTTTGAAGTTTGGTTGCTGCAAATCCAGCGTAATATGCAGTAGCTCCTTCCTGCAAAGTAGAGCAAGCATTTTGCCCACTATTATTTTTCTTTACTAGTTCCAATGCACGGGTTTTTTCCTCGTACTGAACTTTTTTTTCCAACATGTTTTCTTCAAGTGTGTCGCCAACTTGATAGTTCATTTTTTCTTCTGGTTCTGGCTCTTTCGTAGCTTCTTTATATTCATTTTCCGTCAGAAGCGGTTTCGCTGCAGCATCTTCATATCCAGAATGTGCAGATGAACATAAATGCTGGAACAAAACTAGCTTTAAGTTCCGGATGAATCTCAAGACGGATGGGTTTTTTTTCATATGACCCTCTACCTGCCCGAATCATGGAAAATCAATTTTCCGCCACATCGGTGTTAAGGTGAGCCAGTAACAAGTAGGTCTGGTCCTTACTTTTTTGTTGTTCCCACATCTGTTCTATTCCTAACAGAGTTTGCTGTAATCCAATAAAGCAAGGTGGGATTTTCCTTTGGCCGTTAGATTTCCATGTTGATATCCACACCCTTGCGGATTTTAACGCATTAAGGGTGTTTGTTGTTTCTGATACCACCTGATTATTGGGATTCCTCGAGTATAATTTCTCCGTATTGAAATTATCGAAGAGATGATTCATTTTTTGAATAAATTTAGCTGTTGATTCAGCAGTTTTTTTTCTCTCTTCGGTTTCGAAGATGTTTGTGTTTTTCAATGCGTACATGATTCCTGTGGAAACATTTGCGCTGAACACCTGCGTAGCCAGCTTTACTGACATACGTTCATAAGTACTAGGTTCAATATGGGCCTTTCTGAGTTTGAAGAAAACTTGCATATTTTTCGACTTCATGTCTTCTTCATAAACAGTTTTTAGAATATTCCAGTCAATAGTTTCATCTCCAATGGTAAATGTATTCTGCAATAATCTATTCCGCACACTCTTGAAGAGATGTGGGTAATCATAAAGCAAAAATATTCTTTTGTTATCGATATCCATATATGGTTCCGTCTTGATACGTTCTTTGCCACCGGCCAATTTCAAGTAGGCTGACACGTTGGTTGAACCTTGGTCGCAGCTTGTAGCGACAAGGTCGAGACCACATTCGATCACCTTTTTGCTTATTAATTTGATCATCTCTGCTAAGTGATCTGCCTTTGGTGATCCAGTGTAGTATACGATGGTTTGTTTCCAGTTCTTATTGAGGCCTCGCAGTGTGAACACTAACATTTTATTAGCTACAATAGAATGTCTTCCGAACTCGCCAAAGTCTTCGAATCCGTAAATCATGTCATCCTTGCTGTTATATTCCAGTTCCTTTTTGATGGACATCTCGTCGAACAGCAGGACACATTTCTTCTCCATGTCGGACATGTCTTTTGCCCTCTCGCTTAGCAGATTCATAATTGAATCGTTTATTCCTGCTCTAAGGCGCCGCCTCCGAATGCCACCGGTAGATTGTGCTTACCGATGGCAGCTTAAATCCAGCGCTGAGCATGTATCTATAACATGCTGGGGATTTATAGTAGAACTTGAGAAACAAATCTCTTTCGTTTGTTTTCCAAGGTCCGTGCGGCTTATGGAAAAGTTGACACAGTATGAAAACTTGTACTTCATTAGACAAGTTTTCCATCTGTATTTCCAGCGCATTTTGTAAGTTGTACACCCTGCTTTTCTTCAGCTTTTTGGGTGTACGTAAAATCTTTGCTGCAATTGGCAGTTTTTCCTGTTTTATTATTCTCGCAGGTTTATACGAGTGATATCCTGGTGAGGGAAATTGGGAGGGAGAAGCTTTCAAAAAGCTAGGTTCTCCCAGAGAATAATCTTTTATATAATCCCTCAGACTGCTAGAGGCTAAATTTTCAATGGACGAAGTTGGGCCTATTGGTGTACCTGGTGTTTGTGGATCGACGGGCTTCCGATGCGGCCACACTCTTCTGATGGCCTTCTTTGGAGTTTTGAATGGGGTTTTCGGGCTGCATGTTTTGGGTGTGGGGCCTTGAAAAAGAGCACGTTTTCGCTTATGTGTATGTGTTGATGTAAATGTAGATGAAGTTTTGGGTGTCTGTGGGAATGAAAGGGCAGGTTCAGAAGAAGCCGTGTTTAGAAGTGGTCGAGGAACAAGTGGTAAACCATAATATATAGGGCGAGGGGCTGGAACAGGAGTTGGTCCACATGTAGAAGTTGTAGATCTAGGTGCAGGTGGTTTAGCATATATAGGGCGAGGGGCTGGAACAGGAGTTGGTCCACATGTGGAAGTTGAAGATCGAGGTGCAGGTGGTTTAGCATATATAGGGCGAGGGGCTGGAACAGGAGTGGGTCGAGATACTGAAAAAGCAGGAGGTGCAGACGAATGCGTATTGATGGTTAGTCTATAGCGCGGGGCTGGAAGAGGTGTTTGAAGAAGAGAGGGTTGAGGGTTGAGAAATCCAGAGGTAAGAGGTGCAGATGAATGATATGGGACAAATCGAGGGGCTGGTTGAGATGCCTGAAAAAGTGAGGGTTGAGAAAAAAGTGGAGGAAATCCGGAAGGAGGGGTCTGCAAAACTGGAGTTGTTACCAGTGGAGTAAATTCGGAGGTAGGGCTTTGCAAAACGGGGGCTGCAATAGGTGTCTCAAAAAGAGAGGGTTCTGATAAAAGCGGAGAAAATTTAGAGGGGGGAAACTTTTTGAAACTTTTTGAAACTTTTGCACCAGAAGTGACCGTTGAGGTCGATTCGTTCCGGGATTTCAATGCCGCCATTAGCCGAAGACATGACGGATCGTTATCAATTTCCGAACAACTGCATACAGACGGGCAAGATTTTGGAAGGGCATTCTTGAAAAGACATTTCCACGTTGATTTAAGTATAATGTCTTTATCATAGAAGTGCTTTTCACACATCTTTGATGTCTTTGGTACATCTGAGATGTTTGAAACCCTTCCATGCCTTATCCAAATTCCCCTTCGGTGGTCAGTTGGCACTGAGAAAAATGTAAACTGCCCCCCCGCCGTTCTTCTCTCTTTACAATCTGCATAGCAGCAGTAATTAGACATTGTATGTATTTATAATATTTATAATAAAAAATAAGAATAAATATGATAAAATATAAAAATATCAAAAATATGAAAAAAATAAAAATGTTTATGTTTTGGTATAAAAATAATAAAAATATGAAAAAAATAAAAATGTTTATGTTTTTAAAAAAAACTTTTTACTCTAAACTTACAAAACCCAAATTACTTTTAAATTAAAATGGGAATTCACAACAGAAATCACAATAAAACACTAATCACAATTAAACGTATTAATTTAATAGGTAAGTATATCAAAATAAAATAAAAATTGCCAAATTTTGATCGGATAAATATTACTCGAACACTATAAAAATTGCCAAATTTTGATCGGATAAATGTTATTCGAACACTATCACTTGCTTTCTGATAAAAAAGCTAATCACAAGATAATCACAATTAAACGTATTAATTTAATAGGTAAGTATATCAAAATAGAATTAAAATTGCCAAATTTAGATCGGATAAATATTATTCGAACACAATCACTTGCTTTCTGATAAAAAAGCTGAAAATATTTCCTGTATGCACAATAACCTTGAATGAAAATTCGTTATGAAACCGTTACAAATGTCATCAAAAAATGGTTACCATATTGATAAATTTGTAACTTTTTTTTTCTTTATTCTCGCATTATACCTACTTAAGTGAGGAAAATAAATACAGGTACGTTCATTTTTCCATATGGCAACCATGGTTACATAACTAAAATTTGTATACAAAATCATCTTATGTTTAGTTATTAAAAGATACCATTCAGTTATATGTTGCCACATTTCAGTATCTCTTTGTGGTAAAAATGTAGATTTTAAATTTCCTGTTTAGTTTTGATGTAAGGTAGGTAGGTAGGTACCTATAAGAAATCAAGTAAAAAAATAAAAGTCTGTTTCTTAAATCATGTGATACAGCGATTGAAAGGTGGCACTCCCTAGATCACGAATATGCATTTTTTAAATCGCTAGGACGCTTAGTTTAGCCGCAAATCAAGTTTAAAGATGTCAACTTTGATACCCGTAGGACGCTTAGTTTAGCCGCAAATCAAGTTTAAAGATAAAAGTCTGTTTTTCAAAACAAGTGATACAGCGTTTGAAAGGTGGCACTCCCTAGATCACGAATATGCATTTTTTAAGTCGCTAGGAAGCTTAGTTTAGCCGCAAATCAAGTTTAAAGATGTCAACTTTGATACCCGTAGGACGCTTAGTTTAGCCGCAAATCAAGTTTAAAGATAAAAGTCTGTTTTTCAAAACAAGTGATACAGCGTTTGAAAGGTGGCACTCCCTAGATCACGAATATGCATTTTTTAAGTCGCTATGAAGCTTAGTTTAGCCGCAAATCAAGTTTAAAGATGTCAACTTTGATACCCGTAGGACGCTTAGTTTAGCCGCAAATCAAGTTTAAAGATAAAAGTCTGTTTTTCAAAACAAGTGATACAGGTGGCACTCTCTAGATCACAAATATGCATTTTTTAAGTCGCTAGGACGCCTAGTTTAGCCGCAAATCAAGTTTAGCCGCAAAAAAGATGTCAACTTTGATACCCGTATCCATGATTTTCTTCCAATAAAGCAAGTTTTGCATTACCAATTTATAACTTTATTTCTATAAAATTTGTAAATTTTATTGAGTTATTTACTTTTAAAAAAAATTGCATCGCAAAATGTATGCATACAACAAATCTGATGTTAGTAAGAAGCATTTTCAATGGAATATGGAATTGTGACGTCACATTGTTTCGTCAGCAGCTACATTCTATTCTAATAGGCAGCTTGCCACATTTCATATAGTTCAGCATTTAAGCTAGCACCTACACATTCAGAAGCAGCCAAATATTTAACTTTAACTTTCAATTCCCTTTTCTTATGAACATTCATTATCAAAATAAAAACGAAGAAGCTCAAAGAGAAAAAGTCAACAATTATAATTTTCATCTTCTTCCAACTCTTTTAAATTTTCTATATGCCTTCTCGTTATAATATTCCCCAGTTTGTATCCCTCAAAATCTCTCCCAACAACAAGCCACACCTCCAAAGTCTCCCAAAGAGCTAGAGCTCCCAACATATCCAGATGGCGCTTCGTGCGTTCCACATATTCGAATGTGTTCCGCATACGATGGACGTACTATAGAAATGTATACACAATGGTTTAACAGAATAGACACTTAGTAAATGCAAGAACCTCCAAATGTGCGGTTCACAACTTTCTTTAGATGGCGCTGCTCCATGATTGTACTATAGAAATTTATATACAATGATCCGAGGATCAACCGAGGATTCATGAAGGAGATCATAGCGACGAATGGGCAGAACGACTTGTACCCTCGATTAGGTTCGACGCGCACACTCCGCCTCCATTAGAGGAACTTATTTTTAATATTGTAACCTAATGTAAAAGCATTTTGCTAATAAAATATATTTTTTTATAATAAAACTTTTACATTTGTTGACTCATTGCAAAAGCAAAATAAAATATTCAATTGTAAACATATGTTTGACAACACACATGTCAATTTGTTTACCAACTCGCCCCAGCAAAATACCTAGATCTACTTCAGGGCGAGTTGATGGCGACCCCAGGTCTAAAAAAACAGAGAATTTGTTACCCAGGACAAGTTGAGGTTTTTTAAAAAAACGCTTTGGGGCGACTTCAAGCCGACCCAGGCTCAACGAAGACAACTAGTATAATGAATATCCGTGTGCGATAGTGACAGTTTGGCTGGAAATAATTTCTCTCTTACACAGGATATCCTATACATCTAGACAGAGAAACCTTTGGGAAATTGTGCACAATATCCGGATAAGTGGTAAGTTATATAGCTTTTCATTAATATTTCTTATCTCATATTTTAAATTGAAAGTGGCCTGCCCCAAACCATATTCTTTTCCACCTTTTTTTATGAAATCAGTGAGCACTAAGTTACTATTTCTTGCAAAAATTAATTAAATGCGTATTTCTATCGATAAGATTTAAATGAATTAAAGAACTAAGAATGTATTACCCTGTATCGACAGACTTATATTTTATTTAATAAAGATGTTTATTTCTAAAATGATATCTTGAGGAGTTTCGAATGGGTGTAATTGGGGAAGATTGCAAGGCCGGTAATGACAACCACGTACACGAGTACGGGAGTTTTCAAGGCATTAGCAGGTAGCTAAGAGGGAGAGAATTTAGTACTCCGAGCCAGATAAAACACAGTCGCCTCCATAAGCTTTTAAAAGAACGGACAACTTGTCCGTCTGACTGTTTTTATTATGATTTCAAATTGCATATCCAAAAAATCCTGGCATCAAGAAAGTTAATTTCTGCGACTGGCTGTCTGTGACTAAGAAACACCCCAATCCAACGTACTTAGCTGTGCATCTCGCAAGCATGCCAAGTGAGGGTCACCGTACAATTCCCAGGTAAACAGAACCGCAGCACTTGCTAATAGTCGCCATAATCGCAAGTAACATTTGTGAACCTTTTTCGCCCATTACATTGACTTTTCCAGTTATGTTTTTTTTTTAAATCCAACAAAAATAATCGTATAGTTTATACACATAGAGAAATTATCTTTTTCAAAAGTAAGTTTCAAATACTTCTTGTAAGATGTCGTTACTAATGTATTACATATATTTTTTTTTTTAGTTTTGTGGCAATTAGCTATTCTTGAGTTAAAAGGCGAGAAAAATAAAGAAAAACAAATACAAATGTATGCAGAAGAATTTTGTTTGGTGCGGTTTAAATGTTTTCGTTGCAGGGACTTTAGGGCAATAATAGTTACTCATTTGGCGACATCTACAATCTTGATTCTTCTATGTGTATAAACTCAATGGTATAATGTAAAGGGTTTCCCAATAAGAGATGTTATTTTGATATTCAAAGAAAAATGGCATTTATTGAGATAAATGATCGGATGTTTATTTCATTATAAAGAGGAAGGTATGCCGCTAATAGTGAAACACAACATCAGCCAAATGGCCGCCACGACCACGCTTTCAGGACCATATCCTTTTCCCATAACACCTCTTATTGGAAAACCCTTTATATGTACCTACATGTATAAGAATCCAAAAATTGAGGATGAACCTAATAGAATTTACGTTAACTTTTTTTTAAAAACAACGAAAGCCGCTAACTAGTGTAGTGAAAATTCGTTCGGTTGAAAAAATGTTCGTTTGACATAACTCAAATCGACAATTTTCGTTATCGAGTTTCGTGGATGCGGTGATTGCACCCCAATTTAAGGGATCTAATTTTTCAGACATCTCAAGATAATTAAAGATGAGACCAAAATAATTTTTTCCAGCATTTGGTCAATAAATACTGAGAAAATTTGATTTTAAGTGACCTTTGTATCGTTAAAGATAATTGATTAGTGGGCTATAGGTCGATAATAACTATTAAAAGATGTTCTTATTTCATCGCAACGTTTCGAGTATGTTTATACTCTTCATCAGGCCTTCATTTATTTGCAACAAAAGATAGAGATAATACATACATACATTAGTACACAATTATTTTACATTTTGGAAATGTCACGTCAAAATTACTTATTTAACCAATGAAGTAAATAAAAATTTATATTTAAAGCAAAATTAAAATTTTAATCACAACTTTTAAGGGTGAGTTTCCTGTACAAATTCATGGTAATGTGCTGACTTATTGTATGATAACTTCCACATTTCACAAGATGATTTCACCAAATAAAATTTATTATTTGGTCAATAAACGTGTGCAGATATGCTTATCATCAAAAATTTATTTAAGAAGATATTTAAATTTTAAAGACGTAAAACATTACGTATTTACCATATAATTTAGACACAAATTTCTATCTCCTATTATTTTCTTCTGTAAAGTAACTTTTTATTTTTTTTTTTCCTTTAGTTTCTTAATCACAATAAATAAGTTCTATTCTCTATTGTAACAATTTTTTTTTTGTTTATATATATAAAATTTAGGTCAACCATGGGGTCCATTTATTTCTTTAGACAAGCGCAATTTCCAAAATCTTCAACCGAATTCAAGGAAATAATTTTTTTTTGTATCATTGAAACAAGATGCTACCAAGGACAGCGATGAATATGAATTTTATTTAATTATACCGGTCTAGAAAGCACCAAAACTCAAAATGGCACATTTTACGCCACTTCTTTTTTTTTAATTGAGCTTAACTTTTTTTTATCATAACATTCGTATAATTTAGAAATTCGGTGTTGAAACATTTTATTTTTTTTAATTTATTTATGTGCTCAAAATTGCAGTTTAATATGTCAGCTTACTCACTCGTTTTATGAAGAAGGGAAAGCATTTACCGTTTTGTTATTATTTTTCTATTTTTTTTTTTGGAATTTTTCATCTTGGTATCAATTAAAAAAAAAATTATAACTTTCGAAATCACTCCACTATCTTATTTTGAAAAAGTATCTTTTTTACCTTTTTTGAACAAATTGTTCCTTATAAACGCACACATATAAAGTTGCAGTTCACGAAATTTTCACCACAATTATAGTGGCGTGGTGGCGTCAAAATCATAAAAGAGCCTCTTTTTTGCACTCTCTTTGTAAGTGAGTACCTAGTTCTCATTTTAACTTATGTTAACTTTTTATTTTTATCATTATAGGTACCTATAATATTCTATGATTTTATTCTTAGGTTTAAGTTCGAAACTTATTTTCAAATGCCAAATGTGCAACACGAGCCAATCTTTGGTCACCTGTGATGAAGAAGCACATAATAGTGTTGCTTCTAATCTATTGGTCAACAAGGAAATTGTCGCAGGAACAATGCTTTCTGGAAATGGGTTTACGCAGTGTAAACGAGTTTTAGAAGAGTTTTAGATGGTTGTAAGTACTCAGCGCTCTCTGGAATAGCGACAATAATTGGATTTGAAACCAAGAAGGTATTATTTTATGACGTAAAAAATAAGTACTACCACATTTGCCGTTTGAGTGAAAATACCGGCAATGAAATCCCCGCACACTTATGTAACAGAAACCATAAAGGACCATCTACTAAAATGGAATCCGATATTTTAGTTGAGGGATTCAAACATTGCTTTGAAAAATTTGGTATAATATTTAACAAATTCATTGCTGATGGAGATAGCAACGTCCACAAGAAACTATTGGAGGCTAAACCTTTCCCCAGACATACAATCAAGAAAATAGAGTGTGTCAATCACCTATATAGAAATTTAAGAAAAAAACTTGTGGATATGACAAAAAATACAAAATATAACCTTTTAGGAAGAAAAACTTTGGTTTCAAAAATTCCCAACATTATTAAAGGAATAAAAAGCGCTGTCCAATATCGAAGAAATAGTGATGCTAGTATAGAAGAAAAACGAAAATTGCTCGAAAAAGATATTGAAAATGTTCCATATCATGTTTTCGGGAGCCACAATAATTGCGCTCAATATTTTTGTAATGAAAATGACACTGAAAACATCTTCTAAGTTTTGCTGTGGTTGACACTAAACCCTAGCGCCAGAAGATGTTGTTTTATTGTAAGGACACGAGTAGCAAAATAAAAATTAAAAAGTTTTATGAAGGAGTATTTTTTTCGAAAAACAGTAAAATTATTAAATAAATTGTAATATTTTTTATTGTATTTAAAATTAAAGCAAATGTCAGTATTATTTTATTTTGAATGAACGTACCTACATACATATTAATAATACAAAAAATATCAATCAATGACAAGTATGCAGCAAAAAGGAACACATTTTATTATGCTTGGAAAACCGCGCAATTAGTAAGAAAGGAATGATATGATTTTGTAGGTACCTACCTACTTTTCAAAGAAGAGTTATCAAAAAGAATGGTTTTGTAAGATTTAATTATCAACAATATTTTATTAGGTTATTACAAGGTTTTCAATATTCGCAGTGAAATCACAAACGGGCTCTAGCATATGTATTATAAACCAGGAAGGACACTTTTAGCACCTGTTACCTACAAATGTTCTAGTAGGTGTCTACGCACAAAATAAAAATTTTCTAAGACCACACAAAAATCTTTTTGCAGCCTTTGGAGCTTAGGTATATAAACCAAAAAACCTCTTTCTTATTTTTCCTGCTGCGGGTTTTTCCAAATATCATAAAATCTGTGCGTTATTCTGCATGTACCTACCTACCTACAATTCCAATTCAATTGCAAAATCATATCAAATCAACCGACAAGATAAAACCGAAGAACGAAGAAGAGGAACGGCAATTTACGTCAAAGGAAAATTCTCTCCCAACACAAGCGAGGTCATTATAAAAGGACTGAAAACCAGCGAAGCCACAGCCATCAAGATGACCCTAGGTAGAGATGAAACCCTTACAGTCATCAGCGTCTACTTTCAATGCGCATCCACTGCAAGGAACATCAAAAGTGACCTGAATATCCTTAACGGGATTCTAAAGCGAGGCACCTACGGAATCATTGGCGGTGATTTCAATGCAAGACATCACCTATGGTTGGACACGGTAACAAATTGCGAAGGCAGAGCTATTATTGACTGGATGGAACAAAACAGTGAAGAACATTCACTGGTGGTTATATCACAACCTAAACCAACCTTTCCCAGAACACCATCGACGCTGGACTTCTTTCTGGCCTCATCCAACCTGGTACATATTCTTCCAGAGTTAAGAAATTACAGCTGCTCAATAGTACATAGTGACTCGGACCATGAAGCCGTCCAACTGTCAATTAACCTTGACCAACCTATAGCTCTAGCAATAGAAGTACCTGAGAACTATATAAATTACAGACGGCTAAATATTGAAAGACTTCAGAGGGACATTGAAGAAAATATAACTCTCCCACCTTCAAACAGGAATCTGCTGGATAGTCAAATCGACGCAGCTATAGATAACTTGGAAAATGCTGTATCTGGTGCACTGGACAATCAAAAGCGGCCTAGAACATCAAGAGATAGGTACCAACACCTTCCTCAGTACGTGCAGAATCTCTATGCTCACAGACAGCGACTGAGGAAACGGCTACAAAGGATTCATCAAAGTGAACTCAACACAACAAGCAGCAACTACCGAACAGTTTTGTGTGAACTTCAGCAGGTAAACATCATGTTCCGGAACTGCATTAAACACCAAAATAACATCCAGTACCAGAAGAGACTGCAAGCAATCAAGCCAGGGCCTGATGCCTTCAAAAACATCAACAGGATTATTGGGAAATAGCCACATATTCCGGAAACAATCATCTGCAATGATGACAGTGAAGCAACCTCAACCCAGGACAAAACGGAAGCGTTTGCTAATTACTTCGAAGAAAACTTCAATCCAAACCCACCCGACGACCCGGTGTTTCTACGTGAAGTTGAGTCATCCATTCACCGGACTCTACTGCCGAATCCAGAAGTTATCCATTTCAGTGAAACTATTTCAGCAAGTAATCCGATCGAGAGTCCACACCTGTGCTGTCTGGAGGAGGTTGCTGAGATCATCGGTAATTCTAAACCAAAGAAATCAGCTGGACCAGATGGAGTCTCCAACTTTGTGCTGAAAAGGCTAACAAATGCAGCAATGATCCTCCTCACAATCATTCTCAACAACTGTGTCAACAACTGTTACTTCCCCCAGAGGTGGAAAACAGCTAAGATCGTGGCAATTCCGAAGAAAGGTGCATCCAACCAAGTGTCCAACTACAGGCCGATATCGCTTCTCAATAGCATCAGCAAAATTTTGGAAGAAGTTATTCTCCGAAGACTTAAAAGATTTTGCAGTGAACACTCAATCGTCCCCGATATGCAGTTTGGATTTCGAGAAAAACACTCAACGCTGCATCCGCTGTTAAAGTTTCAACACGATATCACCACAGCCCTCAACAAGAATCAAGTCACCGTCGGGTGCTTTCTGGATGTCGAGAAAGCATTTGACAGCGTTTGGATAGAAGCGCTTATTCATAAACTCTATCTATTGAACTTACCTCCGCCACTAATAAAAATTCTTTTTTCTTTTCTTTCTTTCAGAAAATTCTTCGTCCAAATAGGCAAGCGAAAATCGAACTTGAAGAACATCAGAGCCGGAGTCGCCCAAGGATCAAAACTAGGCCCCTTCCTCTATAGCTTGATGACATCAGATCAACCCGCTCCAACTGAATGCAATAATATTCTCTATGCTGATGATTCGCTAACTTACGCGGCCTCAAATTCACCGCTTATAGCAGTCCGGAAAGTAGAGGCTCACATCCATAGACTCTGCCAATCTTACAAGAAGTGGGGGATTCGGATCAATGCCACAAAATCGGAACTTATATGCTTCAGAAGACCTTCAATGAGAAGAGCCAGCTGCACAGTAGCCAATATAAGAAAACTGGTTCTGAAACTTCCTGACGGATCAACCATACCAGTCAAACCGAGTGTAAAATACTTGGGGATCCATTTCAATGAGCTGCTCAGGTTCAACCCGCACTCAAGGAATGTCCTCAAGAAAGCCAGCTGGGCCTTCCATCGTCTGCACCCATTAATGAAAAAAAGAACCGGACTAAGCCAAGAGACGAAGATGCTTCTATACAAGCAACTTCTGCGACCCATCATCAGCTACTCGTTTACAGCCTGGTTTACAATTTCGAAGACAGCCATGAGTGAACTTTGACCGGCAGAGACAGAGGCACTACAGGAACGAACTCCTATATAAAGAAGCAAAAATAATTCCGCTGGACAAATATCTAGTGATGTCGACAAAGAAGCTAGTTGTCAACACAATCAACCACCCGAATCAGCTAATGAGAAAGATTGCCATCGAACATCGACATCCTGAGCCAAGGTATCTCAGCGTTATGGAAACCATGGACGAGAACTTTTTTACGGACAACGACAACGAGAACGCAATCTCGTTCTACGCTGACACAAGGTCGGTGCACTACCGCGGCTAAGCGCCGTACCCCCTCCCCCAACACCTAAATCAAAATGACAACCGGGAAGGAACACCCTGAGGACGATTAAGTCAACCGACTTCTTAAACCAAATTTATTTATCACTAGTATATGTATTATGTATTTTGTTAAACTTAAATCAGTGTTTAAGGTTAGGCCCCTTATGTGCCAACAATAATGTAAAAAAAAAAACATCATAGTATCGTAAGTAGATGTAAGCCAAATTGTATATATAATGTTCAATAAAAATTAAATTGAAATTGAATTGATCAAATCAACTTCTTTACATCTAAATTCACTCCCGTTCGTTGCAATAAATTTTAAAGCACGTCAAACAGATTTTGACTTACCTCACAATCAATGACAAGTATGCAGCAAAAAGGAACACATTTTATTATGCTTGGAAAACCGCGCAATTAGTAAGAAAGAAATGATATGATTTTGTAGGTACCTACCTACTTTTCAAAGAAGAGTTATCAAAAAGAATGGTTTTGTAAGATTTAATTATCAACAATATTTTATTAGGTTATTACAAGGTTTTCAATATTCGCAGTGAAATCACAAACGGGCTCTAGCATATGTATTATAAACCAGGAAGGACACTTTTAGCACCTGTTACCTACAAATGTTCTAGTAGGTGTCTACGCACAAAATAAAAATTTTCTAAGACCACACAAAAATCTTTTTGCAGCCTTTGGAGCTTAGGTAGATAAACCAAAAAACCTCTTTCTTATTTTTCCTGCTGTGGGTTTTTCCAAATATCATAAAATCTGTGCGTTATTCTGCATGTACCTACCTACCTACAATTCCAATTCAATTGCAAAATCATATCAAATCAACTTCTTTACATCTAAATTCACTCCCGTTCGTTGCAATAAATTTTAAAGCACGTCAAACAGATTTTGACCTACCTCACAAATAACTTACATCTAATACCTAAAATGAAAAACAACAATCGATATCAATGTATAGTCTGTCCACTAAAAATTGGCAGTACAGGAAAGATAGGGATGTTTGTCTCTCATTCGCACTTCTTTACTTTCCATAAGGTTATCTTCTTTCAAAAGCTCTAACAGGGTTGCCGTAGTAAGCATTTTGAATTGGAAAAAACTGAAAAAATATGATGTAGGGTTACCTTTCTTCTTTTTTAATTAAAATTATTTTCTTAATTTTTATTTATAAAAATGAAATGAAATTTATCTTTTTCCACACCACCAAGAAGTAAGATAGTAGGCGCGTTTTTGAAAGGTATCCCCAGTAGGCGTAATCCCTTTTAAATAAAAAACAAACAAAAAATAAAGAATTTATTCATAAAGATTAATATAACAAGCAAAATAAATAAACAAGCATAACAAAAATAAATATAAATTCATCTATTAAATAAAAATATGTACATTTATATATAAGTAAAGGTTTTTTTATCACTCGAGAAGTTACTGCTGCTGTTGCTGCTCTCTTCATCTAGATTTATTATAAGGCTTTCTACAGCCTTTTCCGAAAAAACGTCCATTTCCCACATTTTCGGCTCAATTACCTGCTCGACGTGTTGGACACACCGGTGCCATTTCTCACTAATCACAAAAATAGGTACACGAAATATCAACCGACCGACCGGCACGAGAATCTACGCAAATAAATTCTTTAAAGACAACAGCTTACCTACATTTTTGTAACTGCATTTTAAGATTTTCCCCACATAAAAAACACAAACATGATCAACAAAAACACTGCACGATAACACTTTTGTACTAGTAATATGCTCATCTCAATATCTCATTATCATTTCATCAATAAAAGGTATTTTTTAAGCTCTAAAATCAAAAGTTCCCCAACAGAAACTCAATATAAAAAATACGAAACGAGTTACCAAATTGACAAAGGTATCTCTGTTCGAATGGATGTTAAAAGAGGGTTGAAATGCATTAGCCAATCAGTGCGTATTCAACTGTACGCTAGGCAGGTCGTTGTGGGATCTATGTCGGATGCGATCGAAAAATCATTGGCGGGTAAACATTTTTTAAATGGGGTTTCTTTCAATTCAGTATGGTGCACAAATAAGGCGCGCTACTGATTTTGAAAAAGCTTCCCCATAAGGCATGTACTGCCAATTTATAGAGGACAAACTATAGGTACATTTTGCCTTTTCTTACAATCATGTTCCTTGTCTATTATGAATACAAATACCTACAACGCTACAACACATAAATACCACAAGTGGATGACCGATCTTTGTAGATTCACAAAACACAGGATGAAAACAAAAGTGAGAATACCCCTTCACTGTTTTACCCTTCCTCATCGCGTCGTGTTTGGGTTGAGTTAGATAGAAAAGAACTTATTCATTTCAAATTCGAAAACTAGACCCACGCAAAAGAACAACAACAAATCAAGCAGAAGACAAAAAAAAGAAATACAAAACCCACACTACTTCCTCTGCCCCTTCCATCATAGTGCTACTGCTACTGCTACCGCTGCGTCAGCGCTATTTGATTTGAGTTTAGAGTAGAGAGAGGAAAACTAAATTCTTATGAAAAGAGAACAAGACTGTGCGAGCGCGAGGGTACCAATAATGAAGAGAAAATGTCGTACTAATACATTGAAATTCATTTACATGAACTTTTAGTGATGGTTTGAGGCACACCTACCCTTAAAAGAGTTATTAAAAAATTATTATATTATTAAATTATTAAATTAAAATAGAAAAGAAATCAGAGAATTACTGAACGACAGTTGACACGTCCAAATATACTGCTCAATCACCTATTTTTATATTTATTTTCAGTTGTCGGCCTTTTTATAAGCTTGCTATATGCATTGCTCAAATTCTCTAAATCGGATCTACGGTTGACATTAGGTGTGTTTTATTGAGAATCCTACTAGGGAAATCTAAGTAAAGAGTAAGAAATGTTCAATAAAACATGGTCTATAAGGTTTTCGTTTTTAGATTTACCATATGCTACTTTTTGTACCAACTTTCAAATATAAAATTCATAACTATTGTGAATATATTATCCCCAACAAGAATTACTAGGGATAAAAGGAGAAGTAAGAGATACTCGCTATAAAGTAATTTTTGCTTTTGTAATGCATGGAAATTTTACTCTACTTTATATAAAGTAAAAAAGAAATTGTTCACTAAAACACGCCCATTGTCGACTTGTCGACATTATTGACATTTTTGATATTACTGTCTATGCTGAAATTTAGAGTCAACTCGTAGAGGAACAACATTAATTTCTGCTGAGAACATACCAAACAATATGCAAATGTCGAACTTAATGCTATATTTTTTGCGACCTTCGATGTATAAATCAACTGAGCTATGCTACACACAGCACTACACAATACTAGGATATGTACTGTTCTGTACTATAAAAGAATAACCAGATTCAAATTCTTGAAATTCAAGTAGTTGCGCAGTAAGTAGATTGTCCGTGGCAACAATATGACATTTGTTTTGGTTCTGTGAAATTTTTGATCTACATATCTAAACTTTGGAAATTTTATACTATTATTATTTTCGCGGACATTAAAGAAATAAATATTTCTATAAATAATCGCGGTAAGTTCTGAAAAACATTAAAACTATATAAACTTGTACATATATACAAACATACACATATATTTATCAAGCTCTTTTTTTCCAGTTATATAAACGTTTGCAAATAAACTAATTAAACTAGCAAACAAACAATTAAAAAACAAAGAAATGCATAAAGCGACTTTTCAGCCTACAACTAAGTTTTCGGCAAAACAAAATATTAACGGACTTAGATATTCTTCAGCTCTACAGCAGTGCAATCGAAATCCAAAGCCAGTCCCTCCGTTTTCAATACAATCACTTCAAAAAAACACTGTTGTTATGGATGAAGGAAAGTTTAGTGGTAGAAGCAATCAACGTAGTGAGTAGATTTTAAAGAGATTAATTTAAAATAGCAACGTAGACATTGTATGTCTTAAAGATTATAGAACTGAAACGATAGCAACATCATTTCGAATGTATTATGATCGTGGAGACCTGCCAATTAAAATGGAATACCTTACCGGAGGAGATAAAATCGGATGGACGGTAAAAAAAATGTGACAAACATGCGTTTCTATTTTGCGATTTCATTTTGTATTTTTCTCAAATACTCAAATGAATATGGGTATTCTCTGTTGGAGAATAACTATATTCATAGTCATATTGTAAGCTCGAGTTCTCGTGAACTGTAGTTAGGTCGGATAAACTTTTTCATGTACGGTTTAGACAGAAAATGGCCACTTTCGGTCTCTTTTTAAGATGTTCAACATATGCAAAAAAGAAAAATATGGAAACATATATTTTAGAAGGGATTTGGGCTGTATGTATAACGAAAATAACAATAATTTGCTCAAAAATTGCGAAAAAAAGGTAAAAAAAAACTTTGAAGTGTGATTGTTCAAAACTGTAAAATAAAATACTACTTTTTTTTATAAAATTCGTTGCTCATATTAATTTTAAATCATTAACTGAAAACAAATTGATTTTATTGTTTCTGGTTTTTGAGAAAATGGAAAATTACCAAAACTACTTTCTTATACGAGTTTTCTTTTTTTTTTTGGTGCGGTGAATGTTGTACGTAGGTTCGTTTTTGTAATGATGCTTGGGCATCTTTAAATGCAATAGAAACTTTGCATACACCCAACCTCGCACCCATCCCAAATCCTATAGTGTGTCCAAGCAGGGGGGTTGCAGGGGGGCAGCATGCCCCCCCTTACATACCTCACTGTTTGTAAAACAAGTATCCAATAAAAAAGTTGTTTTAGTAATTTTCCATTTTCTCAAAAACCAGAAAACATAAAATCATTTTGTTTTTAGTTTATGATTTAAAATTAATATGAGCAACGAATTTTATAAAAAAAAGTAGTATTTTATGTTACAGTTTTGAAAAATCACACTTAAAAATTTTTTTTTACCTTTTTTTTGCAATTTTTGAGTTTAAAGTCCGTTTTTTCAAAGACTATGCATAGGTTTCACTTGATTTAAAAACATCTTATAGAATAAAGTATTGGCTTTAAAAAAAGATATAAAACTTAGTTTTTAGTATTACCGTTATTTTTTTATTTTTTAATATTTGTTTTAAGCTTTTAGCACTGTTTTTATAAAATTGCCCCCCCCCCCGTCCAAACGGAGGGAGATAGACCCCCCCACCCATAGTAAAAAATGCTTGTATTGATCTGTTCTACAAAAAACAGTTCTCAATTCTTGGCGCCAAAGTTATCGTACTCGTGCCCAGTTTGAGATCTCGAATTCACATTTAGTAATTTTCCATTTTCTCAAAAACCAGAAAATAAAAAATTATTTTGTTTTCAGTTTATGATTTAAAATTAATATGAGCAACGAATTTTATAAAAAAAAGTAGTATTTTATATTACAGTTTTGAAAAATCACACTTCAAAGTTTTTTTTTACGTTTTTTTTCGCAATTTTTGAGTTTAAAGTCCATAGGTTTCACTTGATTTAAAAATATCTAATAGAAAAAAGTATTGGCTTTAAAAAAGGATATAAAACTTAGTTGTAAGTATTACCGTTATTTTTTAATATTTGTTTTAAATGTTTGGCACTGTTTTTATAAAATTGCCCCTATCGCCAAACGGAGGGAGATAGACCCCCCCCACCCATAGTAAAAAATGCTTGTATTGATCTGTTCTACAAAAAACAGTTATCAATTCTTGGCGCCAAAGTTATCGTACTCGTGCCCTTTTCGTTAATGAAAAACGATATTAATCTTAACACAACTCAATTATTTTCATTTAATCAACTCCTACAAGTATGCTTGTTTTCGAGCCAATGTTCAAAAATGAATAAAAGAAACTTCTATACACCCAACATCGCAAAAACAAAATATTTTTTCTCCTTGCCGGTATAATGTGACGAAGACCCTCTTTTTTACCAAAAATTTCATCTCATAGGAGATAATTTTACAGAAGTTTAATTTTATGGGAAGTTTCACTTTTTTTAGTTGAATTTGTGTGGCTATGAAATATAGAAACACGAAAAACTTCAAAAATTTACTGGAAATGGCAATTTCCTGACCAAACGTACCTGAAAAGGCTATGTCCATCATTTTAGCGAATGTAAGGGCTAAATCTATCGGTAAGTGTTCAATTTTTCAAAAGCTTCAAATTTCATATTTAAACAAAAAAATGTATTTCTTATAAACTAAGTTGCATTCATCAGCCGGGCTTTCATTGACGTATTAGGTATGGACCGCCAGTAGCCAACTTCACGCGTGTTCCAACATAACTAGGGGCGCCATCAACTACTTGCAGGGAATCTGCGTAGCTGTGATATGATTTTTTTAATTAATTATTTACTATTGAAATATTTTGGTAAAAATTATTATCAAACTACTTTTATTTTACAAAACACATCCACTCCTTATATCATGAGTTACTTACAGATGAAAATATTATCGTTTTCATTTAAATTCTAATGGCGAAATTAGTACACGTATTTAACACTAAAAGATGATGGCGTTTTTAGGCTGTTTTTAGCTGGAACAACTTTTCTTGGCTGTTTATATAAAAATTTCAACCGACTGGCGGTCCATATCTAGTACGTCAATGCGGTCTTTTTTTCAATTTTTTCAGCAGTTACCTATTAATTCTCTAAAAGTTGTCAATGTCACCAACGTCATAGGTGGGTAGTTGTTGTTATATTTGTTAACAGACTCTCAAATTGTCATTCTGAAAGTTGTGGGTAGTTATCTTTTGGTACAGACTTTGATGACTATACGTACTTCTAAAAATTTTATAATTATGGAATTATGTACAGTTCTACTTTTATTCCAAACAGTTTATTTCACTCTTTTATATCATTATTTTAAGTTTTGTGTTTTATACCATGCCAGCTCTAAAAGCACACAAAAAATACAAAGGCCAGTCATTTTGCCGAAAATAAATAAATTATTAGCTATTATTAAAATTTCACTTTGAATGAAGAAAGACAACTAGTTACTAGTTGTCTT
The DNA here is from genome assembly GCA_951217065.1 of Baccha elongata. Lineage (NCBI taxonomy): Eukaryota > Metazoa > Arthropoda > Insecta > Diptera > Syrphidae > Baccha > Baccha elongata. The sequence goes on from OX578272.1 coordinate 199,235,766, forward strand.
TTCTGTTACCAATGCCCAGTGGCGGATCCACTCCGGAAAAAGGCTGAAAACTACGTATTCAGTGGCTACGAAAAAAAAAATAACTTACCAAAAATAAATGTAACTTCAAAATATAACTTAAGAAGAGTTGTGTTTTTCAAACAAATCTTCGGCATACGCATCAACCCTTCTTCAAAATACCTATGAGTACATTACGTGCCCGTTGTCGAAGCAAACGAAGAAAAACTTCCCCACGATGACTGATTCATACATAAAGACGATGTAGTTAACATCCTAATTCAATGTTTATATATACACTGAGTTACAAAAAAAGTGGAGCACCTTGAAATTTTGCAACATTTTGAAGTAACTTAAACAAATAAACGTTTTTCTGGTACAGTTTTGTTTATTAACATAAAAGTAAGTCATTCATGTAATAAAAAACGAAAAAATAGGAAGAACTTAGAAATAAACCATAAATTAAGGAAAATGGGCATAAACTTCAATTTTACATTTTTTACATTTTTTTTTTTTTTTTTTTAACTAGTCCTTGTTTCTTCAATAGTGGGTATTGCCTCCACGAACATCTAATAAAGCTTTAATTCCTTGGATAAGGTTGTCAAAATGATAACAACACATCAAAAAGTATGACTGCGCCACTGTTTTTGTAACTGAGTGTATATATCTTAGAACTGACAATGTCGCAACTTAGGTCTACTTAATTTTCTCTATGGCTATCTGATCCCATGGAGATCAAATACTACAGCAAGTGTTCAACTATCGCCGAACTAACCAACTTCATAAGCTTGCTGAAGTCTCCACAAACGAAGAAAAACTTCCCCACGATGACTGATTCATACATAAAGACGATGTAGTTAACATCCTAATACAATGTTTATATATATATATCTTAGAACTGACAATGTCGCAACTTAGGTCTACTTAATTTTCTCTATGGCTATCTGATCCCATGGAGATCAAATATTACAGCAAGTGTTCCACTATCGCCGAACTAACCAACTTCATAAGCTTGCTGAAGTCTCCACAACTATCCTAACTACGCTTATGATGAATCTTAACTGATATCTATTTTGAATTTTCCCTACTGTTTATACAAACTTAACTGTTGTTGCGAATCTAGTTTTACTAAAACTACTGACTATTATGAAGCTTAATTAATGTTTATGCAAACTTAACGACTGTTGCAAATCTAATTTTACTGAAACTACTGACTATCATGAAACTTAACTAACGTTTATGCAAACTTAACCGCTGTTGCAAACCTAATTTTACTGAAACTACTGACTATTATGAAGCTTATTTTATGTTTATGCAAACTTAACGACCGACTGTTGTAAATCTAATTTTACTGAAACTACTGCCTATCATGAAATTAAGTAACGTTTGCCTATCCAATATGCTCAGCTAAAAAGTGCCTACAAAGTGCCTAGATTGTTCCCGATTGTGGCACGGCTCGGAATTGTAGAAGTTCAAAGCAAAGTGCTATCAGCTCGACTAAGTTCGTATGCTAGGTACCTTGGTATTCGAGTGTATACTAAACTATTAGTTTGTGTCTTCGCTATTCGTATCCGGGCTATGGTAAACCTTCAACGTAATGAGATGCAGTAAGTACCATTGAGTGATTCCTTACGTAAAGGAATAGCTTGAGTGGTTCAATAGAAACTGCGACAACCCAGCTAACACGTGTAAACATTCATTTGTGTGCACTCGAATCATTTTTGTTGAGGATGCTGCCAGAGAGTTGGGTGTAAGACGAATGAGTTTCAGAGAGAATAACAAGTCACACCACAGAGATACTTTATTTATGTATGTATTAAAAAATGTATTAAAAAATGTATGTATTAAAAAATTAACCAACATTCCTACCTTCTATCTCCTTTTCTAATTCTGATTCCCTTTCTCTCTAAACTTATGTTGGGGACCTTATCAGTACCTATGTTATGTTCATATCTAGTATATGTATAGATTTACATATTATGATTACATATTATATATATATATTGATATTATATACATGTGGGATTGAGATTTGAGAAGCGGACGACAGTGAACATACAACTACTAACCTACTGAACAGCGAACGGTACACACACACATACATATACAACGAACCGACAACATACGTGAACACGTCGGTTAATAGATGTCAAAAAATTATCGAAATAAATAAAGACTCGAGTATGAAATTAAAAAATATTAAAATGTTTATTAATTTCTACTTTTCGCCTTCTCGGAAAGTAAACATTGTTCCAAGGGGCGAAGACGGAGAATTATTAATAAATATTACAATGCGAAGAGCATGGAGAATGTGAATGTAAAAACCAGATATTTTTTTTTTGCGATTACGGAATTTGTTTTTTTATATGTAAGTGCAAGTGCGTTTATTATGGTTGTGTTTTTAACATTGTTAATAAAATGTTCTTTTATTATTTTCCGAACAAACAGGATTCACGTAACGTAATACGGGCCCAGGGGTAATAGGAAACAGCGTTTCTTCTAAATACCAACCAGATTTCTTTAATTTCTTGTAACAATTAAGTCATCAAACTCAGCGATAGGTCGTTTTGCTGTTAAGTCGTTTTATTCAATAAAGAAAAATATATATTTAAAAATTAATCCTAGACAAAGCATTTTATTTTGAATATTTTGGAAAGACGCTTTAAACTAATGTCGAATTCCTTGGAAATAAAAAGTAGATTTTTTTCGGATTAAAGTTGCTTTTTCTCCGAAAATCATAATCCATGGACAAGAAAAAGTTGATTTTTTTACCCTCAGATCAACTTTTCTTCAATCTCGATGTGATAGCAAGATTCACACGTATTTGCACACATACTTCACAAATTTGATTCCTTCTGACAGACGGTCTTTTAGATGTGTAATTTGGTTTAGTTTAAAAGGGATTTCCCAAATAAAATAATTTTAAAACAATCTATTGAAAATGAATTTCGTTATTGATAGTAAAAATTGTGAATTATGTGCGTTACAATGAAATGTTTAGATCGCGTCTATAAAATATAAACAATACAATCACAAAAAAGCAACTTCGTTGTTTCAACATCCATGGGAAGGTAAAAAAATCAACTTTTCCGATCAAATCTGAAAAAATCCAAGGAATTCGACATAAATTGTATGGTAAGAGCCAACCCTACAATTTTTGGGAGCTCGTCCGGGATGTGCCACGGGAAAAGTTAGTGTGCATTAGTTGAAGTGCCACGAAAAAAAGCCAGATACAATCTCCAAGATTATCTGAGTGAATGCGTTGTATGTTAAGAGAAGAAAAACTACAATCGATTTACTTTGTATACCTACATATTTGTGCGCGAAAAAAAAAACAGATACAACCCCAAGTTTATCTGAGCGAATGCATTGTGTACTATGGAAAATTATTATTGATCGGTTGTGTTATACCTACATATTGATCGCGAAAAAAAAACCAGAAACAACCCCCAAGTTTGTCTGAGCAATTGCATTAATAATTCTAAGTAAACAATCCGAATTGGTAATTTAATAATCAGAGTGATTAAAAAAAAACACAAAACAACAACACACAATAGTGGTTGCGATTTGTGAAAAAATAAAGCCAGGCATAACCGCCAAGTTTATCTGAGTGATATCATTCGTTTTAGAATCGTCGGAAAGCAATAGATAAATCCCGTTTGAAAAAAAAAACAAAAACGTACACATTTAAAGAAATACATTTGGTGCGCGAAAATAGTGCGCAGCTGTACGAAAACTGATCGACAGTCAGTTAAGAATATTTGCGTAAATCGTCGTACCTACCTCATCAATCCATATATATGTGTGTGTGTAATTTGTAACCAAAAAGAAAAAAAAAACTAAACTCAAATAAAGGGCTTCAACCAAAGATTATCTAATAAAGATAAAAATCTGTAGTTACGTCCGTCCCTCCGGTTACCCAATGTTTAAAAATGCTTTAAAAATTTGTTTGTATGTATTATGTTAATGGAAAAACAAGTTGTGTCTAAATATAATCTAAACAAAATTAATATTGGCTTTTTGTGCGAATAACTGTTTAATAATTTTTTAATATTAAGAGTTGTAATGAAATTAAATTTTTTTTCAGTTTGGAATGTTTCTTCTTGTAATTGGCACTTTAAACAAATTATTTAAATTATTTCTTGTATATTCTTGTATAATTTATATTGAACTAGAACACAACACCAAAAATAATGTTTCAAAAATGATAGCGCTGCATGAATGTTTGCATACATGTACTAGGAAACCACATTTAAATGTCAAATAGTGTGCAGTGAAACATTTGACTACATGCCGTATACTAGCCATACGTAAGCACCAAATATATGTGCATTCTTATGTAACCACATCGAATGTAACCCTTCTGGTTACATTTGCACATGTGTCTTTTTAGGTAAACATGCGGTGTACCTACTACCGAAATATTCGTGGATATAACAACATCGCTAAATGTTGCGCTAGTAACACAAATACACCATTGGTACGGGACGTCTGAGACACATTCGCATGTGGTTTTTTACATTCCGTGTACTTCATCCTTAAGTTTTGCTTTTAGTATTTTTGTTGTATATGATTCAACCTTCTAAATATTAGGTACTAATATTTCAATGGAGGTACATTTCTTACCCCAAATTTCTTTTTATACCGAAACAAACAAATGAAAACGCAACTAGTGAAGTAATGAGTTACTGGTGTAGGAACAGCCTAACCAAAAAATAAACGAGTTTGTGAACAGACCCAAAAAGCTGATGATTTTGAAAAAGGCGGGAAAATTAATCCACCACTCAGCTTAGGTGAGATTGTGTGCAGTTTTCCTTTGTTCTCACGCACACTTTTTCATCTAAGCTGAGATCAGCTGATGTCGAAGCTTGTAGGTAACGTCAAATAAAATGACAGGATTACCCTCTCTGTTAGCTCCTCTGTGGCTTCAGCCCAAAGCGGTGCTAGTGTGGCGAGTAAAAAAAAAAACTACTACATAAAGACACACCGAGGTTGCTTGCTCCAACAAAAAAGAGCAACCGAAAGAGAACGTGGATGGAGACTGGAGAAGGAGCAGCTGCCAGCTGGGCAAACAACGAAAAAAAATATTAAAGTGGTAAGCAAATGACCGATTTTTTTTTTTTTTTTTGAACTTGAACACGGTGGGACTTAAACTGGTGTTACAGGATAGGCTTCTCGATTTTGGATTGGCACGTGACGGAAAAGACCACCAGTTTGAGGAAGCCAGGGGTGGATTGGAAATGTTAACTATGAGCAAGTTTAATTTGCGGGACATAGATGATTCGCTGACACACTTCGACGGTAGTGGAATAATTGACGTCAATCAATGGATCCAGGAAGTAGAGGAGAACGCTACAGCGGTAGGATGGGACGGAGTGCAAAAGTAAATCTACTCATAACAACTGCTCAATTGCACAGCAATGATGTTTGTCAAACCATCGTTAAGATATGGGATGCTCTGAAGAGAATTCTCATCAAAGAATTCGGAGTGAAGTTGTCTTCAGACGAAGACGCGGGCTTAGGACAAAACAGAAAAAGCCGTCGGAATCGCTGCTTGAGTTTTTATATTCAATTTTAGAACTGGCTTATTTAATTACACTCGATGACGAGAGTGTAATAGAATATTTTATTGAAGGTGTTCCAGACAGAACAAGGTCGCGTAAACCTTCTTCCAATTTTATCGTAGACTAGCAAACAATAGTTCTTGAATCTAAAGGTCAACACAAATTTACGATTTCATCATTCTTACTTGGCTAATATAAGTTTGATGATCCTAGGTGTGATACAACTGACGTATACTCCTCCTACATACGTCGAGTTCTCTTGTGGGGAAGGAAATGTGGAACGGTCCTATTGAAGGTTAGTGACCTTCAATACGTAAGGACGTTTTCATGTAACTTCGTTACATGAATATTGATAAGACAGTAGAATAGAAATAAGTGTCACCGTTTTATTGGAGTACAGACCCAGTAAAATCCCGGTTTTGTTTTTTTTTCTTTTTTGTGGTAACACTACTTGAACGTGACAATAAACTATTAGCTTCCATTTATCATATCGTCTAGTTAACCTGTCCTAATATTTTTTTATGTAGCGGGTCCATCTCAACCGTCCGTTACAAACTTATAAGTAAGTTTTTTTATTTGTGCAGCAAACTTTTAATGGCAAAATGCAAGAGAAATTTGTCTTAATAAACAATGAAAATCATTTTGATAGCTCAAAGGAGTTCGGAGATATCACTATTTAAAAATGTGTCTCACTGTTCCGACCTCTTCCCTACATTAATTGTAAAGTTTAATAAAATAATAATTATCATTTTATTATTTTTTTTATTGTACTATTCATACTGGAATGTCAGTTGTATTACTCGGACCTTCATTATTCCTTCAATTATTGAATTTTTGAACAACAACAACAACTTAAAGGTGCTACCACCAATTGTTTACGAATTTTATATTTCTTTTTATGTTTATTTTGGCTGGAGATGTATATATTTCATGGGGTGCCAAGTCCATTCATCAGTCTCCCTATTAGTGGTGCTCAGCTTTAATTCAATTTTATTATGAAAAACTTTCTACATGCACATCATAGCATTTGAACCAACGCATATCAGATTTACGCAGCCTTCGAAGTCATATGCAGTACGCATTCCTACGCTTATGACCACTGATTTCACAGGTCGAGATGTGATGTTTGTTTATCAAACGCATTTGGATGGAATAAAACTGATTTAAAACTGGTTTGATCTCCTCCTGTGTAGCTGCCAGGTTTGTCAACTTTGTGGGCCACTTACTTTCAGAATTCATCAGAAAAGATGGACCTATGAACCAACCAAGATGGATCGAATTCGAGAAGCCTCTGCCATTTGGTTCCATCATCAGCAGGATTCAACTTCGTGGGAACATACCTCCATTGATTTTCGTTTTTCGACTCGAGAATTCCGCTGACTCTAAAAGCCACAAAAAGACGATAATTTCGAGCATCCGATTGTATCCCGGGAAGAACAGTTTTTGAATCCCACCAGTAGATCTCTTTGTCAAATTGTATGGTATGGCATTCCTTGATACTGTTGGCCAATCTAACGTCAAGTCTAGCTGCTTCAAGCTCAAGCCGCGGAATCGATACCAAACTGAGAGGTGCAACTCTGGTTTTTGACGATTTATTCTGCGGTCTACATGATTGCCTTTGGACACCCTGATATAAGCAACAGCTGCGAAAGCGTTCATGCTTGCTACGACAAACACATGTAATTGGGTCTCGTCCTGTTCGCCAAAATTTCTTGGGATTTGGATTTGGTTGATGTTTCCTAGATGTTTTACACATAAGAGCCACTTGTCATAAGTGTCATCGTTAATTGGATCATCCCAGTCAATTTTCGTTCTCCATATTTCCTGCATTATAATTATTAAGTAGATCATTAAGTAGATCATTAGTCCAAGTGGATCAAATATTGACACGCAGTACTTGGTTGGGCGTTTGGTTGGGCAAGCATCTCCGAGTAACAATTCAGACACTGATGCTTTTGGTGAGATTGCATATGTAAAATTATCAGAAGTAGTGTTCCACCATATACCTAGAACATTTTCTGTCCCAGACTCTTGATTTACACACATCTCTCTCTTTTCAAATGACTTTTCTTCTCTAAGAGCATTGATAGCTTTGGAAGAATTGGAGATCCAGTGCCGTATTTCAAAGCCGCCATAGTTGTGAATGTGCCTTATTTCTTGAGCAAGTTCAATAGCTTCGTCTTCGTTGTTGGTGCTGTCCAAGAGGTCATCTACATAGTGACTTTTTAGAATTGAATCCACTACCCTTGGATACTTCGCTACAAACTCTCGTGCATTTGTATTTTTGACACATTGAGCAGTACTTAGAGAGCTAGTAGCCCCAAGTGTCAACACATGCACTACGAACATATCGGGTGTTGCTTCAAGGTTCTGGCTCCACAGGAATCGCTGGGCGTGTTGGTCTTCATTGTTTATTCCGACTTGGTGAAACATTTCGCGAATGTCGGCACATATGGCTTTCCTTCGTTCTTGAAATCGGTATAAAACAGATGTTAATGAAGCAAGCTAGTCGGGACCTGAGAGTAATACTGAATTCAAAGAAACACCATGAACTTTGGCGACGCGTCCCAGACTATTCTTGTTTTATTTGGTTTGTTTGGGTTCTGAACGGCGAAGATTGGAAGGTACCATGTACGGGGATGATTTTTTTTCAGACAGCTTACGAATAAAGACCTTTTGTAAATATTCTTCATTTGTTTTTTTGAAGCTTGAAGTCTGTTCGGTATCTTTGGATAATTTTTTTTGAAGACATTCGTATCTGCGGAGAGCCATGGGGTAACTGTTTAACAATTTCCATAGTAATATTGCACATCGTCGAATTTCCATAGTAAGTCCGTTTCATAATATTTACCCTTCCGAACAGTTTGGCCCTTAAGAGTCTTAATTTCTCGAATTTCATCCGCCGATCTTACCAAGTCAAGATTGGCTACTCCAAGGCTGTCAAGAGAGAAGTAATCCTTGACCAAGCCATGCAATTTGCTGTCATCGTTTCCACATTCCTTAAAGTTATGGAAATTTTGAACCAATGCTGACTCACCTGAATAGTTGACCTCGGGAAGAGGATGGGCCATACGCCACCCATCCAAGTCTAGTTTTTGTTGCCACTGGAAAACCTGCACCTCCTTCGATCACCTTGAGTGGAATTGAAAGCCTCAGGTTGTTAAGGCCAATGAGCATTAGGGGCACTGCTTGCACATATGACTAAATTCCCATCATTTTTGAAATTGTGTAGCAGCTTGTTACATCTGGATACCCAACCGCTCTGGCCGCAGAGGCGATCTATGTTGCAGCGTGTTCCCAAATATGATTTAAGGCAGGTGTGGCATAGTTTATGCATTCGCCTCGCATCCCACCTCTCGTTTATATTCATGTTGTGAAAACGGCTACAATCCTCAATGCTTTTACATGATTGGTTACAAATAAGACACAGTTTTTTGTCTGATGATGCCATTTTGTTATTTTTTTCTGCATGTGCATTAAAGTGAGCTCTTGTCTTCTTGTGTTGGTCCGTTTTACCTACTGCAACAAATGGAGTTATAAGTGTGATACAACTGAAGGTCTCTGCGAGTTGGTATAGCAAAGCATTAAACTCAAACAAACTGACACATGAAAATGTTCTCATGTGAGTTGCCCTATTCAATTTAATTTGGGCAAGTAGTTTGTTCTCGAGTTCTTGTTGCAGCGACATATTTGAGAGATGAGAATGAAGTGAGCAGGCCTACATAGAGAAACCACATAATTTAGTGCTGTTCTCAAAACTGCTAATGAGAGGCAATTTTTTCTGGATCTCCATCAAAATGTGGGAGTTATCTTGGTGTTGATTGTCGGGCTGCTAGTTGGTTCCTTGTCAAAGGGGAAAATATGGTTCTATCTCGTTAGGATCATGTAAACGGTGAAATTTGCTGCCGTCTTGATGCTTGGAGTTGAGATGATAAACACAATATGGATTGGTTGGCATTTGTTAATATCCGAGTGTTTGAGGAACATTTGTGTGGTGTTAAGGTACACTCTTGGCCTGAGCTGATGCGTGAAGCGGTCCTGTTGGATGAGGAATGAATTTATATTTATGATGAACCTTCGTTTGCCATAGTTGGTTGTTGAACTTCTTGAATACGACTTCGTGAGATATGAGCTACGGCTCCCAAATAGTTGTCCAGCTGAGTTGATTGTATTACATTAACATTTACATACACGCTGGGTATGAACCTCCTGTAACCATTCACCAACTCGTTCCTGTGCGTTTGATTCTAAATCAACTTCGCTTTTTCCATCTAATATAAAATATTTTTTTCATTTTTCATTTCATTTCATTTAATTTTTTGCTTTAAATGTTCCTCGTCTGTTTTTGTCTGTCGTGTTCTCAGCTCCTCGTCCCGCTTTTCTTGCAAAGTTCTTGCTTCTTCCAACATTTGAAGCTGAAGATCGGCACGCTTTATACATGCTATGGACTTTGTTTTTGTTGACCGTGTAGACAATGGCTTTTTGTCGCATCTTTTACGACACAAGCTTCACACTTCCATAGCGAAAACTCGATCTCAGCAGTAACATCTACACATTCGAAATGAAACCATCTTTGACAAACAGGATCATCGCATTGCACCATTTCGTCGGTGTCTGGCTGTTTGCATATTTCGCAGCTGATGTTTTCTAAATTAATTTTCCGCTTCTGGTGCGTCTCGGTGTTTCTTGACTCGGCATGACAAATAATTAGATATACATTATGTGTACCACAGTACACATATTAAAGGTAATATACTGCGCAGGTTGTCAAAAATCGAATGACATATGAAAAAAAAAAACATTCGACTCTACTTATAAAAAGTCTATAACCAATATGTCCTTTTTTTATTATCAATTTGAATTTTCTTATTCTATATTTTTATATAAGTACGTCTTTTCTTTAAGATGATTTCTTTTGAATGTACTAGTTGCTGATTATTATTTTTCAAGTTGTTTTAGTTTTTCATTTTCACGGCTATAATAAATTTTATTTTTTTTTAGATGTCGTTCGGCTTGCCAACACAGTTGTTGTTCAAAAATTCAATAATACTAATAATAACATAAAATGTTTAATGAAATTGGTATCAACTTTTTAAGTTTAAACTATCATATAAACTATATTATAGCTATCAGTTAAAATCATCATTGAAACACGAAACGGTGGATTTTTGCTTGACAAATCGGTTATAGCAATAATTGAAAATGACCTGTTATTGAAAATATTACAAACGAATTATTGCCAACAACATAAACAATATTATTTTCAATAATATATTAAATATTAATAAAAAACTTTTATATTTCACTGCCAGACACAACAAAACCAAACAAAAGAAATTCAAACAAAATAATTTGAGGATAGAGCTGATCATCGAAATTCATCATTGAACGAAAAACTGATAATTGAACAGTGGGAAAATCGAACACCATCAGTGGAACGATTGTGTTCCACTTTATGGAACTAAAGTCAACTGTTCACTGAAATCGATTTTCATCATTGAAAACACAAAATTGCTTATATTTTTCGAATCAAGCGTTATTTTTTTGATAAAAAAAAATCTATAATTCATTAGCTTCATTTTTTTACCAATTAACAACAATTTTTTTAGATAATTTTACTAAAAAATGAAAAAGAAAATTTTCAATGATGAGTTTCAATGATAGCTATAACTGGCCCCTAAAAAACAAATTTTCTAGCTTTTCCAAAAGGTCTATCAAATCGTTGTAAATTTTACCGTTACTTTTTAATAACTGCCTAAACGGGGAAGATAGACCCCCTCTCATAAAATTTTTTTTCTATCTTAACCCAGTGTAATCGCACTAGCTTTTTGGTGCATCGTATACCTATCATCCTCTATATTAAACATAAATAAGGTGACTACAAATAATGTTACATTTTTTATATTGCACTTTAAAAATTAAATAGGATAGTTAAACCAATAAGTAAAATCAAAACATAAATAATTAAACAAAAACGGTTGATATAATATGCATACAGACAAATAAACAAAAACCAACAAATCTAATATAAAACAGTACTCCACGGAGAACAGTACTGGCAGCACACTGCAACATTTAGCAAGTCTTTCTATTTGTGTTTAATATACATACCTTTATTATAAATTGCAATTATTTATGGATACAAATAAAGGGGATTTTTGTAGACGGGTCAAATACAAGCCTTTTTATTTATTATGGGAGGGAGGGGTCTATCTCGCCCCATTTAGGATGTAGGGGCGATTTTCGATAAAAACGACTTAAATGGAAAAACAAATATTAAAAAGCAACGAGAATTCTTAAAATGCAAAACAATAACGATTTTAAAAGCTGGAAGTCTGATCTTTAATTCTACATTTAAATTAAATTATTTGTGTCAATAGTTTTCAAAAAGTTTGCATTCAAACTCAAAATTTTGATAAAAAAACGCGAAAATCAATATTGAATCAATTTTTCTCAAAATTGTTAAATGGAAAACTAAATTCGCTCATATCAATTCTGAATTGAACACAAAAAACCGAAAGCTTTTATGTCCTTTAGTTTTTGAAGCACTTTTTATGAGTAGGTATTTTTCTTTTATATTAAATGTGATCTTTTTTAGGGATAGAGACTAAATCACGACTGCCAAAATCCCGACTGACAAAACCCCGACTGTACGAAATTCCGAATAGTCCCACCAGACGACTGGACATACCCTAAGCGGAGCAACGAAGTTACGTGAGCGGTACTGACTACAGAAATAGAATTAAAATTCCTTGAAACCCAAGTGCTGTTGAACATGGAAACATTGGACTAAGGGGCCGGTTATAGCGATCAGGAAAAACCATCAGGAAAAGTAGAAACAAATGGGAACAGGAATTTTTTCCTGATGTGCGTTTATAGCGATCAGGAAAAATGTGTCAGTGAACAGGCTGTTTTCCTGATTGAAATGCATACGAAAAACTTTTTCTGACAGAAATCTGTCAGTGGAACAAGTGAAAATTTAACTCAAATAATTGGAACGATTTGTTCCATTTTTTTAAATGTCAGCTGGCACGAAAAATTAGTTTTCGTCAGGAAAATAAAGAAATACATTTTAAACAATAAATAATTATTCTATAGTAAAAATTATTAGCAAAAAAAATTCTTTGAGTTATTTGTAGTCAATAAGTGAAGTATTTGTGTTTAAAATCGATTTAAAACAACATAAAAGATCCATTCGAACATTTTTCCTGATGCGTTTTCCTGATCGCTATAACCGGCGCCTAAGGCAGTCGGGATTTCGTACCCAACCCATAACGGTTCAAAATTCGATTGTATCATCATCATCGGCTCGACAACCGGGGTCCGGTCCTAGCCTCCTCGAGGCGATGGCGTCGGTCTCGAGCCGACGCCATCCAGTATGTTTGTTTTAAATGGTCAAGCATGGTTCGGACTTCAGATTTAAAATGTCGAAGCAAATTTGGAAGAAAAGTGAAGTAGATCCAAAATTTCCGAGGTAGATTAAAACATAATTTATAATATAAAATAAAAAAATTTCAATAAAAAAAGGTTTTCCAACTTCTTCAAGGGAGATTAGTTTTTATTATGAACTAAAATTTAAATTTAATTTTTCACACAATTTGACTTAGGTACTTAACAATTTTAAAAATAACATATGTACATTTTACATTAGTTTAATTATTATTATTTGTTGAATATTTCTTATTTTTTTTTATTAATTTACGTTACATTTATTATTATTACATTTAAAACCAAAACTTGCATAAGAAAAACAAAGATTATTATACTACATACATATACATATCTAAAAACACTAGAAATAACAGACAACCTTAATGTTAATATCACAGACTTATTATTGCCACACTGTATTTTGACTTTATATTGTCTTTGTCTTCTTTCGTGTTAATTGTTGTTTTTAATTTTTCTTGTATTCATAGGCTTTCTAATGTATATACCTAGTATTTATCCAACGTTCTTTATCCAATATTCTTATGTTGTCAAAATCAGATGTATGTTTACTTTCCTCTATATGTTGTGCCAAACCTGTTATTGTCTTGTTTTTTTTTTAATATCCGCTTGATGTTCAGCTATCCTCACTCCAAGTGGTCTTTTTGTTGTACCTATGTAAACCAGATCACACTTGGTATCGTTGAAATTTTGAGTTTGACAGTAGTTTTTTTTCAAAAATTATTGATAGATTTCACTTGATTTAAAAACTGGTAATAAAACGGATTATTGGCTTTCAAAAAAGTTATAATATTGTAGGTATTACCGTTATTTTTCAATGATTTTTTTTCCATTTTTAGTACTTTTTAGTACATTAAATTGCCCCTCCCGCCCAAACGGGGGAAGATCGACCCCCCCCCCCCCCCCGATCACAAACCCACTTAGAAATTGAAAAAGTTGGTAGTGGTTACAATAATATTAACTGATTTTTGATTTTGATATATTAAGCGCATCTGTTTTTCTATGTTTTAGGTTGACATTGGAAAATTGGACTACAACCTTTACTTGCCTTTATTTTTTGATGGGCTTTCTGAAACAAAGCATCCTTATAAAACCTATGCCCGTCAAGGAGTTTTGGATTTGTTGACCCATGGAGGGGATAAAATACAACCAGTTATTCCCCAACTAATTTTACCAATCAAAAGTAAGGCACTAAAAAATAATAATTTGAAGACAAATTTAAAAAAAAATATCTTAAAGATGCCCTCAGCACTAATAACTTAGAAGTTATGTGTACTACTTTGAAAATCTTGCAGCATCTAGTTGTATCATCAGATTTGGTGGGACCAGCTTTGGTACCTTTTTATCGACAGCTACTACCAACTTTTAACTCTTTTAAAGTAAAAAATTGTATGAATGTTTTTATATTATTCCAGTTTGTGCATAACATTTCAAATTATACATATTTTTAGTAAACTGCGGAGATGAAATCGATTATAGCCAAAAGAGCAACATGAATTTGGGGGACTTGATTGATGAAACACTTCAGGTTCTGGAAATACATGGCGGTGAAGATGCTTTTATTAACATTAAGTACATGGTTCCCACTTACGAGTCATGTTTCTTAAACTAGTTTGAAACTGATGAATTTAGTTTGGTTTCAACAACTCTATTAAAGAAAATTGCCTATGTATTTACGTACCAAATTAGATCAGATAAGCATACTGACAAACACAAACACAATTGCAATAATCATTAATTATTATTCATTTCTGTAAGGTTTTCATGTAGCTAGATACTTCTTTTAGATTAAACTGCAAAATTTGGAAGAAAATATCTACGATGCTGAAGAACTCGACTCTATGTTTATAAAAATATTGTTAGAATATAAAAATATATAAATAAAAATATTGTTAGTAGTTATGTTAAAATAACAATAGTTGTATTTCATTATGATGTCCTGTCCAGATCAGATTTGCGTCGCCAAAAGCATACAAATAAAAACAACATAAGATCCAGCTTTGTTTCTAGATCATCCAGTCCGTTCCAGATCAGAGGGGATAATAAAATAAACTCTATATAAAATTGTTTCGTTCATGTATTTAATGTTTGAATTTGAATCCTTTATACATAGTTGCATAATAAAATGTTTAGAGGAAAATATAGAGCTAAACGAAAAATACTAGAGAAACAAACGAAACCTTTGAGTAAGGTTTTTTTTTTGTAATTAGTGCAAACACGAGGGCTTATGAGTTTATGACTATTTTTTTTTTTTATGAAGGGAGTTTTTAAAAGGAGATCCCGATGCACATTGGTTTTGAAAACCTGAACCTGAAGGCATTCCAAAAACGTGTTGTTCGCCTCAAGAATCTCTGTATTTAACAGCATGGTACAAGAATAATAAGGTATGTTTGGCAGTTCAGTGCAACTGAGGGGGAGAGTACGATAACTTTGGCGCCAAGAATTGATAACTGTTTTTTGTAGAACAGTTCAAAACAAGCATTTCTTACTATGGGTGGGGGGGTCTATCTCCCTCCGTTTGGGCGGGAGGGGTAATTTTATAAAAACAGTGCTAAAAATTTAAAACATATATTAAAAAATAGCGATAATACCTACAACCAAGTTTTATATATTTTTTTAAAGCCAATAATTTTTTCTATTAGATGTTTTTAAATAAATTGAAACCTATGCATAGTCTTTGAAAAAACGGACTTTAAACTCAAAAATTTGCGAAAAAAAAGGTAAAAAAAAACTTTGAAGTGTGATTTTTCAAAACTGTAAAATAAAATACTACTTTTTCTTATAAAATTCGTTGCTCATATTAATTTTAAATCATAAACTGAAAACAAAATGATTTTATATTTTCTGGTTTTTGAGAAAATGGAAAATTACTAAAACTACTTTCTTATAAGAGTTTTCTTTTTTTTTGTATACGGTGAATGTTGTACGTAGGTTCGTTTTGTAATGATGCTTGGGCATCTTTAAATGCAACAGAAACTTTGCATACACCCAACCTCGCACCCACCCCAAATCCTATAGTATGTCCAAGCAGGGAGGTTGCAGCATACCCCCCCCTTACATACCTCACTGGTTATACGCCTTAATACGTAAGCAAGGAAAAAACAAGTATCCAATAAAAAAGTTGTTTTAGTATTTTTCCATTTTCTCAAAAACCAGAAAACATAAAATCATTTTGTTTTAAGTTTACGATTTAAAATTAATATGAGCAACGAATTTTATAAAAAAAGGAGTATTTTATTTTACAGTTTTGAAAAATTACACTTCAAAGTTTTTTTTACCTTTTTTTTCGCAATTTTTGAGTTTAAAGTCCGTTTTTTCAAAGACTATGCATAAGTTTCACTTGATTTAATAATAGATCTAATAGAAAAAAGTATTGGCTTTAAAAAAAGATATAAAACTTAGTTGTAAATATTACCGTTATTTTTTAATATTTGTTTTAAATTTTTAGCACTGTTTTTATAAAATTGCCCCTCCCGCCAAAACGGAGGGAGATAGACCCCCCACCCATAGTATAAAATGCTTGGCGTAAAATATAATAGCATTACATTTTTTGCTTAAATTTTTGCGTTTCGCCCTAGTTTGATGGTGGGCTCATCAGCTAGATGACATCAAACCTTCTCTAGTACGCAATAATTGTCGATGATTACCGACTGCTATATAAAATTTACAGAGAAAACTCACTGTGAATTTTATTTTTCTAAAGAACTTTGATTAAAGTTAGACATTAGAATTAAGATGTTATGCTCGTGGCAAATTTTATTCAAAACTGAGCCAAGAAACTCACAGGCACATTTTTGGAACCAGAATGAGGCTGTATACACATTTTTTCGTGCGCACAACAAAACTCACGCTTGCGAAATTCAGCCCCTGTTCGCGTTTTTTGATCGGGTTCCGTGGACATTTGGTTTTGGTTTTCAGAAAACGAAACTTTTTTTTGATTATCGTTGGTGGTGGCTTAAACTGTTCAACGACGACTTTAGCTTCTGCTTCAGCCAAACACGGTTTTAAACGGTCAATTCCGACGGTAGATTCTTTGCCATTAATGAGAATTTTAAAAGTTTTAATATCGCTATTGAGAACAACAAATTACCCATCGTAGGGTTGCTGCAGAGGTTTGGAATCGACTCTGACAAAAACACGAGAACAATGTTTAAGTTCTTTACATACAAAGGGTTTGTTATTACAATGACGTGTAGGAGCGGACGGACGAACGGATTCGAAATGTCGATATAATATCTTCACTAACTCAGATTGCGGTACGATTGAATTGTTGGCGGCGAGAAAATCTGAAGGCAAACGAATATTTTGACCGAATACTAATTCAGCCGCGCTAGCTTCGAATTTTTCGTGATACATTGCTCTTAATCCCATAAAAACGTGTGGAAGTTTTTTAGACCATTGAATATCGTTTGAGGGCTGCCTTGAGAGTGCGGTGCCAACGTTCTAGAAAACCATTTGTTTGGGGTTATATGCTGTTGTACGATATTGTTCGATGCCGAGACGCTTGCAGAGTTCATTGCATAAACTGGACTCTAATTGCGAACCTTGATCCGTGACGTCAATGGATAGTGTTCCGTAACGAGAAAACCAATTTGGGAACAGTGCGTTCGCGACTGCTTAGTCGATATGCATTTCATCGAAACGCTTGGAGACTGGCGGAAAATTTGCTATAGGACTTTCAACATGTCTTGAAATTTTTGATTTTTGGCAAGCTATGCAAGCTCTTGCCCAAATGCGACAATCTTTGTTTATTCCCGGACAGATAAACTTTCTGGCATTGCTTTGACCGATGACCGTACGCCTTGATAAGCTAGCTTTAGTGCCGGGAATATATTGAATATCTGTTTAAAATTGGCTGATTTGGATGGATGGCTTTGGATGGCTTTTGACTAAAAGTGAAAGTTAAAGGTTTGTGATCGGTGAAGATTGTGAACTGCCGTGATCCCAGAAAGTGTCGAAAATGCTTGAAAGGAAAGGTAAACAGCTAATAATTCTCGATCATAGGTGCTGTAGCCGCTTTGAGCACGATTGAGTATAACTTAAAGTTTTTAGTATAGATCGATGGATGTCTTTGGATGGCTTTTGACGAAAAGCGGAAGTTAAAGGCTTGTGATGGGTGAAAATTGTGAACGGTCGTGCTCCCAGAAAGTGTCGAAAATGCTTGAAAGGAAAGGTAAACAGCTAATAACTCTCCATCATAGGTGCTGTAGCCGCTTTGAGAACGATTGAGTTTAACTGAGAAAAACGAAAGTGGTTGCCAAGCCACTTTATTCTATCGTTGCAAGACACCTCCAGTTGCAAGATCTGACTCATCGACACAAAGAGAAAATTTAGTGTTTAGAATAGGAAATGCTAATAGGGCTGCCTGACAGAGAGCTTCTTTGCAGCGTTGAAACGCATTGGTTGTTTCGAATGACCATTCGATAACCGTTTTATCATTTTTCTTTTTTTTGCCTTTCAATAGCTCGTTCAATGCAAAAAGTATAAAAGCTGCGTTAGAAATAAATCGCCGTTAGAAGTTTAACATTTCTAAAAAATGCCTGAGCTCCTAAACATTTATAGGAAGCTTGCAATTGGCGATAGCTTCTAATCTGTCAGGAGATGGTCTAACACCTTCAGCTGAAATAAGATGTCGAAGAAATGTGACATTGCTTTTGGCGAAATTGCATTTGTCCATGTTTATCACGAGGCCGTATTTTTCTAGCCGCTCAAAGGAAACCTTGAGATGTTCATCTAAGTTCTTGGAAGCGACCAAGATAACATCTATGTAAGTAAAGCAGAACGGAAGATCTCGGAGAATGGAGTGCATGAAGCGCTGAAATGGGAGGCGTTCCTCAAAGCAGACGTCATCCTAGTGAACTCAAAAAGTCCGAATGGAGTGGTAATCGCCGGCCGTATTGGGAATATCGTTCACATCAACAGGAATTTGATAGTAAGCGCCTACCAGGTCGATTGTCGAAAAGACTGTTTGGCCATGCAGTTGATGGCCGAAGTCCTGGATGTGCGAGATTGGGTAACTATTGGGTACAGTAGCAGCGTTGAGCAACCCATATTCACTACAAGGTCTCTACTCGCCATTTTTCTTGCCCGATTTGCAAGCCGCTAACGATTGGGCTTACAATTTTCCGAAAATTTTCGATTTTGAATTCTGAAACTGCAAGACGGCTCTCATTTAAGAACTCAATTGCCAAATCTGCGATGATATCAACACGATTGCAACTAAAACTTGTTCGCGGGGACGATAACCTATCTCTTCTAGGACGTTGACTACATTGTTGACGCAGGGTTGCCACCTCTAGCTGCAATTCCTCGAAAGGCGAAATTTTATTCTTATCTGACTCGGAGGATTGACACGGCTCTCGAGTGTTATTAGCATTAGCTAATGAAAAAACTTCGTAAGAGTTCTTCACTAGACTCACAATTTTATCGGCTGTTTGTGCGAGAGCATCCAGCCCGTCTGTCGAACACGTTAAAATGGCTTGAGCTGTTTGTAGCAAACGTTGAAGCCTTAAGATGGCTTACAGTCCAGGATGGACTACGGTCTCAACCAACATGTCTCTGCAGCCAGCTTTGTTTCTAGGTAGCCGTTACAATTTTGCACCGCTAGTTGGCTGAGGTCGTTTTCCACTTGTGTGCGCCATCTACTGGGGGGTCTTCCAACGCTGTGTACACCATCAGGAATGGACTCGAAGACACGTCGGGCTGGTGCGTTGGTGTTCATACGCTCCACGTAACTCAGCCATCTCAGCCGCTGTCCCAGGTCAATATCGCTGTATAGCCCGTATAACTCGTCATTGAATCTTCTTCTCCATACTCCTTCGATACACACAGGACCAAAAATCACTCGAAGAATCTTTTTCTCAAGGCACCCAAGTAACTTCTCATCCAAGTATTTTAATGTATTTAAAGTATTTTAACCCCATACAGCAAGGCTGGGATGATCAAGGGCTTACATAACGTCTCCTTGGTTCTATGAGAGAGGGCCTTACTACTTCAATGCTTTCTCAGCTAGAAGAAACAGCGATTGGCAAGAATAATTCTTCGTTTGATCTCTGCACTGATGTCGTTTTGCGTTGTTATAGTGGATACAATTTAGACAAAGTCTTTGACTACTTCAAAATTATATCTATCCATCGTAATGTTTTGCCCGAGTCGACGATGTAGATATTCCTTTCTCGTTGATAGCATATATTTAATATTGTCTTCATTAACAGCTAATCCCATCTTTCCAGCCTCCGATTCAATACTGGCAAATGCACCAGTCACAGCTCGCTTATTTTGGCCGATTATGTCTATGTCATCTGCATACGCGAGTAGTTGAACGGACTTTTGATAAATTGTACCAGTGGTGTTGACTTCCGATCTTCGTACAATTGCTTCAAGAACAATTTTAAATAGGTTGCATGATAGCGCGTCGACTTGTCTTAGACCTTTCTCAACATCAAACGGTTCGGTGGTGTTCTTACCGACTTTGACAGAGCAGCGAGATTTCTCCATCGTTTCCTTAAGTCGACTTACTCTTTTTGACATCGAGAATGGCCAACTTAACGGCTGGTCTTTCATAAATACCTTTTGCAGTTTGGACTGTTGCTCGTCTTACTTGACCATCCTTTCCTTTGATCGTGTCAATCACTCTACCTTTTAACCATAAGTTTCTTGGGCTACATTCATCGACTATTATGACGATATCTCCAATTTCAATTGGTTTGACGGGTTGGTACCATTTACTCCTTCGATTTAAATTTGGCAAGTATTCACGTATCCAACGTTTCCAGAAGAAATTGGCGAATTGTTGAGATTTTAACCAGTTCATTCGAAGTAATATGCCATCATCGCATTCGATTCCGTCAGGCTTCTCACCGTTCGATGATCCCAGAAGGAAATGAATTGGCGTCAGTACTTCGTCATTTTCGTTTTCCAAAGGAATGTAAGTTAGTGGTCTGGAATTAATTACTCGTTCTACTTCCACGAGCGTACTGTGAAGCAGTTCATCACTAGGGTTGCGTGTTGGAAGAATTTGGTAAAGCGTCTTCTTAACCGACCTGATTAGCCGCTCCCAACTTCCGCCCATATGTGGTGAGGCTGGTGGGTTATATATCCATTTAGTGATAGGGCTGGAGAACTCGTTAGCCATAGCTATGTACTGTTGTTTTGATAAAGCTTTCTTCAGTTCCTTTTCGGCTCCGTGGAAATTTGTTCCGTTGTCGCATCGAATCTCACTTGGTATGCCACGTCGTCCTATGAAGCGCTTAATAGCTAGAATGCATGAATCGGATGTTAAACTATTAGCTACTTCAATGTGAATCGCACGGGTTGTCATACACGTTATCAGCACCCCCCATCGTTTTTCTGTGCGTCTTCCTATTGCTATATACATTGGGCCGAAATAGTCAATGCCAATGAAAGTAAATGGACGGGTAAATGTTGAAAGTCTTGCTGGAGGAAGATCACCCATTTCTGGTGGGTTGGGCATTGCTTGTTGATTCTTGCATTTTTGACAATTTCTTCTTTCAGTCTTAACTGCTACTCGCAATTGAGGAATGATAAACTTTTGGCGAAGTTCATTTATGACGGTTTCATGATTATGATGATGGTACCTCTCATGATATGATTTAATTACCAGACTCGTAATTTTGTGTCCCTTTGGCAGCAGAACTGGTCGTTTAAAATCCGTGGATGCTCCAATAGCAGCGTCAATTCGTCCAGATCCACGTAAAACTCCATCCTGGTCTAGGTATGGTGAGAGTTTGCGAATCGAGCTAGATTTATGTAACGGTTTACGTTTGACGATGGGTAAATCCTTGTTAATTTCTAATGCAGCTATATCGCTCCAATAAACATCTTGCTGGGCTTGTTTATACAAATTATTTTGTGCTTCAATATATTCTTCTTTTGTAATGTATTTATCGCTTCGCTTACATACACCTTTGCGTTTCGACAAAGCGTTCCAGATGAATCGAGACGCAAATACTTGAGTCCGAATTAGGGTTCTCCAGTTGGAAAAGTTTTCTGGTTCCATTAAAACTATTTTGCGTACCTCACGATGGAATAAAACTGATGTTTTAATCTCCTCCTGTATAGCTGCCAGGTTTGTCAGCTTTGTGGGCCATTCATTTTCAGAATTCATCAGAAAAGATGGACCCATAAACCAACGGCTAGATGGATCGAACTCGGGAAGCCTCTGCCATTTGGTTCCATCATCAGCAGGATTCAACTTGGTAGCAACATACCTCCATTGATTTTCGTTTGTTGACTCGAGAATTTCGCTGACTCTAAAAGCCACAAAAAGACGATAATTTCGGGCATCCGATTGTATCCAGGAAAGAACAGTTTTTGAGTCCGACCAGTAGATCTCTTTGTCAAATTTTATGGTATGGCATTCCTTGATACTGTTGGCCAATCTAACGCCAAGTCTAGCTGCTTCTAGCTCAAGCCGCGGGATCGATACCAAGCTGAGAGGTGCAACTCTGGTTTTGGACGATATAATTCTGCGCTCTACATAATTGCCTTTGGACACCCTGATATAAGCAACAGCTGCGAAAGCGTTCATGATTGCGTCGACAAATACATGTAATTGGGTCTCGTCTTGTTCGCCAAAACTTATTTTGTTAGTGTAACATCTTGGGATTTGGATTTGATTGATGTTTCGTAGATGTTTTACCCATAAGAGCCACTTGTCATAAATATCATTGTTAATTGGATCATCCCAGTCAATTTTTGTTCTCCATATTTCCTGCATTATAATTTTTAAGTAGATCATGAAGTGCCCAATCAGTCCAAGTGGATCAAATATTGTCATTAAAACACGCAGTACTTCTCGTTTGGTTGGACAAGTATCACCGAGTTACAATTCAGACATTGATGCTTTTGGTGAGAGTGCATATGTAAAATTATCAGAAGTAGTGTTCCACCATATACCCAGAACTTTTTCTGTCACAGACTCTTGATTTAAACACATCTCTCTCTTTTCAAATGACTTTTCTTCTCCTAGAGCCTTGATAACTTTGTAAGAATTGGAGATCCAGTGCTGTATTTCAAAGCCGCCACAGTTGTGAATATGCCTTATTTCTTGAGCAAGTTTAATAGCTTCATCTTCGTTGTTGGTGCTGTCCAAGAGGTCATCGACATAGTGACTTTTTAGAATAGAATCCACTGCCCTTAGATACTTCGCTGCAAACTCTCGTGCATTTGTGTTTTTGACAAATTGAGCAGTACTTGGAGAGCTAGTAGCCCCAAATGTTAACACTTGCACTACGTACACATCGGGTGTTGCTTCAAGGTTCTGGCTCCAAAGGAATCACTGGGCGTGTTGGTCTTCATTGTTTATTCCGACTTGGTGAAACATTTCGCGAATGTCGGCACATATGGCTTTTCTTCGTTCTTGAAATCGGTATAAAGCAGATGTTAATGAAGCAAGCTAGTCGGGACCCGTGAGTAATACTGAATTCAAAGAAACTCCATGAACTTTTGCGGCAGCGTCCCAGACTATTCTTGTTTTATTTGGTTTGTTTGGGTTCTGAACGGCAAAGATTGGAAGATACCATGTACGGGGATGATTTTGGTGCAATTCTTTTTCAGACAGCTTACGAATATAGCCCTTTTGTAAATATTCTTCAGTTTTGTTTTGAAGCTTGAAGCCAGTTCGATATCCTTAAATCATTTTTTTCTAAGATTCGTATCTGCGGAGAGCCATGGGGTAACTGTTGGGCAATTTCACATCGTCGAATTTCCATAGTAAACCCGTTTCAAAATGTTTACCCTTCCGAACAGTTTGGCCCTTAAGGGTCTTAAGTGCTCGATTTTCATCCGCTGATCTTACCAAGTCAAGATTGGCTACTCCGAGGCTGTCAAGAGAGAAGTAATCCTTGACCAAGCCATGCAATTTGTTGTCATCGTTTCCGCATTCACATTCCTTAAAGTTATGGAAATTTTGAACCAATGCTGACTCACCTAAACAGTTGACCTCTGGAGCGGATGGGCCATACGCAACCCATCCAAGTCTAGTTTTTGTTGCCACTGGAAAACCTGCACCTCCTTCGATCACCTTAAGTGGAATTGCTAGCCTCAGGTTGTTAAGGCCAGTGAGCATTCGGGGCACTGCTTGCTCATATGACTCAATTGGATATCCCTTTAGATAAGAATTTTGTGAGGCGAGCTCTTTTACGTTCAAAGACTGTTTAGGAAGTCCTAAACATTTAACCGTTCTCACAACTGGAACTTGATACCTTTTCTCAGGATTGTGAGTCCCGGAGATCATGACAGATACCATTTGGGAGTCATTTTCATAACGATTGGTATTTCCGGTCCACCTTAAATGCAACGGCCTTTTGGTTCCTTTGAGGTTTAACTCATTTGCCAGAGACTCCTCCATCATTGTAAGGGATGAGTCGTCGTCCAGAAATGCGAACGTGTTGACTTTCGCATTATTATTATAAAGAATAACTGGGACTATTCTGTATTTGATTGTTTGAGGTGGTCCTTGTGCAGTGCAACTGTACTCGCCTACTTCAGTTTTAAGTTGTTGGCTTTGAACTGATGGGTTCATCTTCTGAGCATGGGGCCTGGTAGAAACATTCTTTTGTACACTTGTCCTTTGTACTGATGATACTGCATTTCCATCATTGTTGTAATTATGCAGCAGCTTGTTATGTCTGGATACGCAACCACTCTGGCCGCAGAGGCGATCTATGTTGCAGCGTGTTCCCAAATGTGATTTAAGGCAAGTGCGGCATAGTTTATGCTTTCGCCTCGCATCCCACCTCTCATTTATATTCATGTTGTGAAAACGGCTACAATCCTCAATGCTTTTACACGATTGGTTACAAATAAGACACAATCCTGATGATGCCACTTTGTTATTTTCCTCTGCATGTGCATTAACGCGACCTCTTGTCTTCTTGTGTGGATCCGTTTTACTTTCAGCAACAAATGGAGTTATGAGTGTGACACAACTGACGGTCTCTGCAAGTTGGTATAACCAAGCATTAAACTCCAACAAACTGATATATGGCAATGTTCTCATGTGAGTTGCCCAATTCAATTTTATTTGGGCAGGTAGGTATAAGCAACAGCTGCGAAAGCGTTCATGATTGCGTCGACAAATACATGTAATTGGGTCTCGTCTTGTTCGCCAAAACTTATTTTGTTAGTGTAACATCTTGGGATTTGGATTTGATTGATGTTTCGTAGATGTTTTACCCATAAGAGCCACTTGTCATAAATATCATTGTTAATTGGATCATCCCAGTCAATTTTTGTTCTCCATATTTCCTGCATTATAATTTTTAAGTAGATCATGAAGTGCCCAATCAGTCCAAGTGGATCAAATATTGTCATTAAAACACGCAGTACTTCTCGTTTGGTTGGACAAGTATCACCGAGTTACAATTCAGACATTGATGCTTTTGGTGAGAGTGCATATGTAAAATTATCAGAAGTAGTGTTCCACCATATACCCAGAACTTTTTCTGTCACAGACTCTTGATTTAAACACATCTCTCTCTTTTCAAATGACTTTTCTTCTCCTAGAGCCTTGATAACTTTGTAAGAATTGGAGATCCAGTGCTGTATTTCAAAGCCGCCACAGTTGTGAATATGCCTTATTTCTTGAGCAAGTTTAATAGCTTCATCTTCGTTGTTGGTGCTGTCCAAGAGGTCATCGACATAGTGACTTTTTAGAATAGAATCCACTGCCCTTAGATACTTCGCTGCAAACTCTCGTGCATTTGTGTTTTTGACAAATTGAGCAGTACTTGGAGAGCTAGTAGCCCCAAATGTTAACACTTGCACTACGTACACATCGGGTGTTGCTTCAAGGTTCTGGCTCCAAAGGAATCACTGGGCGTGTTGGTCTTCATTGTTTATTCCGACTTGGTGAAACATTTCGCGAATGTCGGCACATATGGCTTTTCTTCGTTCTTGAAATCGGTATAAAGCAGATGTTAATGAAGCAAGCTAGTCGGGACCCGTGAGTAATACTGAATTCAAAGAAACTCCATGAACTTTTGCGGCAGCGTCCCAGACTATTCTTGTTTTATTTGGTTTGTTTGGGTTCTGAACGGCAAAGATTGGAAGATACCATGTACGGGGATGATTTTGGTGCAATTCTTTTTCAGACAGCTTACGAATATAGCCCTTTTGTAAATATTCTTCAGTTTTGTTTTGAAGCTTGAAGCCAGTTCGATATCCTTAAATCATTTTTTTCTAAGACATTCGTATCTGCGGAGAGCCATGGGGTAACTGTTGGGCAATTTCACATCGTCGAATTTCCATAGTAAACCCGTTTCAAAATGTTTACCCTTCCGAACAGTTTGGCCCTTAAGGGTCTTAAGTGCTCGATTTTCATCCGCTGATCTTACCAAGTCAAGATTGGCTACTCCGAGGCTGTCAAGAGAGAAGTAATCCTTGACCAAGCCATGCAATTTGTTGTCATCGTTTCCGCATTCACATTCCTTAAAGTTATGGAAATTTTGAACCAATGCTGACTCACCTAAACAGTTGACCTCTGGAGCGGATGGGCCATACGCAACCCATCCAAGTCTAGTTTTTGTTGCCACTGGAAAACCTGCACCTCCTTCGATCACCTTAAGTGGAATTGCTAGCCTCAGGTTGTTAAGGCCAGTGAGCATTCGGGGCACTGCTTGCTCATATGACTCAATTGGATATCCCTTTAGATAAGAATTTTGTGAGGCGAGCTCTTTTACGTTCAAAGACTGTTTAGGAAGTCCTAAACATTTAACCGTTCTCACAACTGGAACTTGATACCTTTTCTCAGGATTGTGAGTCCCGGAGATCATGACAGATACCATTTGGGAGTCATTTTCATAACGATTGGTATTTCCGGTCCACCTTAAATGCAACGGCCTTTTGGTTCCTTTGAGGTTTAACTCATTTGCCAGAGACTCCTCCATCATTGTAAGGGATGAGTCGTCGTCCAGAAATGCGAACGTGTTGACTTTCGCATTATTATTATAAAGAATAACTGGGACTATTCTGTATTTGATTGTTTGAGGTGGTCCTTGTGCAGTGCAACTGTACTCGCCTACTTCAGTTTTAAGTTGTTGGCTTTGAACTGATGGGTTCATCTTCTGAGCATGGGGCCTGGTAGAAACATTCTTTTGTACACTTGTCCTTTGTACTGATGATACTGCATTTCCATCATTGTTGTAATTATGCAGCAGCTTGTTATGTCTGGATACGCAACCACTCTGGCCGCAGAGGCGATCTATGTTGCAGCGTGTTCCCAAATGTGATTTAAGGCAAGTGCGGCATAGTTTATGCTTTCGCCTCGCATCCCACCTCTCATTTATATTCATGTTGTGAAAACGGCTACAATCCTCAATGCTTTTACACGATTGGTTACAAATAAGACACAATCCTGATGATGCCACTTTGTTATTTTCCTCTGCATGTGCATTAACGCGACCTCTTGTCTTCTTGTGTGGATCCGTTTTACTTTCAGCAACAAATGGAGTTATGAGTGTGACACAACTGACGGTCTCTGCAAGTTGGTATAACCAAGCATTAAACTCCAACAAACTGATATATGGCAATGTTCTCATGTGAGTTGCCCAATTCAATTTTATTTGGGCAGGTAGTTTGTCCTCGAGTTCTTGTTGCAGCGACATATTTGAGAGATGAGAATGAAGTGAACAGGCTTGCATAGTTGAACATAAGTTTTGAACCGAGAGTGCAAATGGTATGATTGTTTCCAACTTATCTGCACGGGGCAATGGTTCTGCACGAACTTTTTCGAGAAGTGTGTGGATTATCAATTCAGGTCGTCCAAACAACATTCTTAATGTCGATATTACGTGTGGAACATTTGAAGGCAGAGTCAATCTATCCTTTACTACGGTTGCTGCCGTGCCCTTAAGACAATTAACTAGGCGCAAAAGATTTTCCTCATTTGAGAAACCACATAATTTAGTGCTGTTCTCAAAAGTGCTAATGAATAGAGGCCATTTTTCTGGATCTCCATTAAAATGTGGGAGTTCTTTTGGTGTTGATTGTCGGGCTGCTAGTTGGTTCCTTGTCAAAGGTGCAAAATATGGTTCTATCTCGTTAGGATCATGTAAACGGTGAAATTTGTTGCCGTCTTGATGATTGGAGTTGAGATGATGAACACAACATGGACTGGTTGGCATTTGTGGATATCCGATTGTTTGAGGAACATTTGTGTGGTGTTGACGTACACTCTTGTCCTGAGCTGATGCGCGAAGCAGTCCTGTTGCAGGAGGAATATCTTTATATTTATGTTAAACCTTCGTTGGCGCAATAATTTGATTTGCCATAGTTGGTTGTTGAACTTCTTGAATACGATTTTGTGAGATATGAGCTACGGCTCCCAAATTGTTGTCCGGCTGAGTTGCGTGTATAACATTAATATTGGCATACACATGTTGCTGATCAGTTGCGAACAGATGCTGGGTATGACCCTCCTGTAGCCACTCACCAACTCGTTCCTGTGCGTTTGATTCTAAATCAACTTCGCTTTCTCCATCTAATATAACATATTTTTGCTTTAAATATTCCTCGTCTCTTTTTGCCTGTCGTGTTCTCAGCTCCTCGTCCCGCTTTTCTTGCAAAGTTCTTGCTTCTTCCAACATTTGAAGCTAAAGATCGGCATGCTTTGAACGTGCTGTGGATTTTGTTTTTGTTGACAGTGTAGACAATGGTTTTTTGCCTGCATCTTTTACGACACAAGCTTCACACTTCCATGGCGAAAACTCGATCTCAGCGGTAACGCCTACACATTCGAAATGAAACCATCTTTGACAAAGAGGATTATCGCATTGCACCATTTCGTCGGTGTCTGGTTGTTTGCATATTTCGCAGCTGATGTTTTCCAAATTAATTATCCGATTCTGGTGCTTAATTCGCTGACTCCTGCGGGGTCTCGGGGTTTCTTGGTTCGGCATGATAAATAATTATTTATGTATACCACAAAATTGTATAGGCCTTTGATTATTTCTTTTTAAACCATTAAAAGAAATTTGTAAAAATGTTGCTTTAGCAACAGGATTAAAAAAGTTCTTCGAATTTGTGAATAGAATTTTTTATTTGTTGGACAAATATAAACTATTACAAATTTCCTGCAATTGAAATTTGTATTTTATTTTAAAAGATTTAAAAATAATTGTATTTATTTCTCCGCTATATTTTTATATAAGTACGTCTTTTCTTTTAGATGGTTTGTTTTGAATGTTCTAGTTGCTGTTATTATTTTTCAAGTTTTTTTAAATTTTATTTTCACGGCTATTCGATCAAATTTTATTTTTTACACAAAGTAGTTTTTATTTTTTGTTTTTTTATTTTAAGAAGTAGATTATTTTCGAGATGTCGTTCGGCTTGCCAACAATCGTCATCCTGCACAGGCGGACGAGTTTGGCAGGGATGCCGAAATACGACATGGCTCTGTACAGTTCTTCTCTATCCACGCTATCATACGCCACTTTAAAATCGATAAAGAGATGGTGTGTATCGATCTGGAATTCCTGGGTTTTTTCTAAAATCTCTCGGAGTGTGAACAGGCCCAAAACCACACTGATAGGGGTCAATCAGATCGTTTACTTGGGATTTTAAGCGATCACACAGGATAGCCGACAAGATTTTATATGCGACGTTTAGGAGACTAATTCCTCTGAAGTTAGAGCATGTCAGAGCGTCTCCTTTTTTGTGGATGCTTCCATTCGTCGGGCATACTTTCTTCCGACCGAATTTTACAGATGGGTTGGTGCATGCTCCCTACCAACACATCTCCTGCTGCTTTAAAAAATTCAGCTGGTAAGCCGTCTGCACAAGCAGCTTTATTTGAATGTTGTCCATCATCATCCACATGAGATGGAATTAGTCGCCTTGCAGCGGAATTTTGGCTATCTTCGCCGTTTAGCAGTCTAGAAAAATGGTCTTTCCACATCCTCAGCACTGAATGTGTATCCACTACCATATTCCCCCTTTCATCTCGACAGGCTTCTGTTCTGGCATTAAAGCCTTGGGTGGATCAACCCTCGATAGACTCAACCGCTCGCTTCTCATGTTCTCTTTTTTCTCTCTGAGCAGACGGCGTTCCTCCCTTCTTTTTTGTCCGTAGAGCTCTCGGGCTGCTCTCTCAGAGGCTCTCATTCTAGCCTGCAGCATTGCCTGGTAGTGGTAGGCCCCTTTCTTCGCTGCATGCTTGTTGACAATGTCTCCACTGTTCATCTATACTTGCTGCTGGTGGCGGGCTTGTTGAAAGATTGGTAGAAACGAGGTCAGCAAATGTTCTTGCGGTCTTTTGCGATTTTAGCTTCGCGATATCAAACCTTCTCACAACATCAGGTCGGCGCTGGTGGCACCATGGATATCCGCATTCGTACTCGAGATTCTACCAAGTAGTGGTCAGAGTCTATGTTTGCCCACAGATTGCTCGAACATCTAGGATACAGGAAGCATGTCTGGCATCAATCGCGATGTGACCTTTGTGTTTATCAATATGCGGGAAATGCGTGCTCGATATGACGACATTACGCCTCACCGCGAAGTCTATCATACTGTATCGCGTTGACTGAAGTTTCATCGTGCAGGCTGTGTCCTACAACAGTTGAACCAAAGGTGCCCTCCTTTCCGAATCTGGCATTGAAGTCACCCAGAATAATTTTGGCGTCGTACTTCGGGGACACATCGTACGTATTCTCAAGGAGGTCATAGAAAGCGTCCTTGGTTGGTTCATCCTTCTTTTCGTGGGGTGCGTGAACACAGATCAGCGAGATGTTCATGAATTTTACTTTGATGCGGATTGTGACCAAGCGCTCGCTAAAATGCGAAAGTCCAAGTTTCTTGCCTTTGTCTTCCTCGTATCACAAAACCGCATCCAAATAGCCGCTGACCATTATCTTTATAGCACGGCCCGTGGTAGATATCATACGAAGTCATCCTTCGTACGCCCTCTCCATCCCATCGCACTTCCTGGATAGCTGTTACACCATCAGCCCTCAGCCCATCCAGGGTTTCCACTAATTGTTGGGCTGCATAATGTACAAAGACAGTACACTCCACGTACAGATCCGAAATTCGATGTCCTCGTTTCGTTTGCGGGGGTCCTCAACATTAAGATAATGCGTATCCGAGGCTTGTAGGTGTTTTGGAACTAATAATTTTTTTTCCATGGTAGGGAAGTTAACCCGACGCACAACCCCCAGACTCGAGGGCCAGACTCTTAGATAGCTCCAAGAGCGGGAAGCAGGTTAAACCGCTCCTTATAGGCCTGAAAATCGAATATGTCGTAGTATAAGATGTTCACTAAGTAGTTCAACCTGACTAGAACTGTAGATGACACCGTTGATTCCATCTGGGGAATTCCTCCGCTGCCGTCTTGATGAAAGAAAGTGCTTTAGTGGAAACACTCCTCCACCGCTCTTTAATCACCTCAGCTCTAAAAAGTAGATCAAGTAAGGTTTATTCTGATGAATTCATCCGCCGCACACCGTCCTTCTGATGGGCTCGTCTAAGACTTTAGCCGTCTTTTTCATCCAGTCATATCCGACAGACCATTATAGTGTTGCTATTTTTTGTCTTTTGCTCAACACTCGCACTTATTAGTTTAGCAAGCCAAGTCCAGATGGGCGAGACCAGTACCCCATGGTTACCGCTTGGAGGTAAAATAAGCACAATTGGTGTGTCGTATTCGTTACATCACTGGACATAGCCATGTTGATACCACTCAGTGACTTCCCGCGTCCCATAACACCCAACCACCCAACGTTGAAGCAACAGTCTCTTTAAAACAGAATCTTCGAACTGACTACCGGCTAGCGCACGCATTTCTCTTAAAAGTTGACTGGGTTTTTTTATCACCCAACACGGTATCGTATCGTGTAACAATTTTTGTAACCGAACGTCCTCTGATTCGATGAGGCATGCAAGAATTGTTGCTTTCAAATGATCGTACAATTCGCTTCCAGGCGGATTCAAAATTATATCCCAACACAAATTAACCGTGCGCGTTTCAAGCAAACCGAGTGCCGTAAAATATCTTGAGGTATCCGGCCTCATATTGGCCACCGCGAACTGACCTTCCAAAACCCGAAACCAAACGTCCGGATTTTCCGGCCAAAAGGGCACATTTTTCAAAGCTAAAGCACTTTTTTGGGAATTACACCACTGGCGAAGCTTGATGAGCTCGGTCACTAAGTCCACCTTGCTGTGAGCCCGCATCTCCGTCTGGTGTATCCGGCATCCCGACTTCGTCGCACTTACAGTCTGTATAAAATAGAATAAAAAATTTATTAATTTTGGATCAAAAAATCTATGAAAAGCTAAATTGATGACTGATTATTAAAACATTAATTTAATATTATGGAAATCTAAAGATATACGCTTTCATATGACATAAGTTTCATTACTGTTGAGCAAAGTTGAAAATGTGCCCAAAATACCCATTATCCTTTGAAGCGAGAAGCGCTACAATTTAAAAGTTACAAAAGACGTATGAAAACAAAAATCAATTAACCTATTCATTGTTACACTTTACATATAACAAACACAGACAACACAATGAACCGAAAACCGACCTCGACTGTGTGAGCCCACACTACAAGCAACTTCTTGAGAGAATTAAAAAGAGAAAAAAACGATCGAGATCACCCTTATAACACCCCGTTATAGCCTTTTCACACTGCATCAAAAACCCAGTTTTTGATGAAAACTCAAAAACCTGTATCAAAAACACAAGTTTTCCCATACGATTTTGGCAAGTAGCAAGTTTTCGTAAACATCTGGTTTTTGCAAAAACCTATCAAAAACCAGTTGAGATCGCAAGATGTTCAAAACAAACACAGCTAGTGAAAAATTCAGTGATCAATCGACTGTCAGAATAGGTTAGTGTTGTATTCTTTCATTCATGGGTGTCATTCTCAGCTGATGAAAACTGTCAACAGAAATTATTCAAATTAATTTAAAAGAAAAAACCAAAGAAGGGAAAGTAAGTTATTTAATATTTATTATTTATAAACAAATATTTTGATTTTAACCGCTTTCCTTTTACTATAGACTAAATAAATATCGTACCCGCAAGGACACCGGTTACTCTACAGCAAGTTCTCAAAATCTACCCTCAACTAGAATTATAGAAGAAAAGTCTGATCACGTTCACGTTCATCGAGTTCGTCATCGACAACCTCTTCGCATTCGTCAGGAACATAGTCCTCATCTTTAGCACATATTTCGATGATACATTTTGGGAAGCGCATTTTGTAAAATGGGTAGCATTTTTTTTTTGCAATGGAAATAACAAATCAGATCAAAGAATTTAATTACAAGTATATTCAGTTATTAAAAGTTTACACTTGTAAGGCTTAAAGAATAAAGATTATTAATAATTTGCATTAAATCTAGTTTGTCCTTTCAATTATTAAAGAAACTTGGTGATCCTTGACGCTTCACGATACCCGATTTCAATTATCATAAAGATTATAGTTATTTCACTGTATTTGCGATGTAAAGTTGTAAGGTAAATTAACCACTTTCCTGGCAGTGCGACGTGCGAGTTTTTTGTGTCTAAATTGTTTCAGAGAAATTAAACTGGCTATTTCTTCGGAACATTCATTGCAAAAGTACCAAACAAATACAAAAAGGCAAGAACCATGAAGAAATATGATGAAATTTGACAACTGATGTCAAAATAAGTGAAGTGTCAAACAAAAACAGGTAAATTTTCAGTGTGAACGTATTTACGAGTTTTCATCGAAAACAGGTTTTTTGATGCGGTGTGAAAAGGCTATTAGCCTTATCATTCAATTGTCCATATTTCATTTTGTTTTAATTTTCATATCTTTCTTTGTTGATAATGTACAATGTGAACAAAGTATTGTGTACAAGATAGTCCTAATAGCTGGAATATGAATGTAAGAAAGTGCAATATAAATAAAGTTTTGTTGTTGTGTTTTCAAACATTCATTTCTCTAAACCTTTACGGCTATTTTATTCACTCGTTAAATCTAGATGTAAATTAAATGCAAAAGTTAATTATTCACTTTACTCATTTCTTAGCCAAGTTTAATATTGTTTGTTCACAAAAAATAACACATAAGAAACAAAGATATCTAAAGGAAGAAACAATCAGAAGATTGTTTTAATATAAAAATAAGCGAAAAAAAATAGTTTAAATCTGGATTTAAGGTTTAAACTACTGATTAATATGGCCGTTAATGTAAGCAATTTTATTTAATTAACCTATTAATATTTATTTTTGCATTACTATTTCATTATCATGTTATTACACATTTATTTAAAAGATTTTTCAAATATTTAAAAAGGCCTACCATGTTGTTCACCTCAGATTAAAATAAATTTGAAGTCCTGACGATGTCTATAATCATAGACGTCGTACAAAATTAATTTTAGTTTTTTTTATTTAAATAAAACTAAAATTGACCTAAAGTCCAATTAATTTTATTTTATGGTATTAAATACAATTTTAAAAATTGTGGAAAATAAAACTAGACAACGCAGCCGAAATCCAAATGCCAGCTGCCGCCTGCCAGAAAGAAACGAGGAGCATCCAGTCATATTCGAAACGGCATCGTTCAGTGGTGGTGTATTTGTTTTTATTGCGACAGCATTCAGCCTTTAGTAAAGTCGTTTTTCTTTTTTCGTTCAGAACAGAGCTCTGAACAGTTTCCGATCGTTCAGAACATGCTCTGAGCGTTCTCTGAACTGGACATGGTCTGACGTCTGAGCGTTCAGATTTATTTTTGAAACACATTCGAGTACTCAGCTGTCATAAAATGTTCTGACTCTTTCACACACAACGTCAAAATCTAAGTTTAAAGTTATTAATTTATTATTATCCATTTGGTTCATTTAAACCCTGAAATTAATTTGATTAATAATAAATAACATATCTCACTTGTATTTTATTAAATAAAAACTTTATGCTGCATCAAAATGGCTGGCTTCATCCGCCATTTCAATTGTTTTGATAAATGTTCAGCATTTCACTCAGAATGATCAGTCAATTTATCCTGAGCTAATAGAGTGCGCTCTGAACATGATCTGAACCATCTCTGAACGAAAAAAGAAATACAAATGTCATGATCTGAACGCTCTGAGCGAAAAAAGAAATACAACCTTATGTTTGACAACTCAGGATCTGCTCTGAACGAAAAAAGAAAAACGCCATATGGTAGAGTGCACAGGTCATCAACTTGTAATCCTCCGTCTCCTCCCGTAGACTCCCGTAAAAAAAATTTTTACACGCTCTTTTCTATACACGAATACGTGTGAACAGCAAAATGCTGCAGTTTTGAAAGTTTGTAGGCCAAAGTGGGTGGAGCCTCCTGAGTTTATGTTCTATTTATTTATTATTCTATGGTAGAGTGGTAAGTCCGCTCGTACCTACATATTCCGACCACCACAACTTCAGCAATCTTAAACCACATTCAATTTGTGACAATTTGAGTCATAATTAAGTTCCCTAGATATAATAGGTACCGAGATACAACCGTTCAAAAATATGCAATTTTAAACAAAAAAAATTGTTTTATGCTTAAACAATGTATGCAGCCTAATATCCCACAGAAGAACTGTTCTGAACATATACACAATGGAACTAGCTTGTAGCAAATTCAATTAGCCCTTACTTGATCAAAGAAAAACATCTGTGTGTGAAATAGTTTGCGTGAAAATGGCCAAAAACAGAAATGGAACGCTTCGCTAGTAGCAATCTACTACAGACAGTCTCAACGTATACCTTTTGGTCACACATTCTGTTCTTGTATTATAACTTTTTTTTTTTGTGTATTTGTTAATCATTGGCTGCTTTTCTGATACCCAATAATGTTTTTATTAATTGAAAAGAAAAAAAAACTTAACGCTGCCATATGGCGGTTTCTAGATGCGTAACTACTCTGCCCATCTACTTGCGCTTGAAGTACTATTCACATGAGCGCGACCAACGAACGACGAATCAATTAGAAAATGTGAGTTTATATACGTTTGAAGACATATTTCCACACAAATTCTTAACAAAACGATAGCAATTTAGTTTCTATTTGATTTATGATGCATACTTTTACTTTTTAATATCACATATTAATAAATTTAAGAAAACAAATTTATTCGTCGCGAAAAAAATTCTTGTTGAAACGAACTGTCAAACTTTATTCCAGTTCCACTTCGATCCACACTCGCAACGAATAAAATAATCGCGCGGATTTAACCTAAAAAATCATTCTTTGCATTAAGTGGATGCACATGAAATCTTTTTTTTGTTTTGTTTATTAACAAGGACACCAATAACCTTTTTTTTTAACAACTATAGCTTCGACCGCATTTTCTTAATAGTTTGTTTTCAAAACATAACAAAATAATGATAAACAGAAAAAAAAACAATTGTCAAAGTGAAACGTCATTCGCGACGAATTAAAAACTCTCATGTGAAAGAAATGTCAAAATCGACGAATATTCGTTCATTCGTTGGTCGTTGTTCGTGCTCATGTGAATAGTACTTGAGAGCATGTGTAGATAGATGGTAGTACTAGATTACTACTCGTGAGTACTTTGCTACCTAAAAGTAACAGGGATTTTGTCACCTTAAAAGGAACGGGGCTATTAGTACTTTTCCACCATACAAGAAACAGGGCAAATGTGCACACGATTTTCTTGACGTGGGTACAGGCATTTGTGTTCACTTGTTTTTGTTCATCTATCCACAAGTGGCTATATTTACGGCGAATTAAAGGAAAAGTCAACAGTCAAAGTCAAATTTCGAGACAAGTGCAAATTTAATTTTGTTGAATTGTTTTTTTAAATTTGTTTAAATTGCATTTAACTTTCAGTCATCAAGTAAATTACTTATGTACACAATTACTTAATAAGGTGAGCAAATTTCATCATATATTTTATATTTCAATATTTAAAAAAATAAAGTTTCAAACGGATTAGCAGCTGAGCTTATTTGACAGTTCTTTTAGTGTTGTTAAAAACAATTTCGTTTCTTTCAACTAGAAATTCACTTTTAATTTTAGTTCACGCAAATAGAATGCTGTTTAAATTAAATTAAAAAATAATTAAAGTTGATGTTTAATAAGTTCAAAAGTATCAACTACGATAAATATATCCGCAGAAATAAATTGTTATTTCTCTACTCTATTCTAGCCTGTTGAACTATTTTAATTACAAAATCCATGCTTTTCATTTCAAATGAAACCTAAAAATGTCCTGTAAATTGTAATTGTACCTAATGTATGAGAAGCTCTAAAGGTTGAAAGAAAGGAAATTTACTTATGTCCTCTTCTTTATTCTCACTCACTGTTTCGTATAATTGGGCTCAAGATTTAAAATAAAACTCAAATTCTCAGTCTTGTATTCATTTATCTTTTTGATTGCTGTTCGATCATCTTAGCAATTCAGCTAAGCATCTTAGAACAGTATTATAAGTCCAGTCAAACTAAGTCTGAAAAAG
Source organism: Baccha elongata (assembly GCA_951217065.1). NCBI lineage: Eukaryota > Metazoa > Arthropoda > Insecta > Diptera > Syrphidae > Baccha > Baccha elongata. The sequence goes on from OX578272.1 coordinate 199,273,218, forward strand.
ACAAATAAACCAAAAAATTTTTATAGTTCCAATTTGTTAGGGAATGTGTAGGGAGGGGTCATATGTACTCGCAATAAATAATCCTCGGTGATCGGAGTGCGGCGGGAGCTGGGGTCGTGGTTAAAATGTATCTAGTCGCAGTTGCATCCGCATGACCGCATATCTCAAAGACGATGCGTCGTACAAAAAAAAAATTAAATAAAATTTCTTACAGTTTGCTACCATACATTATTTTGAAAAACAGAACTGTCTGAGATATCCTCTAAGTCTAAGAAAAATGATGCTAAATTCCAAAAATATGTTCCACTAAATTGTTTCGCTGACGAGGACAGCACCCTCAGCTTTTCAGTGCGTATGATAAGCTCATCAAATTCCGATCTTGACAGCATTATCCAATGGGGAATCAACAACCGCGTGGAATTTAATGCTTCAAAAACACAATGCTGTCTTCTGTCGCTTAAGCGTAACATACCCATTATGCCACTGTCTATGAGTGGCACTTGTATAGAGGAAAGTGAAAAGCTTTCCTTTCTCGGTATGTGTGTCACTAACCACCTTCTGTGGAATGACCGCATATTTGACGTCGCCAAAAACGCTGTGAAATGTTTAGCTTTCTTACGACGATGCAAACAAATATTTTCTTCCAATGACATGTCTGTTGGTTAAAGTCGTATATTCGTCCAAAATTCTCATGTGTGGGCTGGAGCTCCTATAACTTTTTTCAATCTCTTTCATAGAATCCAGCAAAGAGCTTTAAAATTGATAAAAGATAAGACTATAACGGAAACATTTGTGTCACTTGAACACCGTCGGTTAAAACTTTCAGAAAAAACATCATTGATAAAAATCAAGAAGACAGTCGGAGACAAAACGGAGCCCTGGGACACACCAGCATTTATGTTGAAGATTTCAGGCTTGAAACCATCCAATACTATCTGTATTGAACGGTCCAAAAGGTAAATTCTAATCCAACGAGCTAGAGATTCATCAATACCGAAAGCATGCATTTTCGGAAAAAGATCTTGATGCTTTTGAAATATCTCATTCTTCGGTGAGATATGCCATCAGATCCCCAGTGGACCTATTGCTACGAAAGCCGTAGAATTTATTATTTTATGATAATTTATCAGCGTTTCCATGACCTTTGAAGTAAGTGCAATCGGTCGAGAGTTGGAGTTGAAGAAGATTCGCCTTTTTTAGGAACTGGCTTAACAAATGCTGTTTTCCATCCACTCGGGAAAAGACCAGTGGAATAGGCTGAAGGGGTGTCGTTTAAGACGAGCGTCGGAACCGATGAAGATGTTGAATTTCGTATGTTTCATACAAATGAACAAACATTTTTTTTTCAGGTAGAAATTTGTTTCGTCGAATATGACCGTTGCAGGTCTTTCTAGCTTGTTTAAACTTATTCCGGTTTTCCTCAGTAGGGTTTGTTTGTAACAGCGGAATCTTACTTCTCTTAGGGCCAGTCTTTTCAGCTCTGATTATTTGTAACCATTGGTTATTTCAGTGTTTAACCATAGATTTTGTATGTGTTTCTATGGTTACCAGCAAATGGTTAAATTTAACCAGAGCTAAAAAGACTGGGCCTTAACCTGATAGCCTCTTTACAGCTCAAGTCAAACTACCAGTTTTCTTTAGCTTTGATGCTTTTCGAGCTATTGGGAATTAAATTTTTCATTCCGAGAAGAATTATAGTTGTGACCATATCAGTACTAGTCGGAGTCCACGTCACTATCGAGGAAGCATAGTGACCAGTTAAAGTTTCTGAAAAAATAATTGAGGCCGTCCCAGCTGGCATTACCGTATATACAAACGTTTCTCCTTGGGGTCTTTTCTTTAACTGGACGAGAATTTTGCTATTACGACACAATGTTCCGACTTACCTAGAAGTGATGATACATTTATAGTGTATTTATCACTTTGAGAGGTAAGAAACAAGTCTAGAGTGTTGAGTGTGTGACCTGCAACGTCAGGAATTCGAGTTGGCTTGTCGTCAAGTTGGGGCAAGGTATGTACTCTCGATTTCACATGATATGACTTGTTGCAAAATCAAGACGCTGGCTCTTACGTGTCGCATTTAATTGTAGTTTTTTTCCTGGCGAATATGGTTGGCCTTCTTTATCACGCGAAAAACATTCGATCTTCTAGCTTTAACTCGAATTTGAAGCAGTTTTAAGTATCGCCCGCCTTTCCTGACATGTTAGTGCTTTGCTGACTCTTTCTTTGTGATTTTGTCCATACTTTTCCGGGCCCTTAAAGTAGGTGAGTACAACAATGTTGCCACGGAGTGTATATATTTATTATTTACACGATGGTATAATGTTTGTTTAGTATTGATTTATATTCCGTTGTCTTTTGCCTAACTTTTCTTAGAATTCTCGAAGTCGGGTCATAACTTCTTGATAAGTTGAACTATTTTCGAGTAGGCCTAGCATTTTAGCATCATAATCTTTCACATTGAGAACAACCGTACAATTACCTTTGTCTGCCGGCAGAACAATTATCTCTTTAGCCGTTTTTTGTTATCAGAAATGATCTATATGGATCATCTTTTGATAATAAAACAATTTTGGATCATCGGTTTTGGGTTTTCTGTTGTGGTAGCATTGGCTGAACTGAAAAAGTAAGGAAATCAAATGCCTCCTCAAGAGTCCATTTTTCTAAATCATAAAAAAAGAAATACATACATTAGCTATGTAGAAAACATAAAATCATATCTGAACCGAAACTTACAATTTTTCTTTATCAGAATCCATTGCAAAATCTATTTTTTGTAATTTTAGTCCATTTGACATATAAATTCAACATTAAATAAATTAGGTTCGTTTAATGCACGACAATAAACACAAGTCCTGTTCAGCGAACAGCTCTAACCTACACTGAGTAGAAAAGAGCATGATTCAATTGTTTAGTGAGACATTTTCTGCTCTAGATTTGCTTGATTTGCTGTTCATTCAGCTTTTTTTTTAGAGTAGATCAGAGTACATTAGGGTAGGATTTTCTGCACTTGCTTTTGAGGAATGCGGTAGATTGTATATAATGTAGGAATGTCAGAAACAGCTGTTATTGATTTTTGTCTGTGATATTTTTGCATCATGTAAGATCATTTTAAGAAAATATTTTTCGAAATACTTAAAAATTGAAAAAACGCCTTTTATCTACACTCAAATTCTTTTAAGAATTTGACGGTAAGCTTCTCTCGATTTCACCTGATATGACTTGTTGCATAATCAAGCCGCTGGTTTTAAGTGTCGCTTTTTGTAGTTTTTTCTTTGTTTTTTTTTTATGGCGAATATGGTTTACATTCTGTATCACCCGAAAAACAGTCGATCTTCTAACTTTAACTCGCTTTAACTCCTGTGTATGCCTTAATTTTACGTACCAAGAGCCTTGAATTTGAAGCAGCTCCCATTATCGCCTGCCTTTCCTGACATGTTAGTGCTTTGCTGACTCTTTCTTTGTGATTGTTTCCATACTTTTCCGGGTCCTTAAGACAGTTAAGCACAACAGTGGTGCCTCTTTCAATCTTGCTAGCTTTGAAACGGATTGGCTCATTTCCGCCTTGGTTAATTTCTTTCCTTCACCCATAGTTGAAGTTATTTTTTTAACTAAGCTCCCTTTTACTCCAATTACCCTTTTATTTAATTTAAATAACGGTAAAAGGTAGAATTAGTTACTGTCCTTAATCAAGTGAAACAAAAAAATCAGGTACATTTTATGACATTTTTGGTAAAAGTGTCATAAAAATGGCAACTATCAACTTAATCCTAATTTTCTTTTCTAATATAAACATAATACATTCTTCATTAATTGTGCAATCAGTTTTTCCCAAATTAGCGAAGGGTTTGAAAAATATCGTTAAATTAAGTCACAACACTGCGTGTTCTTAATCAAATGACACGGAGTGTAAATACAACCCAACTTTATTCTATAATACGAAGAGACAACTTAAAAAACGACCAATTTGTTAGTTGTCAGCTGAATGACAACTGCTTGTCTTTTGACAGTCAACGAGTTGTGATCGATAATACCAAATATGAGAATGACGACTAAACCTTAGTTGAGTTGTCTTCCATAATAGGGGCAAATACTACTTTCATAAATTTAAAAGATCTTTTTGTCGATTATCACGAACTGTTATATACAAATTATATTGCGAAAACAGAAATTGAATTAAAAACCAACCCTTAAATAATTTGGCAACTTGTTGATTAAAAAAGAAAAAACGGTGGCTATCCAAGCTATATGATATATTGAAACTCTGCAGGTCAAACTTGAAATAACAAATATGTTTGCAGATTTCTTTAAAAATGCGTTCGCGGATGCGAATGACAATAACACTGATTTCAATATCTCTTCCCCTGTATCATTTACTCATCTTAGCTCCATTAATTGCCACTTTACTGAAGATTCAATCACTCAAGCATTTTAAATCTAGATGATAACAACAGTCCGACATCGTCTCAATAGTCCAAAATTCTCGTGTTCATATTTATGCTGATGACATTAAACTTTACAAAAGAATACATTCTGAAACAGACTGTATACTTTTACAAGACAATCTATACATACATTGACTCTTTCAAACCCTTTAATTAAAGTTTCAGTGTTTTCGAATTTAGGATTTTTTTTAGACTCAAAGTTGACCTTTATCGATCACTGAGATCACATAATTAAAAAAGCCAATAAAATATTAAGATTTATTTAAAGATTCGCACGCGACTTTAAGGATTCCTATGTTTTCAAGCTTCTTTTCATTTCTTTTGTGAGACCGATTCTTGAATACGAATGTGTTGTCTGGGCACCTCACTACTCTATTCACAAATCGCGACTTGAAGCATTCCAACGAAGTTTTTGCGATTATGTTTTTCCGTTTCCTCCCTTGGTCTCATGAATCACCACTTCCCTTGAACTCGAAAGCCATCGAAAATATATCCAATTCTGTTTCAGTGCTGGAAATATTTCATCTTCGTGAAGCATAAAATTACGGCAGCATTTGTGCCAAATTTTTAGTAGGTCAAACTATGGTGCAAATAGTCCTTTGAACCAATTAATTGCAATATATAATAAATTTTACTTTCCATATTTTTAGTAAATGACAATTTGAAGTGTATTAAATTCAATTATGTTTTTTAGAGCAATAGATTTTAATTAGATTTAATTAGTTTTAAAATGAGATTGTAACGTTAGTATTTAACGGCCTCCAATAAATAAATGTAATTTTTATTAATGGTAAAATATTAAACACCCCTGAAGATGTTGGCAAAAACTAAACGACATGTCGGGAACATTAATGAAAAACTGCCTTATTAATAAAAAAATGAGATTAAAAAGTCATATTTTCAAGAAAAATTAACCCATGGATTACGAATCTTCTGGAATCACTGGAACATTAAATGATTGACTTTATGTTGAGTGTGAAAAAATATTATTTCAACTAACTTCGAAATAGGACTTGACATTACAGTTAAATTTTTATTAATATGGCAGTTGGTCTTTTAATTGGTTTTAAAAATTTATGATCAACAAAGCCCATATTTGAAATACACATTATCAATGTTGGTAAGGCACAGAGACATAAATATTTAAGTAAACTGTAAATAATTAAACATAACAATAGTCAATTTAAACGTCATGTTTAGCTAGGTGTAAAATCTCGGTTTGTAATGTACATGGTACAACTCGAAGCAAAAGAGAGAAATAAATAAATTGCACGACTGGGTCACACAAAGTTTCTCTTATAGCAAGTTATCTGAGGGTTTGAAGTACAATCGGAATTAACGAAAAAATCGTAAAAAATTTTATAAAACGTTCTAAAGTCTTATAAAGATTCAAAGTATGCAAATAATTTTCTTCGATCGTAAATGAGTCGCTGATCCGTAACCTAAGTCGTGGTAAATTAACGGAAAAGAAGAATGTCTCAGGCGGGATGAAACTGTTAAGACGTACACTTCCACTATACTCATCATTGGGGTAGTAAGCCCCAAAAATAAGTCCATTGGTCGAGGTCATCGCTCTTGCAATGTGACCCAAATCAGCAAGATTAAAAAGTTATCTATCCTGTTTATATTTATGGTTAAGCGCATGGCAGGTGGATTCACCTTCGAAAAACTCTGTCTTCATTTACTCTGGAAAACCGACAGGAAGCACACGTTACTCCGGTGTACGACTAATGATGTCACCAAAGGCGCATCAAAGTCTTATAAATTGGAAACCTATCAAAGACAGGATACTGAAGGATAGATTCCAGAGTAGATTTTGAAAGATCACTATTATCCAGTCATGTGCCCCGACTGAGGATGCGACTGACGCCGCAAGTGACGACTTTACAGTCAACTTAGCGCGGTTTTCAAAGGGTCGCCTAGTGGAGATATTACTATCGTGATGGGGGATCTAAATGCTAAGGTTGGACAGGACAACACTTCACATAGGCATGTGCTGGGAAACCACGGCACGACAATGGAAAGCGGTTTGGTGACTTTTGCAATTGCGATGCAAATGGGCTAGTCATTGGAGGCACTCTGTTCGAACTAACTCGCCATCACCATCTCATGCTCGCTTATCTTCGTCTTCGAACTGCATCTGTACATGGAAATCGACAGAACTTCCTTTGTACACCCAGGTACAATACCGACAGACTTCGGGATCCTACAGTGCGCCAAAGATACAAGGACTGCCTCGACATAGAAGCAGAATCAATCAGCAGTACAACTCCAGAAAACACTGACCAACACTGGAGCACTGTGAAAAATGCATTTGCAACTCCGGCGCTGGATCGCGTAGGTTTAAAGCAGAGAAGCCACAGCACATGGCTCTCGGCAGATACCTAGAGGAAGATTGGAGAAAGAAACGCTATCAGATCCCAACTCGCAGCAGCATCGGAAGGTGAGAGAATGGCCATCGAATCTCAGTATCGCAGGAAACGGAGGGAAGTTCAGCGCATTAACACCCTCGCAGAACATGCCAAGGATGCACCTTCCAGGTGCGACAACAGCACCGTCTACAAAATAACCAAATAATTGGTTGGTGTTCAGAAAACAACACCTTGTCAAGGATTTAGACGGTATCCTGCTGGTAACGGATGAGGATCAGTTTAGAAGGTGGAAGGAGAACTTCTCCACGGTGCTTAACCATCTGGACCGTGGTGGTGGTGTACTGGCCCCTAACCCAAATGAGCGTTTCGCTGAAACAAATTCCCGTTTCCTGCCCACCCAGTCTAGCCGAGATTACATCTGCAATCAAATCCCTAAAGAACAACAAAGCGGTAGGTTTAGACTGCATTCCAGCGGAGCTCTACCAATCAGCGTCACAAACGTCAGCGAAAATGCTACATCCCTTAATCGCACAGACATGAGAGGACGGATTTGAGTGGATAAAAGGGATGATCGTCAAATTATCAAAAAAGGGAAATCTTATGGATTGTGGAAGCTGTTTTCTACCTGCGGTCTCTAAGATAATGGCGAAAATAATCTTGGAACGAATCAAGGAACATCTGGATTCAACTCTCGATAAAGAACAAGCAGGATTTCGGGCAGGTTCTTCCTGCATAGATCATACAAAAAGCGAAACGACAAAGTCGGCCTGAGGATCAACAACGGGAAAACAAAGATCCTCAACATTTCTGGAAACTCTGTTCAAGTTGACGTTGCAGGACAACAGGTTGAAGCGGTGGACAACTTTCTGTACCTAAGAAGTGTGGTTTCAAAAGACGGTGGTGGTACAGATGAAGATGTCAACTGTCTAATAGGCAAAGCAAACGCTGTTTTCGGCATGCTGTCAAAAAAGTGGAAGAACAACGTATACAGTACGAAGACCAAGCTGCGACTGTTTCTCTCTAACGTAGAGTCCGTACTATTTTATGGTGTAGTACATGGAAAGTGACCGCCTCTGTCACACATAAGCTGCAAAGGTTTGTGAATAGATGTCTGCGTAACATCCTTAGGATTTTCTGGTCGAATACGAACTCCAACCAAGAACTCCATCGGAGAACTGCTCAAATTCCTATCAAAATGGCAGTGGATTGGTCACACCCTACGACGTGGTCCAGACTCTAACGCGAGACACGCAATAGAGTGGGACCTCTTTAGCCAAAATGGCAGAAGACCTGGTTGCCAGAGAAAAATTTGGCGCAGAAGAGTAGAGAAGGAATCTTAAAAGCTTTAAAAAAGTTGGGGAGCAAGATAGCGTGTAACAGTAGTTGACGCCTTATGCCTTACCGAGGGGTCCAGGAGATAAGTAAGTAAATATAGGCAACCAAAAGGCTCTCCTAGCTGTGGCCAGAACAGCATCTACATGTCGATTGAAATATAGATGCTGATTCAGCCAGATGCCAGTTTACTTTATGCTTACTCAGATGTCCACTTGGTCCAACGATCACTAGGGTGGTTATTCCCAAATGCGCGGCGGATCGCTTTGAAAGCGATAATTTGACCGTGTTCGTTTTAGGCTATTTTCAAATACGAACACGGTCGAAAATTTTACTTCCATTTTCCACTTAAATGGCAGCTAGTTCCAGGTAATTTCCATTCTGGCTTCCAATTTTTCATTATTTTTCCAAAAAATTAACTCTTTTTTCCCATGAATAAAAGATATTCCCGTCAGCTTCACCATCACAACAATTTCGTGTTAGTTTCTTTTTGGTCGTGGTGGTGGAAAGTTGTCTAATACGACAAAAAAATAATTAATGTAACTTACGTAGTTGTAGTTGCGATAGTGATTATTATTTTTTTATTTAATTATTTAATACATACATTAAATAAATACATACGTAAACATTTATTACAGTGACAAAAACTAAATTTTTTTTTCAACAACAATAGTTAATAACGGGTAAAGTTTAAACAGTTAAAATTGACAGTTATTCAAAGACTATGGGCTCGTTCAGTATGCATTAGGGACTAAATATTTAGGTAACTAAAGTTCTTGAACGCAAATTTACCTAAATATCTAGTCAATTTCACAAATGTCATTTGTTGAAATTTCCTTTTGAATTTTACTATGAAGAATTGACACTGCGGAGAACAAAAAATATTTGTTGGTTGCAAAATGTTTTAGAAATAAAAATAATACACACTTTGTACAACAAATGAAATATTACAGGGTATTAGACATATATATGTTATTGTCAAAATAGCCAATACGGTTGAATGCCACGTTTTGTATGTTAAAAAAAGACTTAACGTCCATTTTTTACTATTTTTAAACACGTATTTTGTTCTCCATATTATACTAAAAGATACCTACACTAATAAGTATTTTATTGTTATACTCACTGATATTGCAGTAGGTATTCACTATTTATAAATTTTGAATCACATAGATAATAACATCTAAATTTTTCATCATCAAACCGATGCACAGTGGTTCCGTTTGTATGGGAGAGGTGGTCAAAACCCTATAAAATCTGAACTACTAAACGGATTTAAATGAAATTTGGTACAGATGTTAAAATTGTACTTTTACATATTTGCTGAAAATTTGGTAAGGAAAACATGATAAAAAAAAAAGTTATTGACATTTTTCAAAATTTTATGGATTTTTATATTTGAAGTTTTTTCAATGAAATCTGTATTATTGAACGAATTTTGATAAAATTTGGCACATAGATTGAGATTAGTTTTATGCATATCAATTTATAATAAGGCTAAGAAAAAATTATTAGAAAAGAACTTATTGACATTCTTTTATAGTTTTTGAGGAGAACGGACAAAAACCCAAATTTGCATTTCGAATGATTGAAAATAAAAGAAAAACACTACTAAAATCTTTTTTTTTTTATTTTTATTAAATTTAATCAATTTATTGCAATAAATTTAAAACATCTGTCGGCAATTTTAATTTTTCATTTTTTTTCAAATTTCTTTCGTTAGAAAGCAACGGATCTGATGTTAACAGCAATCTATTAAACAAATCGGTATTTGTTAAGACTCTAGATGTTTTTCGTGTATTGTGTGATCTGAAAAATTTGACATCCTTGTTTTTTGCCTCTGCTGCCTCTTCCGTTAATTGGCCTATAGGCAAAATTGCATGTTTTGCAATTTGTCCTCCATGAATGAGAACTTTATGTACAGAAGCTGGCATTGGATACCACGGATATTCTTGGACAATTTCACGTGCAGTATCTTGGGCATATTTTTCGAAAACCTCCGGATTTATTGAAAAACAACTAGCCAAAGTTTTTAAAATGACTGCACATCTTTCTGTTATTGATTTTTTCACACCCGTTATTTGGGAAGATACAGTAGGATTAGCAAAAAATCTACGCGCAGTATTTCCGTCATTAGAATTTCCACCTCCTTGTTTTGGTTTATCAACTATCAGTCCAATTTTTCTGAATTCTTCTTGAATTCTTTTTTTTTGAACTGCAAGAAGAGGTTTCTCACTTTTTCCAGTGCGCCATTTTTTGAAATCTAGTCGGTATGCTAGATGGATGAAGAATTCGAAAAACCTTATCCACGCATGCAGTGGAGATATGCCAAAATCCAAACAGTCTTCGTTAATACTTTTTTGTAAGGATCCTTCAATATCATTCATATTTGTTGGCTTTGCTCCACAAATGTAGCACACCTGTTGCGAAGCAGTGTGTGTCAAAGCATTGCACACCTTCCCGTCAACCATTGTTAACTTGTTAATGTCTTCATCTATTGCAGCAATTGTGGCAATTCGTCTGCGCTTAGTTCGAGAAGAGCTATCTGAAAATGACTTCTTTGGCCTACCTCCTAGATTATCTGGTGAATTAATTAATTCTTCTTCTTCTTGGTAAGGCCCGAAGTCTTCGACGACGCAATCAAGCCAAGCACTATATTTAGATAAAAAGGCATCATCTCTTCGAGAACATAAATTCCATTTTTTTAGGAAGAGTTTGCATAACAAAACAATCTTTTTTCGTGCATTTAAGCTTTCAATGTTATATTTTTCTTTAAAAAGTACCCATGTTTCATCAATTTTTCCAGCATTGCGACCTTTCTTCGCCTTCCGCCACAAATGAAAAATATCAATGCGCTTGATCATATCACTTGAATCTAGAAAAAAAGGGAAATAGGGTTTCACTTAGGCTCAAAATTTTAATATTTCCACAAATTTCCGCAAAAAAAACCGTATATACCCTTAAACAGGGAAGATAAGCCTACGTTAATCCATTAAAATTATTGAGTGCAAATGGGTGCCCTAAAAGTTCTGGCTTATCAAAAAAACACAAAATTTTAAAAATCACAAAAATTCATTTCTTTCAACAGCAGTTATAATAAAATAATAATATGTAAAATATATATATATATATATAATAATCATCTTTATAAATTGTTCTATTATGTTTACCACTTTTTTCCAGAAAAAAACCTTAAAAACACACACAAAATAGCTAAAATGCAATGTCCTATCTTCAAACTAACGTTTTTTAAGAAATTGCGAAAAACATTAAACTTTGCCACGTGCCTGACTGTCAAAAACTACATTTAGAAAAAAAAAAATAGTCCCACGTAGTTGCCCCGTTATCATAGATAATAACTGCATTAAAAAAAATTACTTTTATTACTTGAGGTTTTGGCCTATGGGCGGAACCACTGTGCGATGCAGTAAAGATCTGTTGACATTTCTTTAAAAATCCTATTTGGATACACACACTTTTTACATGTTTACATTTTTGTTAACATTTTTGGTTACTTGTTTCTATATTTTGTTTCGCCAGCAGTCATATTTCGTTCAAAAAAGAATAATTTCCTTTCTCATTAATTTTTTTTCATACTCATAAAAGTACCCTTACAAAAAAAGTTAACACAGTAACTTCTAATAAAGTTGAATGTGCAGTCTAATGACTGGTAATGACAAACTTCATATCAGCCGTTATTGTTTATGACTAAATATTTAGATACGTTTTTCTTGACTAACTTTCTAGTCATAATGCCCTAACTTTCCCTAATTTCCTTTCTTCGTATTTTTTTTTTTTTTCATACGCATAAAAGTAACTTCTAACAAAGTTGAATTTGCAGTGTAAATTACTGGTAATGACAAACTTCATATTAGCTGTTATTGTTTATGACTAAATATTTAGATACGTTTTTCTTGACTAACTTTCCAGTCAAAATGCCCTAACTTTCCAATGAAAGCAAGCTTAATTGGAAGTGATTTTTGTGACAGCTGGTGAGCTGACCAATCAGAGACCAGAAAATTACCTATTATGTTCTTGTTAATCAGTAGGTATTCAATTTCTATCATTTGGAAAGTTATGAGCTTTTGTTTGATTGAGAGTGCTATTTTTTCATGACAAAAGTATTTTGACAAATCTTTTTTGTGCCAACTTGATAATATTATTATAATTTATTTTAATTTTTGAGGATGAGATCATTATGTCCAACTCGTACAGATTCCATTTTGTGCAAAACATACAAAATCGACAGAACTATGAATTAAAGAGAGAGCGTCTTTTGTTGCAAGGTATAAATTGTGGGATTTCTGCTGAAATCAGTTCTGAGCACAGAACTGAATTTATGAAAGCAAACCATACACTGCCAGATACGACAACACAACAGAACTGACTCTATTCCAAATTCACCTTTTGCAGGTTAGAAAACAAAGAAGAAACGTAAAAAAGACAGCCAAATGTGATTGGACTGCGCATATAACCGTATTAACATCAGTTTTACTTCTAAAATATGACTGCTTCTATCGTTATGAATTGCAGTATATTATATGTACATACATATAACAAAATGAATATCATGCTATGAACACATATTTTTGTCAAAAGTAAATGCTATATAAAAATGGAACATAGCTAGTTCAACATTTTTATAAGAGAGTAGAAAAATAATGTATTTATCTTGTGATATAAAATTTAAAATATTATAATAAAATTGAACATACAGTATTTCTTTGCAGACTTCAAAATACATAGAATTAAATAAAGCATCATATTGCATTAGTATATGAAACTATTATCTCGACGCAAACATCCAACAGAATGAGCTATTCTCGTGCTGATCCTGTGGCACTAAACTTTAATGACACCCTTCTCCGCGCGTCCGATATTCAACTCTTACAAGGTCCACACTGGTTAAACGATCAAATTATCTCTTTCTACTTTGAATACCTCGAAAGATTAAAGTATAAATCTAACAATGATCTACTCTTTGTATCGCCAGAAGTCACACAGTGCATAAAAATGATGGACGACCAGGAACTTGAATCTCTTCTTGAACAACTGAATGCAGATAAAAAACCTTTCATATTTTTCGCTCTCAACGATAACAATTCATATCGAGCCGGTGGGTCACATTGGAGTCTATTGGTTTTCTCCAGACCTGAACGTACATTCTTTCATTTTGACTCACTCGGAAATTCAAATCAGGAAACCGTGCAACAATTTGTTAATCGCATTAAAGATGTCTTAAATTGTGGAAACTGTCATATGAAACCAATCCGTTGCCTTCAGCAATCGAACAGTTATGACTGTGGTATACATGTTCTCTGTATGACAGATAACATAGCGGATTACGTAAATCGATTTGAATGCATCGATGGAGTGGGATCCCTTCACCACGACACGATAAGTGCTAAACGTGGTGACATTTTAAAATTGATTGTATCTCTGGGTGGAAAAGTGTAGGCAGTTATCTTAAATTTTTTGTACAATGTCCCTCGAAGACCTTAAAAAACTAAATTTCGTGTGAATATATACATTAAGATTTTATTCTCGTTCATAGTAATGCAGGATAATAAAATACGAATAAATTTAACTTAATACATTTGTTCCTAAATGTTTCAATAACATCACATTCGTTTTAATATTATTGTAATAATATTTTTGTTTATTTAAAATATTATATTGACCTTTTTATTTCTAAACTAAATTATAAATGTTGCCGTCTTGTCGAAGTAGATAAAGGCTAAGAAATCGTTCCAGTTCCTTCCAGTTACAAAAAAATACTATTGTATGAAATATAAACGCGACACATTTATAAATATATTTGTGTTTATGTATATTTATTTCAATAAATTTTGTCTAATTTGACCGTTTTGAATATCTAATTATCATAAAGCGATGCAAAATAAAAGGCACGACTGGGTCGCACAAACTTGCTCTTGTAGCAAGTTACCTAAGAGCTTGAAAGAACCTTCCACTATTTTATATGGAATTATTTCTAAAACTCTTTCGATTAGTTAAAAAAAATTTAAATTTGTGTAGGCCTATGAATATTTTTTTTAATTCTTTCAGCTAATTTAGAACTCAGTGGGTAGTAGGTACCAACCTAATTAAAAAATTAATGAAATAATTAAAAAAAATTAATAAATAAAAAAATAACTTTGAAAACTAATTGATAACCAACACGAGTTTCCCAAGAAAATCGTGGTATGCCAGTTATTTTTTAAATATTACAATATATTTAACTTTTTTTTTCAAAATCGTAGGTTCTGTTTTCGAAAAATTAAATTTTTTTCAAAAAAAAAATTTTAAAATATTTTTTTGAAAAATGATGAAATAATTTTCATCCGAAAAATAAATTTCAAAAAAGATTCATGAATTGGTTTTCAAAATATTCATTTTTCAAAAAGAAATTTGTTTAATTAATCTCATTTTTTAGGAAACGTCATTAAAAAATTAAGTACGCCATTATTGTTATTGTAAAAATCCACTCAGTCGTTAACGACAAAGAAAAAATAAAAAAAAAAACAATATGGCAGGTACTGTTAAAACTGCTCCTAAACGCGTTTTTTCATAACCGTTATATGTCAGGTACCGTTAGTTTTAGGCCTAGAACGAAAATTCAAAACAGTATGCCCGATGAGTGGAAACTCAGTACCATCAGCCCGATCCACAAAAAAGGAGACCGCCTACTCTGCGCCAACTATAGAGGCATAAGCCTTTTAAACATCGCTTATAAGATCCTGTCCAGCGTTTTGTGTGAACGTCTGAAGCCGTCTGAATCCGCTGATGATCTAATAGGTCCTTACCAATGCGATTTCAGACCTGGAAAATCTACGACCGACCAAATCTTCACTCTACGCCAGATCCTGGAGAAAACCCAAGAATTTAACATCGATACTCACCACCTGTTCGTCGATTTTAAGGCAGCCTACGACAGCGTTGACAGAACTGAACTTTATCGTGCCATGTTCAACTTTAGAATTCCTGCCAAACTGATACGACTAATCAGGATGACGTTAGAAAATGCTCGCTGCTCCGTCAAAATTCTAAAACCTTCGACACCACCAGAGGGTTAAGACAAGGAGACGCACTGTCATGCAGCTGTTTTAATATTGTGCTCGAAAATGTAATACGGAATACCCAGGCCAGTACATCGGGCACCATCTTTAATAAATCGACACAACTACCTGGGTTTACGGACGACATTGACGTGATAAGACGAACAAAAAGAGCAGGGACTGAAAATAAACGAGGATAAGACGAAGTATATGCTCTCATCAACGAAAGTCCAATCCCACCACCGACTTGGTCAAAATGTAACCATTGATACATCAGCGCTGAAATCAAACGTAGAATAACTCTTGCTAATCGACGTTTTTTTGGGCTGAATAAGCAATTGAGGAATAAAGCCCTATCGAGAAAAACCAAGGAGACACTATACAGAACACTCATCATCAAGGTCCCGCTGTATGGTGCAGAAGCATGGACCCTCTCCCAAATCGGACAACTCTCTAGTTGAGCCAGCATAAGTAAGTAAGTATCATCGCAATGTCATGTTAGATTGTTATCTAAAAACTTTTTTTTGCACGATTTAATAACTTGCCTTATAGTACCTATAATCGCAAGTAAAAAGAGCCGTAAAGCACTCTACAATGGGGTAATGCGGCGATAAAAACGTCTGCTTCAATTTGTTTGGAAATCCTTGGAAATCCTTGCAGGACGGGTACCACAGTAGTTTTTTTTTTGTGAGTGCACTCTTTATAAAGGCCCACATTATGAATATCAAATCGAACAATAAAAGTTGCGAATTCGATAACTTTTTATTATGAATAGTGATTCACAAAAATTAAGTTCACTTCTTATGTGAAAAATATTGCGAATTAAATTTGTGAGCTGTTAGGAATAGGGAATTTTCGCTATTATAAGCGCAAAATGTGTGAAATTCAAATGAAAGTTTGTTTATCATATGTATGTTATGCAAACAATGTTATTAAATGTGATATTCAGTGAGTATTATTCCGAAATATTTCTAAAATGAGTGAAAATGTTGGCTATTAAATGAAATCAAAATAGTTGCCCTCACAGTTCTGGTAACTACCTATTTCTAGAAATATGTAGCAGTGTGCCAGTCAACTTTATTACATTTATATGTTTTGAAAGAATTACTTATTTCAGCAAAAAAAAATGCATCCCTAATCGTTAAGAAATCAAAAAAAAAACTTTGTTGTATTTTATTTAAAAAAAAAAAAACTTTCATGTCGTATGTTTTCTGGGCCCTTTAAAAAAAGTTTAACTGAAGCACCTTCGAGATAAGTCCAATCCAATCCCAATTGACAAAATCACAACCTTGAAAATCCCGATTGTAAAAAATACCAAACAGTACCTACTAAATGAAAATCCCGAACTTTTTATGTAAAATAATTTTTTCTTATCCCTCAAAATTATAAACGAATTACTACTTTTTTGGTAGTAAACTACTCGAGATTTTGTCAGTCGGGATTTTTGTAGTCAAGATTTTTTCAGTCGGGATTTCGTACTCGGGATTTTGGTTGTCGGGATTTAAGATCGGTATGTTCTCAATTGGGATTTTGGGATTGGATTGATTTCACAATAAATAAAAGACACGCACAAACTTGCTCTTGTGGCAAGTTACCTAAAGGCTTATCACACAAAAAAATATTAAATAAAAAAAAGTAAACTAAAAAATCATAAAAAAAATTATTAAAAGCGTTAAATCGATATCTCACAAAGTTTCAATCCAAAATCTAAATAGGTATATAAAAAAAATTTTAAATTGTGGAACCAGTTGAAAAAAAAATCGATTTTACTAAACAATTTTTTCAAAATATTTGAAGACCTAAATTTTTTGAGATCTTAATTTTTCACATCTTGAAACTCACTTTCACAAAAATCTGTTGACAGGTTTTCAGAATATTGACCAAAAAAAGATTTAGAAACATTTTTTTAAAACTTAACAAAAATGTTTAAAAAAAAAATTCGTATGCTGTCTTATTAGAATTTACTAGTGCAGCTTAGAAAAAAAAATAATTAAGATCGCTTGAGCCGTTATCGACAAATTCGAAATTTTTAAAAATACCGTGTTTTTAAAATTCAATTTCTGTAGTAGGTACACTGCTTTTTTGATGTTCAATTCGTCCAAATGTCTTTCAATGTTAATCAAACTTTAGAAGAAAAGAAAAGTTTGTTTTGAAAGTTTTAAATGACTCTTTTATTTCTTAATATATTAACATTGTGAAATTTAAATTTCTTAAGTCTAATTGGTATGGCTAATATGGCCGTCTACCATAAGAAAACTAATGTAATCACTAATCATATTTAGTTAAAGATATAAGTTTACACGAAAGATTTTAAGGACCAGTTGTACAATCGTGGTTCAAGTTCTTAACCCACCGATCGTGACAGATTAGCCATGGAAATCAGTGGTTTAAAAATTTGAACCACGATTGTACAACTGACCCTAAGTTATACAAAAGAAACTATTTACAAACTACTTTCAAAATTATCTCGAATCTGTCGGCGTTTCGAAATGAGTAAATATATCTTCTCGAACATTTGCTGAATTTTCAGTTGGATTTGAAAATTCCTTCTCTCTCTTCTTTTGACATCTGTTTGTTTCGTTTAGTTTACCAGTGATCTATTTTTCTTAACATACCGAATAAACGAATAACCTCGGAAGTTTCCAATAACTGATAGACATTTGATATTTTATAACAAGTATCAAATTTGGTTGAAATCGTTGGAGCCATTGACGTATTAAGTATGGACCGCCAGTAGCCAACTTCACGCGTGTTCCAACATAACTAGGGGCGCCATCAACTACTAGCGGGGAATCTGCGTAGCAGTGATATGATTTTTTTAATTAGTTATTTACTATTAAAATATTTTGGTGGAAATTATTATCAAACGACTTTTATTTTACAAAACATATCCACTCCTTATGCCATGAGTTACTTACAGATGAATATATTATCGTTTTCATTTAAATTCTAATGTCGAAATAAGTACACGTATTTAACCCTAAAAGATGATGGCGTTTTTAGACTGTTTTTAGCTATTCTTGGCTGTTTGTATGAAAATTTCAACCGACTGGCGGTCCATATCTAGTACGTCAATGGTTGGAGCCCTACCATCCTAAAAATTTGACCTTGTCTTGTTTTTTTACAACTTTAAAAATTTATTGTTAATTATTGCCCCACTGGTGCGCCTGCGGGCATCGATTTTATGTTTGTCCAGCTTTAATACTACAAGAAAAATATATAATCATGACTACGCAAATCTTACAAAAATTTATGTCGCTGGCTAGATCTAAGTGGCGGTCAAGGTTTATCAAAAATTTTAATAACTAACAATTATAATACCGATCGATCAATTTTTTTGATAAACATTATTTGGTAAAACATTGTTGGTAAGCACATCATTCACACATGTTTTTATTTATAGAAGTCCAAATTTAGACAGTAATCCAGTTTCTTACAAATTGAATGCGCTGTCGGACTCAATTACAAGACTTGTTTCCCATTACCCTCACACTGCGTTATTACGGGCGATTTTAATGTTCACAATTCTTCTTGGCTTCGACATTCTGGCCAGACAACACCCGAAGGAAGATATGCAGAGATCTTTGCAAAAAATGGTTATCAGTACTACATTAACATAATTTTAGCATTGAATAAATCCAAAAATTACTATATTTTGTTAATGTCTGTGTTCAAAAACGAATATAAAAATATGTTGCAACTTTCTCCCCATTTTATTCACACTAAAAAACACACACAATAATAATCGAAGACATAAACACAAAATAATACAACGTCACTTTTTGGATGAATTTGGAATTGGATTTTAGAAGAAACAATTGGTTTTATCACAATCAGAAGGTAAATTTTAATAAAACAAAAAAGAACACCAAAAATATTTGTTAAACTTCAAATAATAGAGCAAACAATTAAAAATAATAAAATGAATTGACTGTTTGTACAAAACTAACATTTCAACTGAAATTACTATCATGAAACTAAATCATAGCTAAGTAGAACCATTGAGATTATACACATAGAGAAATCATCTTTTTGAAAATTAAGTTTCAAACTTTCCTCGTAGGATGTCGTTACTATCGACTTGTTTGGTTTGGTTTGGAGAAATAAAAAAAAACAAATACAAATGTATGCAGAAGAATTTTGTTTGTCTCAGGTTCAGTGTTTTTCGTTACAGTGAATTGAAGCAACAGTAATTACTCGATTTGGTCATTTTGCGACATCTGTTTCGGTGAGTTTGAAACCATCTTGATTCCTCTATATGTATAAACTCAATGGTAAAACATAATTTTTTTGTAACAACGAAAAATAATTTATGTCGTACATAAGAATTGTTTAACATAGTTATGTTGTAGATTCATGAAGAGAATGAGCAAAGGGCTTAAATCATTTAACTCAGCTTCTAAACGAGCCAACTCGAATACCAGATGGATGTTAAACGTCATTCTCCGAATACGCTTGACCTGTTCCTTACCTCTGATCCTGATAAATACACTATCAGTGTTTTAGCATCTCTAGGCAGGTCGGATCACTGTATTATATCCGCAAATTTCTCATGCTCCTCTAATCCAGTTAAAGCCTAGTATGCAGCTAAAGTGAAACGAAATTGTCCGTCGTCTCCAAAAACACAGACGAAATGTGACAAATTTTCATGTAGAATCCCACCATTTGTAAATAAAAAAACTTTCAAAACAAACAAAAAACAAATAAAAAGAACAGAACTCCATTTTATAATAATAATAACCCCAACAAAACACGAACTAAATAGAAACGTCAAAATCTCGCGAGCAAATAATTTCCCGGTCAATTAAATTGTATGCGAAAAGTTGTGGAACTGTAGTGGCATCGTATTAATAGCTCATTTAATTCTGACCTTTTCGAAATTGTCTACTTATAAAAAGCTTAGAAATGGAACTATTGGAACATAACTCTTCCCATAAAACTGTTTGAAATTCATTAGGTGTGTTTATATTTCTGAGCTAATGGAGATCTTGGAGATTTTAGAAACATAAACTGGCAACTAAATCAATGTTTAAGCAATTTTTTTTTTCAAAATACAATTTAATGTAAACAATTTTTGTTTTACTTTATTTGCACAAAAATTTATACAAAAAGCATTCGCTACTTTTCGAAAAGTGAGACAAATTGTTCTCAGATTTGAGAAAATTTTAACATTTATCATCTTGTTTCCACAAAAATAACGCGAACAAAGCTAATATTATAGGCGATTTTCTTTTTAAGCTCGGAGCAGTGCACTGAGGTGACAAAATAAGATCTATGTTTCTTTTTAGTTCCGAGCGCTCAACTTGTGTTTCTTTTTTCGATCAGAGCTTGGTCGAAGCGCGCTCCAAGAGCACAGGATAAAATGATGGAAACCGAGCACCAAGTAGAGCGCGGCCAAATTGATGTAGTTTTCATGTTATATGACATATTGTGAGTTGATTTCTACTGATATGACAGTGAAGTGCTCAAGTGTGTTGTATAAAATCAGTGCACTCGGAGCGTACTCGACAAGCTAGCTCAGGCGCTACTCCGCGCTTTATTCAGAGCTAAAAAAAAGCCTTATGTGGAAGATCATAATCGACACTCGGAATAGGTACCATTGGTGCACTCTAAAAAAATAAAGAACAAGCACAACCAACATTTAGTATTTTGATCAATATATTATTGCATCCAATTATTTTTCAAAAATGTCGACTTCAGCCTCTAGCAGTGTTCTAAATCGAAAATGTTCTTGAGGTAACTTACTACATCAAACTATAAGCTCTACGTTATACAACATAATATGAAAGTAAAATTACAGGTTTATATTGATTTTTAATTGTAAATGATTTGTATAAACATAAATAATTTGTTTCTTCTATATTTACATTAAGACATTACTTAATATGGTTATTTTAAGAAATATTAAATAATAAGGATTTTTTTTTTGGTATATAAATTCATAAAAATAATATGTATTTGCACACATAAATGTACATATAATATTAGCGATTTACAAGGTTTTAGATTTTAGTAAAACAATTCACTTCTACTTCAAATACACCAATTTCAATACGAACAATGTTATTTCTTAATTCTAACTTCTGGACGGAACCAACCACCAAAGGCTTTTTCCAGTTCCTCAGCTACCGCAAGACACAGTCTATCGTTATTGAAATTTGCAATTACTTGCACACCAAGTGGAACACCCTCGCTACCTAATCCTAGGGGTACTGCGGTGGCAGGAAAACCTAAAACATTTATTATTCCAGTGTAGGAAAAATTGATTGGCCGCACCAAAGGTTCATTGTGATATGGAGCTGCGGTGGGATGAGTTGGGTAGATAAAAACACCATCTTCGCCAAGTATATCCTGTAATTCTTTTCGCAAATCATTGCGCTTCTTCACTAGATAATGGTATTTTGATGACCCAAACTGAGGTTGGGCCCTATCCACCAAAGCAGTTATTAATCCAATAAATGTGTGTTTTGATAGACCAACCAAAAATTTTAGTAGTTCTGTTATTGGATTGATTTCTCCATTTAAATTTGCTAACTGATGTCCAAATCCATGCCCGGAGTCGTCTTTCATGTTTGCAAACCAGATTGAAGCCGATTGTTTAAACTTTTCTAATTGAATTTGTTTTGGATCGGTACCAGTTGTTCTTTTTAAATACCCAATAACTTTTCGCAGTGAAGATTTCAAATCTTCGTCAACGGGAGATACCATTCGACTACCCCCATCACTTTCTTGATAATAATATTTCAAGTTTTGAATGTTAACTGTTTCGTCTAGATTGAGAACGCTAGAATTTTTACCAGAAATTATTTTCAACATTGGTTTTAAATCAACAGCATGGCGACACATTGGTCCAATACCAAGAAATGAATCTTGCTCGGAAGAAAAAGGCATTGGAAATTGACCTTTGTTCGAGACAATATTTTTGGAAGGTTTGTGACCGAATATGCCAGTGAAAAACGCAGGCATTCTTATAGAACCTCCAATATCAGAGCCAAGACCGAAAGGAGACGCAGCAGAACCCTGAATACAACCTTCACCCCCACTGGAACCGCCTACGATCCGATTTGTGTCGTATGGGTTGCGAGTACGTCCATGAAGTGTATTGGAACTCTCCCACCTGAAGAAAAAAAAAAGAAAATTGCTAATTTTTAAAATACGAGGGAGTGAAAATCTTTTTACTTACCACATGCACATCTCGGAAACATTAGTAAGGCAGAACGGTATCGCACCGGCTTTCCTCATCAATCCAATGGCTTCCGAATCTTCATTTGCGCGAATATCTTTTCGAACGTAAAGCCCAGCAGTATGGAGGAAACCTAAAAAAATATTTTTACATATTATTATTAAGATATTCTCCCATATTATCGAATATAATGAATGAGTTGAGATGGTATGTCAAATAACTTCGCCTTGTTCGAAATAAATAATCGAATCCGCGCAACCATTGCAGTCCACGACAAAGGCCTCGTCAAACAGAGCGCGTTTTTAACGCGGCGTTGATATTATTTAACGCGGCGTTGAAGTTATTTTGACACGACGTCCTTAACTCCACGTTAGAGGACGCCAGACAGAGGATTGTCAGCAGAGCGTTAAATATTTGAATATTGATCTTCATTTTCTCACAAAATGTCTATTTTTAGCTCCGATAAGAAATTTTTTTCATTGCTCGAGTTCGTGTGCACAACTATTGTGGTTCGAATACTTTACTGTTGTTGTAATTCCATGTTTAAACACAACTGATCAACCATATGGCTGCGGCGGGGAAATCTGAAGGCATCCTTAAATTTTCAGTATACTGTTGAAAACGCGCTCTACGTGACATGGGATATGTATTGCTGTATATTACGACGCGGCGTTGAAACGCGGCTTTAAAACCTTTCTCTGTTTGACGAGGCCTTAAAGATCTCGTCATACGGAGCACGTTTTTAACGCGGCGTTAAGATTATTAAATGCGGCGTTGAAATTATTTTGACACCACGTTCCAAACGCCACGTTGGGGGACGCCAGACAGAGAGCTGTTACGACCGATTTCGGGTACGAACAACTTGGGCGACTACTTCGGACGGTCGTCTGCATACATCAAAACCGATATCGAACGAACTATCATACACAATAAACACTAAATATACACAATTATACAGTTATACACAATTATACAGAATGCATACAATTGACTGCAATTATAAAATAAACACAAAAAACTAATTGTTCAATATCCAAAATTGTTTTTTTTTTATGTTTATTTAAATAAAACAACCGGCAAACTAACAGAAAATTCAACATCAAATTCGAATTTGTCGGCTGATCGGCAATCATAGGCCGCCATCACATGACGCTGGCTAAAGCGGTATACGCGTTCTAATTCGTTTACTTATGTTTGATTCAATCGGCCGAGTTCGAGCGATGGTGTCCGACGATACTTCGGCCTGTTTGGCTTAATTTTAGCGATTAAAATAAGTTCTATCTGAAACAATTTAAAAATTTTAAGCGAATTATCCAAATATCAAGCCTCACCTTTCACAGCAATGCAATCTTTTGTAGATATAGGAACTCCCAAAAAAGGTTTTGTTTTCAAAAGTTCCTCCGGGGTGTATCTTTCAGATGCTATTAATGCATCTGCTTGCGCTGCGTCTTCGAGTGCTGCTTCAAAGCGTTTATCAACAACACAATTTAGTAATGGATTAACTTCCTCTACTCGTCTTATAAAAGCTTTTAGAACTTCCACACTACTTATCTATAGACAATGACATATAACCAAATATTAAAACCAATTTTGAATTAATTAAGAATAAAAGAACAAAAGAGATTTACCTTTTGCGTTCGAATTTTCTCAGCTAATAAAGTTGCTGATTCTAATAAAATAGGATCTGTGATTGGTGGCATTGAATTTCCTTTAACGCCGTAAATCATTATGAAAATAAATCTTGCTATTTTCGTTATAAGTGTGAAAAAAAAATGTTCAATGTATAGCACAAAAGACGAGGGCTTTGAACGTTGCGTTAACATCTCGGTGGAAAAATCGTTTGTTTCGCCCATGTTATTTAAAACGTATTCTTTTTTGTATGTTCTATTTGTACTTATTTCAAATATGCTTTAATTTGGAATGCTTTTAAATGCTTTGTTTTCTTATATGGTTATTATTCATTAGAATGTAAATTCAATGTAGTAAAATTTTATAGCTGATAGTGATGATACTTATACTGAAAAGAAAAGAAGATAGTTCTCATTTGTTAAGATTTTGGATCATGCTTGATCTTTTTTTTATAATAAGTATGTTAACAAGTAAATATTTATTTATTGAATCAATATTTTGATATATTTATTAACAATTAAATGAATTTAAAGCTATGGCATTGTCAGATCAATTAAATATCTATTTTTTGTTATTTTCAATTTTCTCAGAAAGTGCAAGACATTAAAGTATTTGGTTTTCTAATTTTGATCAAAAATTAATTAGAGCATTCAATTTTGAAAACAAAAGTAGTACTTAATAAGTTTGAAAAAATAACTTTGAAAAAATATTAGAAGAGATTTCTGGCTTTCAAAAAGGTATAACAAGGCATTGTAAGTATTATCGTTATTTTTTAATATTTTTTTTTTTTCTGTTTTATAAATGCACCAAAAAATTTTATAAAATGCACCAAAACATCAATTTTGTCCTCGATTTCGATTAAGCTGCCATATAATAAAATACAGTGCTCTCTATACGCTTTCATATGACATAAGTTTCATTAGGTACTCTTGAGCAATGTTGAAAATGGGCCCAAAATGAAAATGGTTCTTTGATTAACAACTTTGTGCTAAACAAATGTGAGAAAGAGTCAACAAATAAAATTTTGCATAATTTTCCAGAGAGGATGTCTCAAAGATGGTTCTGTTTTGCAAAATAATGTATGGTAGCAAATTGTAGGAAATGTTATCACCTACATTTCTCATTCCCATTTTTTTTTTGTACGACGCACCGTCTTTGCGATATGCGGATGCAACAGTGGAAAGCTACCTTTTAGCCACACCCCGCGCACTCCGATCACCGGGGATTTTTTTATTGCGAAAAAAATAGAACTACACGAATTTTTTTGGTTTATTTTTATAAGTTTGATTGGGCTATTAGTATTAAAATGAATGTAATGGATTATAATTGTTTTATAAAAAAAAAAATAACATAATTTGAGCTTGATTCGCGTCACTTTTTTCATATTAATGAAGGAAACAATTTCAATGATCATTGAAATAACAAAATGTTACTATTGCGTGAATTGAGGTCAAATTGCAGTTTTTTAATAGAATAATTTTATAATTCATTATCTTCATTTTAATACTAATTAACACCAACATTTTTGGATGTGTTTGTCTTAAAAATGAAAAAGAAAATTTTCAATGATAGTAATAACTGGCCCCTGATGAAAAAAAAAATGTATTCGAAGAAACAGATTGAGATAAACGAAATACAGTTTGCGTATATTTCTGCAATCGTTATCGCACCATTTACCTATTCAGAAGCGTACTTTTCAATTACTATTATTTGCATAAGGCTAATATTAACTATAACTAATATTAACTATAATTTCGCATATTTTTTCGACCAAGCTTGATGATTGTGGCAAAAGGGAACAACAATCACTGTCCAACAATGAATTGGAAAGGGGATTATTATTGTCATTCCACATCATCCTTTAAAATATAATTGGAGTTCGAGGATCCAAAACTGCAAACTAACTTTGATTGGCAAGTGTGCCAAAAAATTGGCTACTTGCACTTCAAAGTTCTTAAAAGAATTCAACTACTCTCTCCTAATTTTTTATAGCAAATCAACGACTATCCTTGGAAACTAATAAACTTAAAATTCTCCCATATACAAGTACAAATCCAAATTTTTTGCAGTCATTGACAGGGCTACAAGCCCTATTTTCGGTTGAATTTAAATATTTACCTACTCTACTTACTCTATTGTTAAGAATATTTGAAATAATATTAAAACGTGACGGAACATAATCAACAGCAATGCACTAGAATCTAGGAAACATACTAACTTCATTGACACACAAATGGTAAACAAAAAAAAAATGATACTATTATCAAAACAAAGGTAGGTTAATGCATCACAAGCACAACACAAGTAACAAGGTAGGTATACCGCATACTTTGTTCAGTATTATACTAAAATATGTAGTGAAAATACTTGACTCATTATTAGCTATGTTTGTACGTATCGTCGGCTGAGGATGCACACCTCGTAAATCCATTTTTGTAAAATGTGCAAGGGCAGTGATTTCTATTATTCAATTTACTAGCATTTGTTTATTTTTGACATACCTAATATTTCCATTTATACCATTTGATTAATTTTTTGCGCCCTAAAAACTTATAGTAACAGAACTTTGGTAAAATGACTACTTACTATTATTTTGGTACTTGCGAGGTTTTCTTCTGCCAAAATCAAAAGTAATGAAGGATTTAGGTGGTTTTCTTTGAATATATTCAAATTTAATACTTTTTTTTTAAGTTTATTATTTTGAAAAGTGATTTTCAAGTAATAGGAAAATAAGAAAGTTAAAATATAAAGAATACACAAATACAAAGTAAGAATTTGTTGTTAAGTAATAGTAGAAGACCGAATTTAAAAGATATCTGCTTAATTAGTAAAAACCGTCTAACACCAAATCTCCGTTATAAGCATTTTTAGCTGAAAACCTAAAATGCAGTTATATTGAGTTATATAAAAATCGCCATTTTCGAGAAAATTTGAGAAACTAAAACCGTTATATGGGAGCTACCCGTTATAGCTGAGCTAAAACAAGAATGTCACCTCTAGTGAATCGCAAAAAAGTGCTAGATACGAAATTTTAACTAAATCAGTCAAACCGTTTAGTCTGAAGGTCAGTCCACATACAACCAAACATACGCACAGTCACACATCCGCATTTCTGCAAATATATACTGACGGACGGCATGGCCCAACTTACGTTTTTAAGCTTCTCTATTTTCGTAATGTCTGATGTCACGAAACCAATACAATATAAAAACACTTGAAAAACGAAATTAATTGTAGTTTCTGAGTTTCTTTGGCAACCATTTTCCAGCTTGATAATGTTATTCATTATTATTTTAAACGTTTCAAACTACATTTAAGTGGAAAAAAAAATCGTGCTAAATTAGCTTATTAAAGTTAGTTATTTTTTCTGGACTTTGAGAGGGTTGTATCTCTGGTTTCCGGCCATTTCCGGTAGCCATAATTGCCAATCATTAGTAGGGGACATTGGCAATAACTGGACAAAAATTCAGGCGTGCCAAAATAGTAACATAAAATCGGTCGGTAGCCTTTTTAAATTAATAAAAGTGCTTATCAAAATAATTTTGTCCATTTGAAAATTGCATTCTTGATGCAGTCTTTCTCACAAATGACTCCACTTTGGACTGCAGCATGCTGACGCAATATCACATTGCTAAGAAACAATGTAAATAAGAAAAACACGCAAATCCATTTTTGATATAAATTGCTGAAGATAGAAAACCAAGTATATCCACTTTTAAAAGACCTCTTTTACTTAAAAAATATTAAACAAACTTTGATATATTTACAAGATTGCAATTAAATTAATAACCTTTTTCAAATTACTCAAAACAAATTTCACAAAAACTCTTTGTATCGATAAATATGACTTTTTAGCTTCACTACGTTTGCACAAAACACTTTTGCTTCGAACACTGTGGATTTACGTGCTTTGCACACTTCTGAATAAGCTACTTGGATTTAAAAGGTTTTTTTTATTTGCCTTTTTTTGCGATTTATTGATACATTTAATATATATATTTTTTTAATTCAAACGTAAATTTCAATGCCAAGATGATACATTTCAAAAAATCTCATTTTTGGTGAAGTGGATTTGTGAGGTTTGCATCTTTAGCCGACGATATAAACTTCTTATATAATCGAGTGATAACATTTTGAGTTTTTCTTATGAATTAAACAAGAAAAAAAGTTATTTACCTTTAGAATGTGGAAATAGCCAATAATCAATCAATTTATGAGATAGGTATGACTAATGCTCTGTTGATGACATGTTAACGTGATATTAAACAGGGCAAACCTAACATCAAAAACGTCAAACAGCGTCTGCTATACGTATATGGATAGGTAATAATAAATGTAGGTATTGATTCAGAAATGATAACTCAATTAAACACTTTTTCTCCAGTATAAACAGATAAAAACAACAATGATATCATCGTTTGTTATAATTTCGAAATTGAAAAATAATCAGATAGTTATTGAACACCTTGTATGTTGCTTGTTCAAAAGATCCATTTGTCTTCACGTGTGTTACCAACAGAAAACACTCCTTCCGTCTTTTGTGGGATTAATACAATTTAGAAATTGCGTACGTACATATATTATAAAGCCTTTATTATTTTACTTGGGTTTTATTACTTCACAAAGTTCAATCAAGTAATCCGAACACAAATATGAAAAATACTAAAATATATGCAGTAATTACATGGCGAATACTTAAATTTTGTCTATAGAAAATTAATTATTATCTCTGTTTTGTTTTTGAAAAAATTTAAAAAAGACGCACTTAATTAAAATTGATAATATAATAACCTACCGGGAAATATTTTTTTTTCTCCTCAATTTACTTACAATACAAAATTCGAATGTTTGAAAATTTAGAAATCGACGTTTGACGTTTGTTCCTTCATAAAAAATGGATCTGCGGCGAAAACAGCGAAAACCAAATGAATGAATTGTGGAATGTTTAAGCACAAACACATTAGGCAAGTCCCAACAAATAATTTCTCGTTGAGATCTCATGTCTGGGACACATTTTATGACCACAGGTCATAAACTTGTACTCCTCCGTCTCCTCCCGTAGAAAAAAAATTTACACTCGCTTTTCTATACGTGAACAGCTAAATGCAAAATTGTAAGAATGGGCATCAGCAAAATTTTTGACATATCTAAAAATTCAGTTCTGAAAACTTAAACATTCTGAATATTAAAACATTTCTTTCTTTCAAATTCTTTTGTTTACTTTCTGATTTTATATGTATCAAATCTAAAAAGAATTCTTGTGTTGTCGAATTTGAAAATTTATTTATTTGTAAGTTGACAAGAAAATAATTTTTTTTATTTGGATTAATATTTTCAAAAACAGTCGGAGCTGTAGGTACTTTTTACGTCCAATAATTTATTTAGAGGAAATAGTATGTTTGATGATCCTGCAATGTTTGGTCTCGAAAACATTGCAGAACGAACTTTAAATTTCTACGAAAAAGTTTTACGCCACTATTCCCATGAGAATTCCGACAACATTTTCATAAGCCCGCATATTATTGTTATATGTATCAACTCGAGTTAATAAACCGAGTTAACTCGAGTTACACCTAATTCGAGTCAAACCGAGTTATGAAATCAAACCGAGTTGGTGAAACCGATAGAACAGAACGAATCGAAACATACACTACTTCTTGCATGAACACCAGCGTTACAACCCTCACAAAATTGTGCGCAGTAGATATTCAACAAAAAAAGTGCAGTAGATTGGATTTTTCAGCAGTAGATTTTTATTTTTGAAAAAATCGCGAAGTTTTCAACCTTTTGTGGCAAGAAATAGCGAAACAACGTAATTCAAATACAGAAAATCTCTTAAAATAAAGATGCACAGACACAAAAGATATCCTTTAGTTGGAAAATGATGACATAAGTGACACGAAATGAGGCAAATTCAAGACAGTTTACTAAGGTGGTCTTCAAGTCCTGTTGATAACATAGTCGCATATAAATTTTGAACTGAAAACGAAAAATGGACAGTTGTTTCTAATTTATCTGCTCTCGGCGGTGGATCTGAGCGTAGTTTTTCCAATAGAGATCTAACGATGAGTGACCCATGTTCTGTAACTTGGTCGAAAAGTTTTTCATTCGATTCAAAGTGGAACACATATACAATAGGTAGGTAGGTAGGAATGGCGGCTATTCTACTAGAATAAAAAAAAAACAATTAGCGCTTGGTGCGCCGTTTTGATACCATAAACTCATGAGACCTATCATTATGTAGAGGTTGGGCTAGCATTTTGGTGACCATGGTGTATTAAGGTGTGGAATTGTGTTGGGAGGTGACCCTTTATTACCATTTACCATAGGAAAATAAGAGATCCGCGGGTACCTCAGCCAAGGGAACTGGCCCATACCCCTCACCAGGCTTTATGCCAGGCTGTTAGCTCCGATATATCTGTCTTCGACAAAAACCTAAACAGGCAGAGTGGTGGGTGGCTTTGGGTAGAACAAGTTTCCTCGTGAGATCGATTCGGTTTAGGGAAAAACATGATGTCCGCCGTAGACACAACCCCATACACGGCTAAAGACGTGTTTCCTGCGGAAATCGTGTAGCTCTCTTGATCGGTTTTTTCGGCCCATGGAAAAGGTGAGATATTGGTATGGTGATTTATGTTATAAGGTTCGAAATTGTTTTGATTGGGAGTAAATCCCTTAGTTACCAACTTCCATATGGAAGGCAAGGAGATCCTCGGATACCTCACCCAAGGAAAGTGGCCCATTCCCCCCACCAGGCTTTATGCCAGGCTGTTAGCTCCGATATGTCTGTCTTCGCTAAAATCCTAAACAGGCAGGGTGCTGGATGACTTAGGGTAGGACCGAATTTACGTGAGATCAGGAAAAAACATTCGATTTAGGGAAAAACATGATACCCGCAGTAGACTTAGTTGATCCGTCTTGTCTACCTATAGAAGAGGTGAGATATTGATATGGTTTGTTATGTTTTATAGCCATTTGGTTGCATTCAAAAAGCCAATGAGGTTACTTATGCTTCCAACTGAAAGTTCGTTAAGGTTTTCAATAAAGTACTGGCCGAAGAATTGCCATCTTGGATTAGCCAAGGCAGGGCAGCAGCAGAGATAGAGGATCACTGTTTCCTTTTCCCTTTCATCTCCACAGCTACGGCAATGAGTATTGTGCGGAATGCCCATTTTTGCTGCATGCTCTCCTATTGGCCAGTGACCCGTGCTAACTGCAATGATTCTGGCTATATCTGACCGAGTTCTACATAAGAGTTCATTTGTGCGGGACTTGTCATAGCTGGGCCACATCTTTCTTGAGGTGGCACAGTTAGTCAGACCATTCCATCTACGATTGGATACAGATAGATAATGAGACAAGAAAATGCCCTTCACAGCCCCCAGCGGAATACTAACCGTTTGGCATGTGAGCTGTGAAGAGCCGATCCTTGCCTGGCAAGCTCATCAGCCCTTTCATTTCCCTGAAAACCACTGTGGCCTGGAACCCAGATCAAAGTGACCTTCGGGCTATCATTAAAGCCTGCGATCTCGTCTAGACATATTGTTTAACGAGTTTAGATGATATTGAGGCAGCATCAATGGCTTTGATGGCAGCCTGACTATCTATAAATATAGCACTATTACGGTTTTGATTTGGATCTTGCTTTAGTATTTTGCATGCTTCTTTGATTGCAAACAGTTCCGCTTGGAAAACGCTAGCGTAGTCTGGCAGTCGAAGTGACTTAGATACATTAAGTGTTTTAGGAAGACCCCTGCTTCAACACCGCATTCCATCTTTGAACCATCCGTGAAAATGATTGTGTCGTAATTTTTCGTTATATCTCCATCCTCCCACTTATTTCGGGTAGGGAATGCGACGTTAAAACTTTTACAAAGATTCAGAGAGTGAGTGCGGTAATCGGTATTAGTCGAAATGAAGCCCGGGGGTAGCAATTTGGTAATATTGCTGTGACCGAAGGGTCTGTCGGTCCAACAACAAATTTCCTTAAGTCTGTGAGCAGTGCAGGATACTAAATATTTTATATGTCGGTCGAGAGGAAGAAGATGTAAAATAACGCTCAGGGCATCGGAAGGGCAGGATCGCAGCGCTCCTGTGGTCCCTACGCTATCTGTTCTTTGTATCTTTTTGAGCTTATCGGTATTGTAGGCTTTGCTTAGGGCAGGCCACCAGACAATCGATCCATATTTTAGTATTGGTCGTACTACTGCAGTGTTTTTCCATAGAATTACCTTCGACTGGAGGCCCCAATTTTTACCGAATATTTTACTGCAGGCATAAAAAGCTATGCTGGCTTTTTTAACACTTTCTTCAATGTTCAATTTCCAGTTTAGTTTAGGGTCTAGAATTACACCCAGATATTTAGCACGGGTTGAGAGTGTGACCGTACAAGAAGCCACAGTAAAGGAGAAAGAACTCCTCCCTGTAATGTTCCTCTGTTTACGTATTTGATTGATTGTGTATTACCTAACTTAGCTTGAATTACTCTGTCACTAAGCATGTATACTACCCATTCTCTTAGAGAAGCATCAACTCCGAAGTCGATGAGGGATTGTAGAATAGATTCAGTTAGGACGTTATTAAAGGTTCCTTCTACGTCTAAGAAAGTTGCCAAAGTATGTTCTTTATAATGTAATGTATTTTCCTCTAAATGTACTGACTTCAGGGGATCGATGTGATTCTGGATAAATGTCTGTGCAACCTGGAAAGTGTGTTGCCATCAATAACTCCAGAGACTCAACAGGTTACTCAGTCCACGTACCATCCTCCTTTTTAAGATATGAGGGGTTTGAGTGCTCTTTGGACAAGATCTTTCCCAATCTTACTAAGTCTCTGATATTTTCTATCGAATGATAATACTCTCTCCATGCTTGTTGCTAAGCTGATATATTGAAGACATCTCTCGTCAATCTTCTAAGTTTAAGTTTATTTAGTTCAATGTATGCCTGCACATTAAAAATATTCTTCTTATAAATTAGTGTAAAGCTTTAATCAATACAATTATAATTTGTAGAAAACTAATTTATCATATATACATACATAGAAAATAGATTATAATTTATAAATTAATATATTAAATATAATTAAATCGGCAAAAAATAAAAAAGAATTGCAATTTAGAAAAGAATTTAGTTTATAATTTTATGATAATATTAAAAAATATATTTTTCTGCAATTAATTAATTTATTAAAATTACAAAAATAAGAAAACATAAATGCAAGTAAAAATACATAACATTTCAATTAAGAAAAGAAGAAAACAAAAACAAATATAATATTATTCTAGGTAAGAAAGACATAAAGTTAATTTAGATAATAGACACGTAGATCTCTACGAAACTGTGCTTCACTGTTCACTCTTTTCATTTGCCTTGGAAGTATCGGATGGCGTTTACGAAAAACTGTCGCTCTGAGGTTAGACACGTTTGGATAATATTGAATAATATGTGTTTGGATAATATTGAAAAATAGCATAAGGGTTCGAAAGCGCATGAGATTATCAAAGGAACATTTATATATTTGAATTGAAAAATTTGATACATGATCAAATCTTCGCAACCCAAATATATAACGCGCGGTATTGTTAAAAGTGACATTAAGCTTTCTCCTACTGACAGCATCACAGTTATAAAATATTTCGCACTCGTATGTGAGTATTGGTAAAACTTACGTTTTAGCTAAAAACATGCGTGTTTTAAGAGGTGTATAATACTGCGAGGGCCACAACCTACGAAGAACTCCATAAACTTTATCGACGGCAGCATTGATGTGCATATCCCAAGACAATGTATTATTAAACAAAAAGCCAAGATTTCTAGCGGTTTCGACATAACAAATATTCGAATTATTCAAATATAAACTAGGGAAATAGCTAATGTTCAATGGTTTTCTACTAATGACAATGCATTAGATTTCAGAGGATTTAGGAACAGACCATTACATGTTGACCAACGGGAAACCTCTTCTAAGTCCTTATTGATTGTAAATGCACTATCTTCAATGAGACCCAGAGACTTTTGTACAGCTGAACATCGTCAGCATACATTTGTATCGAAGAACTTATAATTTTTGTGGGAAGTTCATTGATATAGATGGAGAAAAGAAGGGGCCCTAAGATTGAGCCCTGAGGGACTCCTCTAGTGGTCGGAAGGAAACTTGAAACAGCATTACCAACTGAAACTGCTTGTTTTTTATCACGAAGTTACGATGACAACAACCGAACTGCAGAGGTGGAGAAGCCAAATAATGTTTGGAGTTTGTAACACAGATTGGCATGGTCAACAGTGTCGAAAGCTTTTGAAAAGTCAAGAAGTACAAGGAACGTTATCTGGTCTTTATCCAAAGCAAGTCTGATATCTTCAACAATGTTAAGGATAGCAGTGGTACAACTATGCTTTTGACGGAAACCAGACTGCTAAGATGAAAGCATGTTATGTACATTTAGGTGGGCGTTAAGTTGTTTCTGCACTAATCGTTCAAAAACTTTTGACAAAAAAGAAAGCACAGCAACAGGTCTAAATTCATTTCCTGACAGGTAATATTGACTTGACAAATATTGGATGTATTCCATCAGTTCCTACCGCGTTGGACTTAATTGATAACACACTCTCAACTATATCATTACTTTCCACACACTGAAGTCAACCAGAACGTCTGATGAATACTCATTTGAAGGTGTAGATGAAGTAAAGGCGTTGCAAGAAAGGGCTGGGAATGGTAGCGATGCAAAGTCATGATTTAACGACTCAACATTAATATTTGTGTTACAGTTCCGGTTATTTTTTCCTAAACTCCTTTAAATTTTTCCGAAGTTGACGGCCATTCATAGAAGGGTCTAACCTTCTGCTGTATAAATAAACTTACGCAGTTCGTATTTTGCTGACTACTTGATTACGCAATCTTCGAAACATATCACGGTGAACTTCCAATTTATAACGTTTCCAAACGTTGTAGGCTTTGTCTCGTTGGACTATGAGTCTCCGAATTTCATTGATAACCAAGGACGTTCACCTAACTTAACTTTCCTTGATTTCAGAGGGACATATCTGTTAAACAAATTTACAATGTTGTTATTAAGGTATTCGATTTTCTCTTCAGGGGAGAGTAGAAAGTAAACCTGTTCCCAATCAATACTTCTTGTTGCAATTTCTAGTTCAACATAGTTCGTCTGAAATCTCTATATTCAAACGAGTTTGTAAGGCTTTTTACTTTGTATTTGAAAGACAGATAAATTAGGTCATGCTTAGAGAAAGCTGCAGCTGAAAGTTGATCATACAAGAGAACATCATTAATGTCGCTAACGAATATAACATCTAAAAGAGTTTGTGAATCCCTGGAAAAATGTGTAGGAAGGGTGGTATTAACCGGGGCTAAGTTAAATGTTTTCATACCATCGACGAGAAGAGTTTGAGTTAAAATATTACTGTTTAAATCGCCACATACAATTATTTTTGATGGACCTAAAGTAATTGTTTCCAAGAGGGTGAACAGTGGACTTAAATTAACATCATTATTGGGCCTGTAAACAGTTCCTATTAAAAGAATACCTTCATCATCAAATCTGTCGAAGAACAAATATTCCAGTTCACTACCCGCTAAAGATTTGCAATCGATTTTACAACTTATACCCTTACGAACACAAATAGCCGCTCCTCCTCCTCTCCTACCATGTCTGTCAGCCCGAAAAACTCTATAGCCACCCAAACAATAGGTTGAATCTGAATTTTTTTCGGAAAACCAAGTTTCAGTAACACATATTATATCAACCTTTGATTCCTCAAACACATCCCCCAACTCATCAATTTTACAAAACAAGCTTTGATCATTTAAATGGCATACCCGTAATCCCGTCTTTTGCTTGCATAGAATTTTTATCATAGAGCGAAGAGTACTTTCATCACCACCGACTACAGAAACGTCACTATTTTCATCGTTATGCATAGCTATCATATAATAGAAGAAACATAAAGCAGGTCCACCAGAATAACAGAAACATACCTATTATTATAAAATATTATGTCTTAAATGTAAAATAAATAAAAGAAAGAAAGAAAATATATAAATAATAGAGAGATGTTATGTAGAACAATATAAAATAAAGAAAAAAATATGAAAAAATTTAATTAATGAAAAATGTAATGTAAATAGGTTTATAGTGCAAAAAATTATGAATAAAAATAATCAATTAGGTTTTCATTCTTGGCTGGCCATTCCATCAAGGGTTTCTATGTTATTGACATATACTCCTTTTTCATCAGTCTGCAGACGTTTGACATATACGAGGCCACGAATTGTAAACACCGATGCAATACTTCGTTTTTTTTTAATTGTAGTGCGGTTCGCATAAGCGTATAATTTTTATATGTTAGGCATTCACGAATATAAATTTGTGAATTCGAATTTTTAAGCCCTACAATGTACAGTGAAAGTTGTTTATTAGTTTTCTTTCGGTATTTAGCTACCGACGTAAGCACAAAGTTCTTATCGTACGCTGATCGGAACTTAATTATTATCACTGTGCTGTTGTTGTTGTTAGTTTTTGGGCAAGTGCGAAAAATTTCCAACAGTGCCGGTGGTTTAATATTGATATCGTGGCACAATAAATTAAACATTGACCTTAGATTCTCATCGGGTGTATGTGGAATACCAAAAAGCACTGCATTTAAATTGCTTAGATAAAAGAGATATGATAAACTCACTTTGTTTGTTTAATTTCTCATCCAGTTTATCGAGTTAAGAAGAATTTTCATCGGCCATATTTTTGCTGGAATTTCGTTTGAGTCGGTTTGGCTCCGAGGAAGTACGAGGTGAGTGAGTTGGAACGGTGGGTTTTGTTGATTTGGTCCAGACATTTGAGAGGTTCGACTCGAAAAATGTATTTTTTTCACAAACAAAGGATAAATGTGAAATATTTAAGACGTTTATTAAAAGCAATCACAACACTCTGCTATAATTTTGTTTTCACTTTATTGTGTAGAATCAAAATCTATATCTGCGGTTCTTAAAAAAGTCAACTTGAATTACTTGTAAATAACAATAAACCGAGATAAAATTGCACGCCAGAAAAACACGTCTAATCAGTAGCTCTCTTCATACTCTTTTGTCTAAAATTTGAAAGATCTTCATTCCACCATGGAGGTAGGGTTTTTTCGCTAAATTTTATTGGGCACGAGATCTTGAAGGCGACACTCATAGCCGCTTCGAAAGTTTTAACCTTTCTCTCAAGCTCGGCCATAGAATTTGGATTAAGGTTTGGAATTGTGTTTAATTTAAATTTAATAATTGGACTGAATATCTGCCAATCAATTCTTTTTGGATTTCTATAGGGTGGTGGCTTTATAATATTAAAGTTAAGACTGAAGAGGATCCATTTGTGGTCTGACCTTAACGGGGATACCCTCCAGTTTTCCACCATAGAGTTAACGTTAGTGGAGGCGAATGTAGTGTCAAGTACATCCTCCCATCCCTCAAAATTTTCAGAACTATAGGAAATGTAAAGGTGGGGGTATTACCTTTGATACAGATTGTTAAATTGTTTTCAATAATATAATCAAAAAGAGACTCACCTCGTTCATTGGTAACCGAGCTACCCCAGACTTCATGTCGGACATTGGCGTCGCAACCAAGCAGCAAGTTACCTTTTTTGGATCCGAGTGCGGTTTGGAGTTGTCCTATTTCGTCTGGCGGTGACGGCTTCTCGTGAGCCATATATGTGGATGCGAGATGTAGACTCACTGCGTCCACGTTCTCCATCTTGACAACTGTCAAGTAAGAAGAGCTAAAGTTTGGACACAGAAAAGCTTTGATATGTTTTTTAACTAAAATACAACTTCGAGGCTTACCTTGGCTTTGATAATCGGGTTTGTAGAAAAGGTCATACAGGTTCACTTGGAGGCCTTTGACCTTGAGGCCATTCACCCACATCTATTGAATGATGCCGGTATCGATATTTTCCTCCCTAAGGAAAACTCGTAAATTGTCTGAGGCATACTTCGAGTGCTTCAGTTTGACCTGTATGACCTTTAGCATGGTTGGTTTATGGTCTGTTGTCATCAGGGGCCGGCGGCTGGCTGGCGACGTCGGCCTTGTCTCTGACTTGGTCGACATCCATGCCCAGTTTAGGGAGAACTTTGACTTTGGCACTCCTGATGCCGAAACGGAGCCTAAAATTGGCAGTTTCGAGTGCAGCTAAGCTGTCATCGCTTATTGCTATCAGGAATGTGGCGGTGTTGTTGACTGGTTCCTCAGCTTTTATGACTGTCCAGTCATGCATTGGAACTTGCGG
The DNA here is from genome assembly GCA_951217065.1 of Baccha elongata. NCBI lineage: Eukaryota > Metazoa > Arthropoda > Insecta > Diptera > Syrphidae > Baccha > Baccha elongata. Next base: position 199,311,518 of record OX578272.1, read on the forward strand.
GCTTAAGCGTTGTAGACCCCGCTTCGCTACTGGGTTTAATGCTCATGACCGGTAGCCATATGCGAGCTTTGGGTTGAGTAGGGATGTCACTGGATGGGATAAGTTTGAGCTTCAAACCTTCCCAATCGCAGCATATTTTATCTATGCACAAGCCAAGGAAATCTCTAGAGAACCCATCGTCGCATTTGATCCCTCTGTCGCCTCTGAGCACCTCATCAGAGTCAAAGCTGGGGTAGGGGCCTACACTATTTGACAGTGAGTAATTGAAAACCATCTCAGAAAGTTTAGCCTCGATAGAGTTCCATGCTGCTTGCAACGCTTTGCTGCTTTTGGAAAGCTCATCTACCACCGCAACCTGAAGGTCGTCACGGACTACTTCGCTGATTGTGCGTGCGGGTGGCGCTGCTTTCTGTGGTGGTACTGGTTTTGCCGGTTTACGAATAGGCGGACGAATGGGTCCACGCCCAAAAGGCTTACTTTTTTTCGGGGCCTGGGCAGACACTTCGTCTTGTGACCTATTTCTTTTTGAGGGATTATTACGTTGAAAACTGTTGTATACATCAACAATTTTCTAAAAAATGGCCTTGTCGTGGATATCTTTGTCACTCAAGGTTCCGGCCCTCTTAAATCTTTTGTGACTACCATCTGTGGAATAGGTGTTTGTATTCGGTTTAGGTAGAACAGATGCACTATGACTGGTGCTACCTGAACTACCTGTAGGTTTTGGTGGGACTACCTGAGCTACCTGACGGTGTAGGCAGCTCCGTAGCACTGGAGCTACCAGTACTTAAGATGCTTCCTACAACCATCTCCTGGCTAGATGCCAACAGTTCACCCTTAGATAAGCTACTGGTTGGTTCGTTAATTAAATCATTGTCCGAGTTAATTTTTTTAAAGGTTCAAATTTGGTTCCCACGAGTAGGTCGGAAAGGAGGTCCGCCCCGGTAGAGCCGATTACAGGGGTAAAGCAAAAAATATTTCGGGCCTTGTGCCTGGGCACCCGAAAGAGCTCGTTAATGACTGGCTTATCCCCCAGCCTTCCATTTCTTCAGCACGGATTGTGTACAAAGTACGCTCACACCACCTTGAAAATCAGGAATCCCGTATCTATGGTCAGTTTGCATTTATGATAGTTTAACTATTGAGAAGTTAAGTAACGTTACAGCGAAGCAACCTGACCTTAGCTAATCACATGTTATTGCCAAAAACGCACAAATCATTGCCCGCCCGGCACCTACTTGGAGGGTTTGATACGAGGGTTTGTGTCAGACCACATACAAAATATTCCAACGATTCTTTATCTTGGAAAATAAACTGTGTCTATAACATGATGCGAAAACATGCCTGCATGAAAATTATAGTTTCTAACGGAAGAAATAATGTTTCTTTTACATTCCCAGTGGCAGTTTAAATTAATTTCTCAATAGGGCTTTTTAGGTAACAACGATATATCTCTTTCTCGTTCGCAGAGCAGTGTCAAAATCAGCAGTACGCGAATATCATTGTTGACAAATTGATTAAAAACAAGAGCGGAAATGTCAATGTTGAGCGCGAAAATTTTGAATAATGTATTTTTATCACATTTGTGTTGAATGATAAATAATATACTAGATAGTAATTGATTATCACTACTAATCGTAAAGAATAAAATTAAAGAAAATGATGATCTACCATCTAAATAAATTCCACCCCTATATTTTATGTACAATTTTTTGTTTTCCTTTGTTTGTAAATGATTCAATTCAGTTTATTTATGTGCATGGAAACGAGACAGGCTGTTATCAATTATTGACAAAATCTTCTATCTCTTTCTCTCGCATTCAAAAAAGTATCATCATCATCATCATCGGCTCGACAACCGGTGTCCGGTCCTGGCCTCCTTCAACAAGTGTCTCCACCTATCCCGGTCTCGAGCCGACGCCATCCAGTTGCGCACCCCAAGGCTCCAGGCGTCCTGGTCTAAGCCATCTCTCCAGTGCAAGGTTCCTCTTCGCTCATGCGAGCTAGGTGCCCTGCCCACCGGATTCTACCGAGCCTTTTGTCACGATATCTGCTTCAAGGTAGATTGCGTACAATTCATGATTGTACCGTCTCCGGAATCGTCCTTCCTCACATATGGGGCCAATAATTCTCCTTAAGACTTTTCTCTCGAACGCGGCTAAGAGGTCGGAGTGCCTTTTGCTAAGCACCCAAGTCTCGGATCGATATGTGAGTATCTGGCTGGACCTGTTGACGATGGTCTTGTTGCCTTACCAGAGTCACGGAAACCATCCCCTTGTCGGAGTCTATTAAAGATGTTGATTGGTCTGGATAGCAATCCGGCTATTTTTACTTGGCTTGTTACGTTGGTCATGGTCAACCTACATAGTCGTGTCAATTTATTTGGGATGCCGAATTCTCTAATGGCTTTGTAAAGTTCTACCCTGGCTATGCTAGACATTTTTCCATCGCCTGCCTAAGGGTAAAGATCTGATCAGTTGTTGCTTTGCCTGGAATGAAACCACACTGATATTGTCCGATGATGGTTTTAGCGTATGGGGTTATCCGGTTTTGTAGGATAGAGGAGAGTATTTTATAGGCGGTACTCAACAACGTGATACCTCTATAGTTGCTGCACGTTGTGACATCTCCTTTCTTATGTATGGGGCATATTATACCTTTTCGCCAGTCTTCTGGCATTTCTTCATGCTCCCACACGTGCACTATAATATCATGAATTGCCTGGCGTAGAGCTGGCCCACCGTGTTGAAATAATTCGGCTGGTATACCATCATCTCCCGGGGCTTTGTTTTTCTTTAGCCGGCCTATAGCCTTCTCAACCTCTTCTATGCTTGGTGGTGGAAGTGGACTATTAGAGATTTGACAACCATGCTATCATCATGAAGCAGGGTATGATGCAGGCTATTGCATTTACGACATTTCGATGCTTGGCATGTGTTCGCATCATGATTTGGTTTAAACATAATTGATTAGTGCTCAGGAAGATTTGTTTTTGTGACAGAGGCACGTGTTAATGTTATGATAAGGATTTTGGCAAAACAGGAATCATCCGATGCACAAACTGAAGAAAATTCCGAAACACAGAATACATTGATGTGCGACGCAAATCGTTGAGCAATTTATTTTTGACAGCTACAATGCAAATATTTTCCGAAGTTCGAGATTTGCACAATTATTTGCAATGTGGTAGTAAAGGAGTCAGCGCCAGATAATGAAATATGCTGTTTTGCAACACGGAAAAATGCACGGTTTTAATACGGGATTATATATCCTACAGGAACCTTGTATTTAAGTTTCTTGATCTGTGTCGAGATTCAGATATTTCGGCGAGTGAGGCGAGATGACTCGCCTCACTCACTTTCTTATCTCATCTCTCATTGCCAAAAGCGATTCAGCTATTTTGGCGGGATGAGAAACTTCGAATATAGTTTCGAACACTAAATACGCCATCAAACAAAGAATATCAAGAATAAACATAACCTCACTTTTTATATGACAAAATATTTGATTTAAAATAATTTTCATTATTATCCATTTACAATGTACAGGTAGGTACATTTATCAGTTTGGATAAGTATGAGTAATTTTCTCAACAAATAGTTTCACATATATTCATGTATTAGTAAGCGTTTTTTTTAGCTCTGAGCAGAACGCAGATTAGAGCCTGAGCCTGTCGAGTGAACTTTGTGCTCGGTCTACTCCATCATTTTATCCTGAGCTCATAGAGCGCGCTCCGAGCAAGTTCTGATCGAAAACAAGAATTGACTCTCTTTATTGATACTTTAAGAAAACGTGCCGTGCTGCAAAATGGTAGAAAATTGTTGTAATTTTTTTATTTATTTATTAAATTTTAACTAGTGCATATTAATATGCGTAATTTAATATGTATTGTACACCAATTCACGACCGAAATGTTGTCCCATGTTCCCACCGACCTGATTTAGATAAATGATTGATAAATCACGAAAGGCGTTTCCACCGAACTATCTCGTGATTTTGTTTGACATCTATGTCAATCTTGCAAACTAAATATGTATGTAGTTCGTCCACGTCATTCCATATCAATCTTTTTTACAATTATTTTGTCTTATTAGACATTCCTGTTAAGATTAATATAGATTTTAATTATAAATAATTGATAAAAACGCAATCACCGACAACAATATTTTATTATTTTGTATTTTTTTAGATACGTTATTATTTGTTTTTATAAAGATTTACGATGAGAGATACGTAATTTAAAATACAACGAGAAAGATAGATTATCTGGAATAGAAAGTACGATACTTTTTCACCCTGGAAAATTTGTTATTCCCGTGGGAACATCCTCCAGCTGTGGGAAGAACACATAAAAGGATGCCTTATCATTATTATTATTATTACTGGATCATTGGAAAACCCCAGTATTGAGATTTTCTTGTGTAAATGATGTTCTAAGCAAATTTTGTATGAAGTTATCTCATCTTAATATTATATATTCATATGTGGGAGAATACGTGTTATGACTGCCTTAGACACTGCTAATTGAAAGTGTGCCCTCACCCATATATTTTTTATAATTTAACGACGTCTTATCGTTATGTTTGGATCGTCATGTTGTTTGGGTCGTCATGTGACCGTCATGTCATGTTGTTAGGATCGTCATGTGACCCTCATGTCATGTTGTTATAAGATCGTCATGTTGTTTGGATTGTCATGTTTGTTTTCATTGCCTACTGTGTTGTCAGCAGTGCAAATATCGAAGGATTGATGTTTTACGGTTCAGTCTTAGATATTTTGCCGATGCCGTTGGTTGCGTGCTGAGAGCTAATTAATAGGATGTAAGCATATCTGGATGATTCTCTAACATCAGCGGTGGGATCAAATCAACAATCTACATTTTTGTCGAGTCTAATATAAGAAAAGAAAATCTCACCGATGATGGATCTACACATCAACAAAAGAACTCATCGAATCCATCAGATGTAACTTAAGATATTATGTGAATAACATATTTTTTTAAGGAATGATGGATACCCTGAAAACAAAACAAAACGAACCATGGAAGTCAAGAGCTGATTCTTGTTGCAGCGTTTGTCCAAAATGAATGCCAATTCACAGAAGCTCAGTGATGCAAGAAAATTGATTATCATCGGAACGGAATTATATTTTAAGGTCAGTCTACGAGACAAAAAATGCAGCTTTTGCACATTTGCAAGTGCTTACTAAAAAGTAGGCCTCCCGCTCATATCCATACAACGAACTTGAGCAGATCTAAAAGAAAGGTTGACGAGGCAATTTGCAGAAACCAAACCATGATTTTTGACATTGAAAGCCTTTATACGCTTTATGTTCTGTTATGTTATATGCTGAAAGCCCTTATGCTTTGCATTTGGAAATAAAAATATTTTAAAATTGAAAGCCCTTACGCTTTGTTTTAATGTGATAACGATGTTGAAAGCTTTCGCGCCTTACATTTGTAAGAACTTGTACATTTAAAGCCTTTACGCTTTGTGTGTTTGTGTTGTTATATGCTGAAAGTCGTTACGCTTTGCATTTTAAAAATGAGAATCTATTAAAATTGAAAGCCTTAACGCTTTATTTTAATGTGATGATGCGATGTTGAAAGTCTTTGCGCTTTGCATTTGAAAATGATTTGTGACATTGAAAGCCTGTACGCATTATGTGTTTGCTATAAGTCCTTACGATTAGCATTTCAAAATTTGTTGATTATAAAATTGATAGCTTTTTATTTTAAATTAACAGAAAATTCTGTGTCAAAAACCTAAATATGTTTCTATCACAGAAAGATTGGAGTATATACGGAAGTTTGAAGTACAGGTCTAATTGTTTGGTAAAATTGTTGACATCATATCGAAAATCTTCTGGTGTGATACTATTGGTTTTTACTTACAACTGTTATGAAGTTGGATCAACTTGAGACCACATTGTTCGTCTGAATGGCTGTGTGAGAGAATACGTGTTATGACTGCCTTAGAGAATGCTAGTTGAAAGTGTGCCCTCACCATTATATTTTTTTATAGTTTAACGACGTCTAACGTCATTTTATTTTACTGCCTGAACACAATAGAGACGGTGCTGGAACTGGAGCTGCAACCGGAATAATTTTGCAATCAAATTTTAATCAGCTGATACAAATGATATAAAATGTAAGAAAGCGGTGCAGCACCATTGTGGTGCACGCAAAAAACGAGACGTACGACATATTTTGACATCTGTTCCAGCTCCAGCTCGAGTTACAGTTGCAGCAGTCTATTGTGTTAAGGCAGTTAATCGTCATGTTTCGACCGGCATGTTGTTTGGGTCGTCATGTGACCGTCATGTCATGTTGTTAGGATCGTTATATTATGTGATCGTCATGTTGCTTGGGTCGTCATGTGTATTAAAGCAAAAGTCCCGACCTCTAAGTGTTGAGGAATCCCTACAAACTATAATAAAAAAAAAAAAAATTAAAAAGTAAATAAAAAGGTACATTACTTAAACCTTGAACCTATTTTAAATGGCACAGAAATTAGTTTTGCAATGTCCAGCATACAATTTTTGATTAAATATTGTACCTATAAATTGGTAAAATTTTGGATCAAAGTTAAAAAAATGTATTTTTTTCAATTTTTTTTATTATATTTTTTTAGGCAACAGTTAGAAAAACTGAATAAGACGTGACATACAAACATGTTTGAATAATCAATATTGTAGTAAATTTAACATTCTACAAAACGTTCCTGAACGCTTTTGCCGTAAGACGTAAAAAAAACCCTAGATGAAAAACCGAAAAAAAACGACAATTTTAGCATAGGTTTCTCAAGGTCCAAAATTTGAGAAAATCTTGATTAAATATTCAAAAATAATATCTGAAAATTTAATGGACCTCCGACCTTTTTCCCAAAAACCCTTTTTTCCTACTTGCCGAATGGACTTATATGGAAATCTATAATTTTTAGCGCTAATTAAAACACTTGTTTCTTACTTTTAAAATTAAACAATATTTATTTGGAACTATGTCCTTTATTATTGAAATACTTTTTACTAATTCTAAAAGGAGCTTAAGGCTACTATGTAGTTACAATAAGACTATTGATAAATTCATCATACAGTCGTATTTATATACTTTTCTTATCTATCTACAAGGAGACCCAAGCGTACAATCGTCTTGCTTGATAATGAAGAAGAGATAATATTCCAACATTGTATACAAACGATATTATCTCTTTTACATATGTTATCATTGTAGCGTTGTGTGCAAGACTGTACTAGAGACTAAAGATATCATTGAATACAAATAATGTTATCTTTTTTCTCAATATGTTTTGCTATGGATACTTAACTCCCCCCCTTGTTAAACGAAATCGTCCCGATTTTTCGACGCTATTTTTAACATTTCTCTTTCATAAGTTTTGTTATATGCGTCAATCTTTTTTTGTTTTTGACGATCTGTTATACATTGTATAGTTTTTATCATTACGTACGTAAATGCTAGAATAACAATCAGTGTTACAATTGTGTATATAGTTGATAATATCGGTTTTTCTTCAAAAGGAATAATTAGTTTTTTTAAAGTATCTATGTTATCGAATTTGTACATTGTATCTTCTTTAATTATTTGGTCGATGTAAGACTCTGAATTATGATTTCTTAATATAACTTCTTTAATTTGCTTATGCATGTTTTTGTATATTTTATCGTCTAGATTTATAGTATTTTCATAAGTAACTAAGTTTATACCATTAATTGTTTGATTATTTAACTTATGCTTACCGCTTAATAACATAACACCGGATTCAATTTCTAAGTCGTAATCGTATTCTTGTTTAATGTTGCATTTTGAAGTTATATTCTTTAAAAGTGGAATAAGACAATTTTCTTCTTCAAAGTTAATTTCACTATTGCTATATTTATTTTGATTAAAGAAAATGTCTCTAGGTTTCAAACCGGTAACTGAGTGTATAGAATTATTTAATTCACGCACTGTTCTAAATATTTCGTCGATAAGTCTTGTTTTATTCTGAATTGTGAATATTCTAGACAGTTCAGTTATTGTACCGTTTACACGTTCTACTTGACCGTTCGCTGTCGATCTGTATACTGGAGTTTCTACTTTAGTTATGTTGTATTTCAAACACATTTGGTTCACCATTTCTGTTTTGAATCCCTTCTCATTATCTGTCATGAGTCGTTCACATTTTGGGAAATAATTAGATAAGACCTCTTCCATAACGTCGTACAGTCTGTTTCGAGTTTCGATTTCCCGAAGGATTGTATATTTAGAATACTTATCTACTGTTACAAGGAAAGTATACTTGTCGTTGAAGTATATGTCCATATGAATGTGTGTTCCCACATGTGTTGGTATTTCTGAATTATTCAGAGGTTCTCTGATAGGTTTTCTTTCATATTTTCCAAATAGACATGCTATGCATTTTTTGTTGAAACTCTTTGCTTGTTTATTTAGATCGGGCCAGTAATATTTCTCTGAGATTTCTTGTATATTGTTACGTAACCCTCGGTGTGCTCTTTCGTGAGTTACCCTTACAAGTTTTAGTTGTTCCTCCAAATTTGTCACGTCTTGAAGTTTTCTTGGTGTGAATATAAATCTTACTAGTGGGAATTCTTTTTTTATGTTTTCACCATATTTGTATATGTTTTCAAATTTCGTATGCAAAGCTACAATCTTTTGGGGTTGTATAACTTCTTTCATCTGCCTTAGTAAAGAGTCTTTGTCCTTAAACTTTATTATGAGTCTTATTTTGTTACTAAAATAGATTTGTGTTTCGATATTATTTGTTATATCTTCAATAAGTTCGAACTGTGCAGCGTATGCATTAAAAGGCTGATTCACAGTTTTTATTATATCATTAGAAGAACTTTCAGCTGAATGTGCTGTTTCTATGGTAGAAGTATTTATGCGTTGACGTGATAATGCGTCAGCTACAAGATTTAGGTTTCCTGGTTTATATACTAATTTTGCTCCAAAGTCTTCAATGATTCCCTTCCAACGTTTCAGCTTTGTGTTGGGATTTTTTTCTGATACAGAATATATAAGGCTCTGGTGATCGGTATATATGGTTAAGTCTGCTATACCATATATGTAGTTTCTGAGTTTTTGTAAGGACCATATGATCGCTAATAGCTCTTTCTCGTTTGTGCTATAGTTCTCTTCTGTCTTACTCAGTGTTCTTGACAAGAAGTGTATAGGTTGCTTATTCTGACTTAGTACGGCTCCAATAGCTATGTTGGATGCATCAGTAGTAAGCTCGAATGGTTTACTATAATCCGGTTGAAAAAGTTCGACTTGTTCTTTCAAATAATTTTTTAAAATTCTAATCGCTTCTAATGCTGAATCATTCAGATTTAACTTAATATTTTTACTTTGTTTTTTGTTTACTTTACCGTTATCTCCTCGTAAATATAATGTCAGGGGCTTGGCTATGCTTGCGTATCCTTTTATAAACTTACGATAGTAACCTGTAAGACCTAAAAATCCTCTCAAATCCTTTACCGTTTGTGGGACTGGAAAATTTTCTATAGCTGCTATTTTCTCAGGGTTCGTAGTGATTCTACCATGTCTGATTATGTGACCTAAGTATTCTACTTCTTCTTGAAAAAACTTACTTTTCTCATCAGATATTTTTAATGTGGCTTTATTGAGTACGTCGAATACTTGACTTATGTGCTGTATATGTTCTTCCTCAGATGAAGAATATATCAATACGTCATCAATGTAAACGTGTACGAATTTACCTACAAAGTCTCTCAAAATGTCGTCCACGCATCTCTGAAATATGCTTGGTGCATTTTTGAGCCCGAAAGGCATTCGTTTAAAATGATATTTTGCGCCATTTATAGCAAAAGCTGTTTTTTCTTTATCATCTGCTTTGATTTTAATTTGGTGGAAACCTGACTCCAAATCTAACGTTGTAAAGTACTTGGCTTTACCTAAATTTTGAATTGTCATGTTGACATCCGGAATGGGGTATCTGTCTGTTACAGTGTGAGCGTTAAGTTTTTGGAAATCAACAACCATGCGCCGTTTTGGTTTTCCTTTTTCGTCCAAACCTTTTTTAGGTACTGTCCATATGGGACTGTTATAAGGACTATGGCTTTTTTCTATTATATCGTCATGTAAGAGTTTCTGTATTTCTTTGTTTACGAATTCGTTATCTGCTATGGGATATGGATATTGTTTAACATAAACCGGATTATCATTGGTCGTCCTAATGCTTGCTTCTATAGTATCTGTAAAGGGTAACGGTCCTATGCTGTTATTAATCTTCATCAGTCTATCTATGTCTGCTTTATAAATATTATTTTCCCCAATTATGTAATTAATTTTCTGAATAGATTCGACACTGCTTATGGTAGTTAGAGTCATATTACTGAAATTTATTTCCGCGTTTAAAACTTTAAGTCCTTCATATCCTAATATCATATCAAAAGACTGAATATCCTCTAATTCAAAAAATGTTATATTTTTCTTTAATATCTTAACTACTTTCTTTGTATCTACCATAGAATAACCATGCATTGTTTTTATTTTTATAGGTTTAATTTTAATTTTTTCGCTAGAATCGCATTTTCTATTAATGTAATTATGGGTTGCACCAGTATCAATAAGAATTTTATAAATTTTCTTAGAAATAATACTAGTTAAATTTAAGCAGGGCAACCCGTCTACTAGTTTAAATGATCTATTCTTATGTTATTATTTACCATACATTCCGTTTCATCTGCTTCTGCATATGTACTGCTGACATCGTCTCTGCGTTGTTGTCGGGAGTTATTTACTCTCTGCTGCTTGAAGTTCTGCTGATAAGATCGTTGCGGTCTGTTGTGTGTGTTGAAACTCCCGCTGTGTTCACGTTTCGCTGGTGGATTATATACATCGGGTTTGTATTGATTCCAATTTTGTCGCTGTGCATGTACAATTTGTCTCGAGTTTATCTCCATCGGCTGTGGTCCGTCATTTCTCTTGAAAGGGTTTAGGCGTGGTCCTTGATTGTGTTGCTGCATATTATCGTATTGCTTCTGGGGTTGATAATTCGTTGTTTGGCTCGAATAATTTGGTCTTCTTTCGTTTCTGCGTTCATGTGGCATATTTTTGTGGTGCTTATCTTGAGTGAGATGTAAATGCCTGTGCACATTATCATGTTCTATTCTGCGAGCAATTGCGAATGCGTGTTCTAGATCATTTATTGTAGCTGAATATAATGATCCTCTTGTAAAGTTGTCACTCATACCATCAATGAATATACGAACTGCGTCGTCGTTAGCATTTTTAATTAGTCTGTCGATTATATTCGGCGGATCACCTGACATAGTGATTTTTGATATTATTAAATTGAGATTTTTATTTATCTCGTCGTGGTATTCAGACAGTGTGCTTCTTTTTTGCGTGATGGCTTTCATCATGTCTTGTAGCACGTATAGAGGTTCTTGATTAGAGTACGTATAATCTAATCTGTTACGTATCGCCTCAAAATTAAAAATTGTGTTATAATTAGTTAACACATTCGCGGCTGCACCCTGTATTTTACTTTTCACTATAGTCAATGCTGCTGCGTACTTACTGTGTGTTTTGAAGTTTTTAATGCTGTCCATTAATCTGGATGCTTCTTCGCGCCACGACCGATAATTTGATTGATCGCCGTTGAAAATAGGTAGGCTTTTAAATGCGTCTAACTGTATTTCACTACCATCTGTATATGTGGTTCTTATTTCCTCTAGCACAGGTATGTTTGGTACTATGCCTAATCCAGATTTTACTTCATTTAGTTTTGTTTCTAAATTAGTGTTTATTTGATTTTGGTTAGTTATTATTGCTGCTAACCTTGCATTCTCTGTGCGTGTGTGCTCTAGGGTTTGTGTTACTGTGTTGCACCTGGTTTCTAAAGCTTCTAATCTTGCCATTAATACTGCGAGTTGTTCCATTTTGAACTCGTGTCTGTTGTCGTCGAATTTGTGTGTTTTTTTTCTCCACATATACACTTTCACTGAATTGCTTTGCTGCTTCGTACGAAGAAGCTATATTTGTACCTGCTATGCTAGGTAATTCTTGTAACCGGTAACGCGAGTGTTCTGTTTATACTAGATTTCACTACTTGTTCCCGAGGTCCGCTCGATTGAAGTTAAAAAGTATATTTAACCTCCTGGCAGGATCGCCAATTAAAACACTTGTTTCTTACTTTTAAAATTAAACAATATTTATTTGGAACTATGTCCTTTATTATTGAAATACTTTTTACTAATTCTAAAAGGAGCTTAAGGCTACTATGTAGTTACAATAAGACTATTGATAAATTCATCATACAGTCGTATTTATATACTTTTCTTATCTATCTACAAGGAGACCCAAGCGTACAATCGTCTTGCTTGATAATGAAGAAGAGATAATATTCCAACATTGTATACAAACGATATTATCTCTTTTACATATGTTATCATTGTAGCGTTGTGTGCAAGACTGTACTAGAGACTAAAGATATCATTGAATACAAATAATGTTATCTTTTTTCTCAATATGTTTTGCTATGGATACTTAACTCGCTTTCCCTCGTTAGCGCTGCGTACGTTACATTTAGTCAGTGCCAGCGTTACGGATGCGTTGAGATGAAAGAAGAAATCAAGTGAAATAAAGTATTAAAATCATTTTTTCAAAAACAGCCTTAAAAAGTTTCATTACCAATTTGATACTAACAGCATGTGTTTTTTCTCATTATAAAAAGAGTATTGTATTTGTTGGTATCAATTTATTACCAAATGAAACTATATCACTCCATTTAAATGCATTTAAAACTTTCCCAACACCAAAATCTATTTAATTCCATTCAAACACACACTTCTGTTTATCAAAATGTCAGAGACAGGTTCTTATCCAGAAAAGATATTTCGGAGGGGTATACTCTCGGTAAAAATACTCAAACAACGTAAAATAATGTTTAGATGGTTTCATTTCACATCGTCTGTATTTGTATATCAACAATTCAGGCACTTTTGAGTTAAAAAAAATATTTATATAATTTACGCCGCTTTCCAACCCCGCATGGCTACAATTCTTGTTCAACGCGCGCAAAAGTTGAAATATTTCATCTTTGCGTCGCGGTCGCTTCCGTTAAGTTGGTTTGTGTACCTACTAATGGATGCTAAATCGTAACGTTAACGCTCAACGCGGCATTTTTAACGCAATACATGAATTCCTATAGCTGAACTTTTGAACGCGACGCCCAACGCGGCATTTGAAATCAGCCTTAGCACTCAGAGCCAGTTGTTGAAACGATACTTAATTGTTTATGTTCTACATTAATTCTTAGTGACAAGGTTTATGCAGAGTAAAAAGTACTATTTCAGAATTTATGTCGCACATAAATGCTTAAGTATTATGGTTATTATGTGACCTGCGTTATCTTACCAAAATATGATTTGAGTATGTGGGCTTTAGGTCATTAAGTTTTTCGCAAGTATTAGTGCCATATTTATTGCTCATTTCATTATAGAACTTCATTTTAATGATTACGGCGTGCCCTCCGTTCTGTTAAATATTATGGTTATTATGTGACCTGCGTTATCTTACTCAAATCATATTTTGATAAATGCTTAAGTTTCGTTTCAGCAAATGGGACTTAAAAATATTATAAACTAAGTCATCGATATATTCTTAAGAGAACTAGCATTCATGTAGTTTTAAACCCTAATATTTCAGATTATATAAAATGTCGGTGCCAAACAAAATTAAACCTGGCCTTTTCCCTACAACAGATTCGTTGAATTTGTCTCTCCCATTTCAAATTGAAAAAACAGGATCTGCCACTGGTAAGTAGAATCTTGGTTTTTAAGAAAATTACAAAAAAAAAAAAAAAACATTGTTTAAGGCAACCCAAGAAATAAATGCGCTCTCCGACCTGGTCATTCTCTAATGGACTGGATAAGATTAGGAAACTCAGGATTTGATTTGTCTGGAACAAATGGTGCTATAATTCCAATAAGCACTAAGGAATTAGGTAAACACTGTACCAAGATTGACGCTTGGATGGCGATACGTGGAAATGTTTACAATATAACACGATATATGGATTTTCATCCTGGAGGTAAGTTCAGTTTTCAAGGATTTTGCATTTACTCATTGCGAAAAGTGTTTGATTTCTTCCATCCGGTGCAAAGTAGGACCAAACAGTGCATCGATTTGAAAAAAGTATAATGAATGAATGTTATTGTTTGACTTACACAGTTATAAATAACTTCTTAGGCTGTGTGCGAACAGCGTTTAAATTTTATCCATTGGCTAAATTTTGACACTAGTGTGGTGAATATAAACTTCAAAAATTTAGCCTGCTCTGGAGCAGGAAAAATTTTAGCCAGTGGATAATTTTCTATGCTTATGAAGGAGTGAGAGAGACAGTCGGCGTAATGTGTTTGCTTTGATTGTTGCATTGCTTTCATTTGCATTTATTTCTGTTTGTTCGACTATTATCGAATTTTTAGTTTGTGTTTTGGTGGAATGTGTTTTATATAACTCTAATATTTAACGAACTAATAATAATTTAACGATTTTTCACTATTTTATTCTGTGAAACAGATTTTTTTATTTTTCTTTTGGAAGTTCAGCTGCCAAAAACCAGTGTGACGTGTGTTTTGTTGGATTCATTTCATTTGTATTTATTTTCGTTTATTTTTATATTGACGCAAATATCCCCCTTGTGTTTTTGTGAATTGGGCTCAGTTAAACTGTGTTATGGACAAACAATTACCTTAATTAACCGATAATACTGTTTTTACATTTCTATTTATTGTGAAACAAATTTGTTTTTTTTTTTGAAGTTCAGCTGCCAAACCAGTGTTCTGTACCGTTTACATTTCTATTTATTGTGAAACAAATTTGTTGTTTTTTTTTTTTGAAGTTCAGCTGCCAAACCAGTGTTCTGTACCGTGTTAAAACCTCCTATAATTTTAATTATTTGACAGAGTAGTTCTATTATATTTATTTAACAAAACACACTTTAGAATAGCCTCAATTATGAAATTGCAAATCTTTAATAAATTGGTTTTTGAAATTTAAAATTTGCGATGTTTGGTGATAAAAAAAAAAAACATTTTCCACACCACACCCCCTCAGCCCCCTTTGCTATCAGGAAAAAACTGCACAAAATCGGCTAATTCAGACTATAATTTCTTTCTGGTACATTTTTTCAAAAAAAAAACTAATTACTTAACGCAAAACAAATAGAGCCACTTCATTTGGATTTTGGATGAATCATAGATCTTACAAATAAACTTTCTATATAACACTTGAAGAAAATTTTGTTTTCTACAAGTTTTGGTATTAGTATTTTTTTCTTCGATAAAATGTAAAACAAAGAAATTATAGACGAAATAAGCAAAAAAGTGACGAACTTTTGCAGGTTTTTCCTAATAGCGAAGGGGCGGAGAGGTTGTGGTTGTGGAAACTGTATTTTTACATAAGCCAAACATCCTATACAACATATCACAAATTTAAACGCGCGCCGATTGTTTGAGTTGTATCTATATGTAGGTACATATAGATAACCGAATGTGAACTCGAAAAAATTTGCCAAAAATTAAATTAAGACCAGATTTTCAGTGCCGACTTTTCTCTAAGAGCTTGTTTCACAGTCTCTGAGTAAATTTCAAGTAAAATACTCAGCAGTTAAGTTCGTAGTTTGCTGTGTATTGTTTTTTTGTTTTCTGTCAAAAAAAAGTTCTGAATAGCTTAATTGAAATTTACTAAGATATTGTGAAACAAGCCCTGAGTCAAATTAAAATTAACCAGTCTAATAAAGCACATAATCAGGTTTTACTCAAAATATTAAAAAAAAACTTTACACATGGCACAATGGGTTGCGCGTTTGTCGTCTGGAAAATGTATGATGATGTACTGCTCTGTTATATAAAGTTCTTTCTTTTTAATATTAGTGCAAAAAGATTTGATTGCTGTTAGTTAACTTTGGCTTAAAATTGATTGGAAGACGTATTTCTATGGGTAACTCTAGTTCAATTCTAACACTATAATGATCCACAGTACACATATTAATATGTGTACTGAGATAATGATCTACACTTGGGGCTTACCGGATAACCTCAGAAAACATCAGCAAGCCTACCAGGTTAGAACAGCTTCATGTCTGAAGCCAACTGAATTACCCTGTCATTCCATTTGTTTTCATCAGGAGTTGTTTGCCCTGCCTATCTTTTTGAACAAGATTCTCCAGTTTCTCTCTTTTTCACATGCCAGTACCAGTTTATAATTGGACGTCCTCCATTGAGCTTACGATTGTTTTTTTTACTTTTAGTTTGACAACATTTATGTTGCGAAAAAGTATTTTTATTAATATTGGCGTTCTTTTTATGCATTTTAAAAGTTGCCCTTTAAAAGTTTGCCCTTCTGAGTACTATTTTTCTTCAGTTTTCAGTACAGTCGATTTCCATCACTGCCTGGTAGGCTTCATTCTTCGCTGTCATCAGTCATCAAACCATGAGTTTCGTTGTGGACGCCTCCTTGGTTGGTTCATGCTTCTTTTCGTGGGGGGCGTAGGCACAGATCAGCGTGATGTTCTTGAAATTTTTATTGCAACCAAGCGCTTGCTAAAACTGCGAAAACCTAAGACTTCTTGCCTGAGTCTTCCCCTTATCAGAAAACCGCACCCAAAAAGCCGCCAGCTCTGTTCCTTATAGAATGGTCCGAGGAAGATGTCACACGATGTCATTCTCCGCATTTCCTCCCCTTTTCACTTCTTGAGTAGCTTTAACATCAGCCCTCAACTAATTGTTCGGCTACACATGCTCTGTATAACGATCGACATTCCACATACAGATCCGAAATTCGTTGTCCTTGTTTCATTTGTTCATTTGCTGGGTTCGTCAACATTTGGATCATCCATATCCGAGGCTTGTTGGTGTTTCGGAACCATGAGTTCTTTCTGTGGTAGATGAGTTACCCCGACGCAGAACCCCCATTCTGGAGGACCAGACTATTAGATAGCTGCAAGAGCTCTGGCCTGACCTTCGAATAAATCCTAGTAGTCTTTATAAGGTGTTCAATAAGTAGTTCAACTGAACTGCCACCATTGATTCCATTCGGGGAATTTCTCTGCTGCCACCTTCATGTAAGGAGAAGTACCTTAATGGAAACACTCCTCCCCCTCTCTAGTTATAGTTACCCTCAAAACCTTGAATACCCAGCTCTCAGGTTGAGGTACTATACTAGGCACTGCTCCCCCCCTCTCTCTCGTTTCATAAAACTATTAGTCTAATACTAATTATTAGTTTTAATAAAATATGGACTAATAAAAAAGCGTTTCATAAAATAATGTTTAATTGCTAATATTTCCCTTGCCTTGAGAAAGGAATTATTAGCGCAGACATTTTTATTATTAGTAAACTTTTCAATAAACAAACTATCAGCAAAACACGTTGTGGAGAAAAACTTGTTAAATCGTGAAAATCTTTATAATGAGCTATTTTGACGCAGAAAAAGGGCTACTGTGAAATGTTAAGCAATTTTTCTGTATAATAAATAACGGTACCTACCATTAACCGCGAAAAGCTTAGTTTTTCGAGAACGAAAAAAACGATTTCACCCAAATCTCACAAATATAATAAAGCGTAATAGGTCTATCAGAGTCTTGCTTGTTATTATTTATTATCGTTATAAAATTAGATGGGTATTCTGTTGCACTATAAAACTAAAGTTTTTCTCTCTGCCAACTAGCCTACAAAACATTTATTTACATTGCACAGGTCCCGAAGAACTGCTACGAGGTGCAGGAAAGGATGCAACAGCACTTTTCGAAGAAGTACATGCTTGGGTTAACTATGAGCAACTTTTAAAAAAATGTCTTATTGGTCCCCTGCAAAATATGAATCGAATGGATGTAGATTCTTTTAAACTTCCAAAATCAAATTGTCCTTCAACTCCGCAGGCAACCGTTGCAAACATTATACCAGCTAAAGTTATACCACGATTCGATTGGATCCAAAAGCGTTCAGACCTGACTTTATGTTTTTATACAAAACAGTTTTGTAATCCTGGCTTAGTGGTTGCTAAAAAATATGCTAAAAATATTGATGTGAAAATTTGTATTGCAAATAGTTGGCATCATTATGACTTTGATTTGCAGAAAGATATTAACTGGCCACCGTCTATGGTGAAAATATCAAGTGAATTAGGGAAGATTGAAATAAATTTTGCAAAAATTGAATTAAATGTATGGCCAAGTTACGGATCGAAGACTGTCTCAAATGTTCAGCAATTAGAGGACAGTTGCTACGAGTTTGAAATCATACAAAAGCTAAATTTCAATCATAACTCAATTGCTTTGCTTTTACGAGGAAAACGTGATACTTTCATCCATTCGCCAGTTGGATTTCACCTAACGTTCTCTTGTAACATTGAAGGTGAGTTCTCGCACATCTTTATTCAGTGAATTGTTTTATACGTTTATTTTTGCAGGGGTAGAAGTGAGCCGAAGCTACACTCCAGTGCCGAATAAATATTCTCCCATAAACGATAGGGATTGCATGAACTTACACTTTTTATTAAAAACTTATGAAAATGGTTTGCTTGCAAAACATGTGAATAGCTTGCAAATTAAATCAAAAATAGTTGTATCTCAACCAAAAGGTAATCTTTTACTGAATAAGTTCCTAGGACATACTAAAATCGCTTTACTTGCTGCTGGAAGTGGAATCACACCAATGTTGAGTTTAATTGATCATCTGCTAGCCAGGACTACTCTTAGAATGTAATTCAGCTTACCAAATTAATAGTTATATTGTTTAATTTTTCTTACCTTAAAGTGAAAAGTTAGTTCTTATGTTTTTCAACAAGACAGAGGAAGATATTTGGTGCAGAGAAATCCTTGAAAAAACATCGAACAATGACAACAGGTTTGTATCCATACTATTTCTTCTAAAACTGTTTATTATTTTTTTGTTGTTATAGGCTAAAAATCACTTATATACTTTCCCAACCGAAGAAGCAGTGCTGCAGTGAAAAAGGTCATATTTCAAAAGAACTTGTATCAAACATAACAAACCCAGCATCAGACATGAATTCTACATTTATTTGCGTGTGTGGACCACCAGCGTTTAATTCCTTAGCAGAACATATACTTAAAGCTCTTGATTTTCCTGCGGCAGCTATTCATTTGTTTAGTGGTTAAAAGTGATAATCATGGTATACTACCTTTTCTAAAAATAAAGTGCAACGACTGTCGTTGAGGTTAGAAACATAAAAAACATTCACATTCATATATATTGGTCATGACCCCGTGACCTCCCCTGTATACACCGTTGATCCTATAGACTTTAAGCTATAAGTGTAACATAGAGTAATTTTGAATAAATATAAATAATGTTATTTTTATCAAACATAAGTGTCGCAGTTATTAAGCCTAGTATGCAGCTGAAGTGAAACGAAATTTTCCGTCGTCTCCAAAAACACAGACGAAATGATAACGAAGCGGTACCGGACAAATAGAGTTTCACCATTTGCAAAAAAAATACTTTTCAAAACACACAAAAAAACATAACACTTCAGCTGCATACTAGGCTTGAAGCAAAACGAAAAATAACACAGAGAAATCATAAACGAAATTTTTCGTCCTTAATTTCGTTTTGTGTTACGCAGCTCCACGGTGAAACGGTTGATAACCGGTTCAAGTCTCCACTACTCTGTACTCTTTTTTCGCACACATATTAATTGACCGGGATATTAATTGCTCGCGAAATTTGGACGTTAGTATTTTGTTCGTGTTTTTTTGTGGTTATTATTATTATAAAATGGATTTCTGTTCTTTTTACTTGTTTTTTGGTGTGCTTCAAAAAATATTTTGTTTGCAAATGGCGAAGCTCTACATAACAATTTGTCCGATACCGTTTCGTTATCATTTGGTCTATGTTTTTGGAGACGACGGAAAATTTCGTTTCACTTCAGCTGCATACTAGGCTTTAATTGGTAAAAGGGAAATAAATCCCAAAATTTCTGAAATTTACATTCATACAAAAGTCATTTATTAAGCCTAGTATGCAGCTGAAGTGAAACAAAGTTTTCCGTCGTCTCCAGAAACATAGGCGAAATGTAAACGAAACGGTACCGGACATTTTTTTATGTAGAGTTCCATAATTTGTAAAAAAATATTTTTCTAAACACAGAAAAACAAATAAAACGAACAGAAATCCATTTTATAATAATAATAACCACAAAAAAACACGAACAAAATACAAATGTCAAAATTTCGCGAACAATTAATATCCCGGTCAGTTAAATTGTATGCGAAAAGAGTGTAGATAGTAGTGGAGACTTGAACCGGTTATTAACCGTTTCACCATGGAGCTGCGTATTACAGAACGAAAAGAAGGAAGGAGAAGTATAGGATTTTTCGTTTCACTTCAGCTGCATACTAGGCTTTACGTAGAAGCATCTATTGGTCTGCGACAGCAAAAATTTTTAGTACAGAAGTACAGGCGATTTAAAAAAATCATTAGAAAAAGTAAACAAATCTTATTCAAATCTCAGATCATAAGCTAAATTTTACAAGTGAAAAAATGTGTCTTTGCTTTATTTCTTGTCATATAAATAAATTATTCAGTTTTTTTCGTTTTTCCACCAAAAGTCAGATTAGATGGATTTTTCCCCTCTTATAACTGGTGATTCAATTTTGTTTGAAAACGATACTGGTTTATCTGGTGCTAAAGCTTGACAAAAATTTCAGATCATACGGGCCCTGAAATTTTTATTGGTTTGAAGTTATTGAAATACCAAAGCAGCACCATTAGAAAAATTATATCCATACTGCAAACTGGGCCCGTATTACGTATTACGAAACGGAGGGCACAAATAACGATAGTCAGGAATACGATAGTTGCAACCATTGACGTATTAGGTATGGACCGCCAGTAGCTAACTTCACGCGTGTTCCAACATAACTAGGGGCGCCATCAACTACTAGCAGGGAATCTGCGTAGCAGTGATATGATTTCTTTAATTAATTATTTACTATTGAAATATTTTGGTGGAAATTATTATCAAACTACTTTTATTTTACAAAACACATCCACTCCTTATGCCATGAGTTACTTAGAGATGAATATATTATCGTTTTTATTTAAATTCTAATGGCGCGATTAGTACACGTATTTAACACTAAAAGATGATGGCGTTTTTAGACTGTTTTTAGCTGGAACGACTTTTCTTAGCTGTTTGTATCAACCGACTGGCGGTCCATATCTAGTACGTCAATGGTTGCAACAAAAGCGATTGCATAAAACGAAAATGCATCCACGAAAATGTTGCCAGATAAAAAGAAATACGGGCCCTGGCTTTACTCTATAGAGAACGTATTATCAATGAAAGTTTCTAAATAGGTATTGTTTTGATTGTAATGTAATATATCTTTTTTTTATATAATTATTAAATTTGTTTAGTTAAGTCAATTATTTCAAAGTTATTATTAAAATGATTTGTGAACCAGGCAGACGGCAGAAAAGCCATGCTTTTTGATGTTTTTTGTAAAAAAATTATTCACTTTTTTTGAATATGAAATAAAAAAAAAACTATCTATTTATCAATAGGCTTTTAGGATAGGACTTCTGTCAGAAATGTCTCTCCATTCTGGTTTTTCTTCGTGTTCTTTCCATGCCAGAATAGGTTCTCTGTCTGAATCTTCTTGCTTAGCATTCCTTATCTCTTCATTACTCTAGCCCTCAATAGGTTTAGCTCTCACTCGCTGAACGGCAACGACGAGTGCAACGCTTACAATCTCGCACGGTCGATGAGATCGCGCATCCGCATTCGAGTGTAGTTTTCCTTTTCGGTGTTGAATCTCATAGTCATACGCCTTCTGGGTTTTTGAAATTCAAAAGCCATCTTAGCGCTCCATGGTTCGTCCGTAGAAGAAACCGCTGTTCATTGATGTATTTATGGAAGTGTTTCGTAGCTAAGACCAAAACAAGGAGTTCCCTTCCGATAACACAATAATTTCTCTCAGGTTTTGAAAGCACTATGTTGATGCTTGTCTTGTGGATTTGGCCAGTTCTTCACAGCTTCCACTTTCTCGGGATCAGTTCTTACCCCTTGAGTCGAGATGATATGCCCTAAATACTTTACTTCAGTCTTGAACAGCGTTATTTGGCGGGCTCTCAGTCTCAACGGAATCACCCAGCACACAGTGTGAGTTAAGTTTCTTCTTTGAGACTGCGGGCACAGACCAAAAAATTAGGTTAAACGAGTTATGGTATCAAAACGGCGCTTTATGGCTCTAATTGGGTTTTATTTGAAACAGTTGTTTCGCGAAACCGCCATTTTACCTACCTACCTACCCTAACAGCGTACATTTTTCTGAATTGAGCTTCAGATGAGCATTCCGCAGCCTCTGGAATACCCCTTTAAAGTTTTAACAATGCTTGTCAAATGTTTTAACAAATACGATGACATAATCCAAATAGACAAGACAGGCTTTCAAAGTAAGCCCTTCTGGACTATTAGGTAGCTTTCCACGAAAGCAAGTTGGACCATTTATGCTTTTGTTTATACCAAAAAATGTTAGTCAAAAAAAAAATTACAAATAAAATAAAAATCTCTGATATTAATGCAGAATGTAGATGGTAGAATAGAATTTCCATTCCATAAATACTCGAAATGTTGACAGAATAGAAACAAAATCAAATTTAACTAAATAAAAGAGAATACAAACTATAAAGTTAGTTATAGACAAAATAAAAAAACAAACAAAATAAAAATCTAGCTATTTTTTTATACTTCTTTTGTAACATTTGTATAAATAATTATTATATCATTGACATAGTATGATACAAATTAAATAAATTACATAATAATAAAGTTAAATAGGCAGAAAAATAGGAAACTTGTTTTTTAAACACAACGCGAAACTAAAGTATTTATGAACGTTTTATTCATTAATAGGTAGTGTTTTTTTTTTTTTGTTCTTGATAAAATTAAAAAAAGAATACAAATTGAGAAATATTTTAAAGTACTTATTGGTTTTGAAATACAACATGAACTAAGTACATATTATTTGTTATCAATTGTTGTGTAGTTCGGTGAGGTGTTTGTTTAGTATGAGCGAACCGCTGGAGGTACTGCTTGTACTGAGTCATCTAATGGTGTGTCAATAACATTTCTATACTTGATTTCTACACTGCCTGTGCTTGGATTTATCCAAAGAAGTGTATGTTTACGCCAGTGCTGGTCAAGTGGTCTTCTTTCTTGTCCTTCAACGGGCTTGCTAAAATCCTAAAATTTAAACAGAAATATTGTATTAGTTTAAGAATTAAATTATATATATATAGATATATACTAACGTATTCATCAATTCTTATTTTGAAGTCCTCACGTGCATGTGCACCACGAGATTCCTTGCGGTTTTCTGCTGCAACGATGGTCATCACAGCGTTAGTTAAGAGATTTTGAAGTTCCAAAGTTTCAACAAGATCAGAGTTCCATACGAGGGATCTGAAAAATATATTAGCGGTTTTTTATTATAATTATCCCATATGCGGTTGTCGATCAGCGGTCGCAAATACAACGATTCACAGTCGAAAGATCGCACATTCGGTATTGTGTAATCGCCTAGTACTTGAATTATTGTGATATTGTGATATTGGGAATGAAAAGTATCACTGACCCCTATTGCGATTGTCGATTGCTGATCGATAACCGATATAAAGCGATCAAAAATTCTTTTCAGCATACCTCCCAGCTTATGCTGGACGTCGTCCATGAGGTTATGCAATGAAAAATAAAATTCAACTAGCTCTATCCATTGTACCAAAACAATTCTTTCCTATCTTTCTATTCCTTCTAACTAGTGTCTTGCAACACCTGTTGCATTTAAAAAGGCAATTGGGCCTGTTCGGTGAGATCTTTTATTCTTTTATTCTGTTATTCTGTTATGAATTTCCATACAAAAGTTTGAGCTGTCATAAAATCTTTTATGAATAACAAATTTGGTATTCGGCACGCTAAATCTGTTATAAAATCTGTTAAGATATCTGTTATGAACTGTCAAAAGTTCGAACTCATAAAAAATCTTTTATAAATCTCATTTTTGGTATTCAGCAAGCCAAAATCTTTTATGAAATCTGTTATAAATCATAAAAGAATAAAAGACACATTTTCGTGACTTTAATCATAACAGATTTTAATTAGCCGTAAAGTAAAACTGGATATTTATCTTTCATTTCGTCAACGAAATGCATTAAAAGGAGACAAATTTAAGTAAATAGGTACCTTTGCGAACAAAAATTACAAAAAAACACCTTATTCTTTCACACAAACAATTAAGTCAAATTAACGAAAAAAAAAAAATTAAACATTAATTATAAACGACTTACACGTGAATGCATTTCGAACGCTTCGGTGGCGCTCATCATCAGCACTAAATAAATTTAAATAGGTAACTATATTAAAAAAAAATTATATAAAAAAATAAAAACACAAAATTTTTGCAGCAGTGGTAAGAATTCTATTTTCCCATTGAAATGATTATGTAGGTACATATTCTTAATTACTTTTTAACAGCAAACCAAAGCACCAAAAGATCTTTTAATACACCGTCGAAACGAAGGCAACCAACGCACAGAGGGGTATTTGCCTCGAAAAACCGATCAAAAATCAATTTTTCAAAATGTAGAGTTGAGAAGTAATTTTTGTCCTAGCTTTTGTTTAATACCTATGAATGAATGAACTGTACTTTTTTTTTTATTTGTTTGCACCAGTGTTCCCAGACTTTTGTTACATTTTTCCCCTATTTTTAGCACCACTGCAATTTTTTTTCCCCCAAATCTCGAAATAAAATCCCTTTTTTTCTCCCTACATAGTTTTGTGTAGGTTTTGCTCAGAAAATTACGTTTTATCTTTATAAAAAGAAAACTACATTAGTGTAGCATAAATTTGTTCACAAAATCTTAAATGATCACATAAATCATAATGGAAGTACTTAAGGGCAAAAAGAATAAGTCCACTCAAAACTTACTAAACTGACTTATTAAGGTTGGGTTGAAATAAATAAATAAATCAATTAAAAGAAACAGTTTTGTATGTTGTTCTCTGACATTAAAAACAGTCTTTATTGGTTAAATTTTGAAAAAAATGACTTATGCTGTTTTCCCCCTTTTCAAGGCTTGTCCCATTTTTTCCCCTTTTTCAATAAAAAGTCGGCAAAAATGGTGCTTTTCCCCGCAATCTGGGGACACTGGTTTGCACACACTTCGCCACAGCATCAGTTGAAAGTCGTCGATCGTAAGCTTGCACTGTGGATCGTTTGATTTGCTTGAAAAATAGCTCCGCTAATTAATTTCGTTTACATTATTTTTGGTATTGTTCAAATTGTTTTCTGATATGGAAGGTTCATATGGAGGTACGTTCTTTATTATAAAGCTATTTTTATTGTCATTGAAGCTTTTATTGAATAGAAATTTTTTTTTTTTCAATGTATTTCTGCAAAAGAGCATTATTGTTATTATTTTTCCTATTGTGGACATTTTTTTATATTATTCGGTGTTATTCGGTAATATTTTTGATATCGGCTTTAAGAGAAAGATGTCAAGAATCATAAACAAAAAAAAAAAAACCTGCCCATATCTGCCCCTCGAGAACTTATAGTCCCTGATGTGTGTCTAGTCCAATGCAATTAAAAAAATTTATTATCAAATTAATTTTTTTTTATTGAAGTATCGTCAGGCTTGTGCGTTCTTACGAAAAGACAGCTATATGACGTTATTAATCAGTGTGATGAGAAAGATTTTGAAGCCAAATTAGATCATCTTAAGAGCTATTTGCTCAATAAAGCGCCTTGCACGGAACAAAAACTTAAAGATTTTAAGCTTAAAATTGGACGTTTAAGGTATATCTATTTTATATAAATGAACTTTTGTATAGACAGTTTCAACTTTAAATTTCTTAAATTGTATTAAGGCATGAATTTAAATTAAGATGGTTAAATTCACAACGGACGAATGATAGATTTTTATGAAAAAATGAGGTTAAGCTTCAGGGAGTTGTTGAGGTACCAACTTTGACTGGACGTGGCCGGCCGTTGAAACTTTTTACAGAACTCAGCGTACAGAGCAAAAGAAGAAGAACGCAGAGCTTACGTGAAGACAATGAAACGGAGGAACTTGCGTTTGCTACTGAAATGAAGTTACGTGAAACCGGGAGAGCACAAGCTGCAAAAGTACTTAAAGAATTCATTGAGTCTCCTGGAAGGGTAAAGCGATATAAAAAAGCATTGTCCGATAGTTTTCAACGGCCACGTGAATTATATCCACTCTTAAAGCTCTTTCTATTTGTGTTGAAGCAAATCTTTCACGTAAACAGTATGAAATAGTGAGAACTAGTGACAAAAAACTTTTTCCTTGCTATAGTATTATCCAAAAAGCAATGCTATCCAAACCCCGAGTCATATACTGTGACAGAAACTTTAGCTGAAGTTAACTTGCAGGATCTTTTAAACCATACAGCTGGAAGCTTGATATCGAAATGGGGATAAGATGGTTCGCAACAAACGCAGTTTAAGCAGAAATTCGAAATGGGGATAAGATGGTTCGCAACAAACGCAGTTTAAGCAGAAATTTGAAAACTGTTCTGATTCAGATGCAAATATCTTCCAAAGCTCATTTGTGCCCCTGCGTTTTTTTTTTGCAGTTTAACCAACAAAATTATTTGGCAAAATCCTACCCCATCCTCACCACGATATTGCCGACCAATACGAATTTGTTTTGTAAAAGAATCACTTGATATAACGCAAAGTGAAATAGCTTATATTGAATCGAAGATAACTGGATTGAACAAAACTGTCATAGAAGGTGAAAGAACATTGGAAGTAAAACACACGTTAGCTTTTACAATGGTCGATGGAAAAGTGTGTAATGCGGCAACAAACACAAAATCTACAATGAAGTGTTATATCTGTGGAGCTACTTCAAAAAATTTTAATGATCTTTCCATTAGCAAAGAAGTTGATGAAGATGTCGTAAAATTTGGGTTGTCGATTTTGCATGCTAGGATACGGTTTTTTGAAAGCATTCTTCATCTTGCTTACAAAATTCCGTTGAAGAAATGGCAGTTTAGAAGTCTTTCAAAAAAAATTATTCTAAAAGAAAGAAAAACTGAAATCCAAGAAAAGCTCAAATCAGAACTCGGTATCATTGTTGATATACCCAAACCAGGTTTCAGGAACACTAATGATGGCAATACAAGTCGAAGATTTTTTAACAATCCTGAGCTAGTTGCTGCAATAACTGGTGTTGATTTGCAACTTATATTTAGACTCAAAATCATATTGGAAGTTCTTTCTAGTGCATTTGAAATTGACGTATCAAAATTTGAAGTATTTACTTTTGATACAGCTAAGTTGTATATTGAGCTCTATCCGTGGCATCCAATGACTTCAACGATGCACAAGATTCTGATACATGGACCAGAAGTTATTAAAAATAACTTTAAGTTCATAGATTTCAAATCATCCAAATTTTACACATTAATAAAAAATTGCCTAAACATATTAAAGATACTTTATTTATACCTGAATTCGATAATAATAAGCTTTATAACGCTTCTTTAGTTGTTTCAGACAAGTATCAATTCGATAAGACGAAAAAATATTTTTGAGCGGTTTTTCGAGGCAAATACCCCTATGTGCAACGCACAGTGTGACATTTTCCATATTTAGCGGGATTTAATTGCAAAATCGACTTGCACAAATGTAAACAAAAACCGGTTTTTCTTGCAGCTAATACCTCCACCATAATAACTGTGACCAATTTTGTATGTTGAAAGCATGTGCAATAAAAAAAAATGAGCTCAAAGTTCAAGTTTTGTTCAATTATTAGTAAGAAGGTTAGGTTGAGAGCAAGTGTTTCAGATTTGTTTAGCAAGTGCTTCGTGTGATTTAAATTGAAAGTTTTATATTTAATTAATAAATATAATCCAAAAAAATAGAAAGGTAAGTCAATTTTGGATATTGGGTACTTTTTATTAAATAAAGGGGGGGGAAACACAATTTTTTTATAAATTTATGTGATTTTACGCATTTAGTAGAGTAAAATTATAATTGTTCAGTGTTGTTCAAGTTGAAGAACCTATTTGTTGTAAAGCTATGTATGTTGGTAACCAAAAAGTGTTTTGACTTTTTGCGCACAGATGCGACACCCATACTATTTTTTTAATTTTTTAGGATGGCTACCGAAATTACGAAGAAAGAAATTTTTGATGTTTGGATTTCTAAGATAAAAATTAAGCGCTTGGAAGCCGTATTTTCTTTTTTTATGAGCTACTTTAGCAATATTACGTTTTCTGACAACTCAATTAAGTCAATAAAAGCAACCTTAAAAAATGTATGCTTGAGGTTTGACGAAAAGATGGCCAAAAGTGGTCGCCATCGAGACCGTTTTGAAAGCACTAATAGTTCATGGTTGAATGAGACCTTAAAACTCCCAAAAACAGTTTTAGATGAAATTCCTTCTTAATCTCGTGTAAGCAAAGCAGGAAGACCAAGAAAAGCTTTGATGAATGTTGCGAAAAAAGCAAGAAGAGAAAAGTACAAAACCTTTCACCAGTCTTCACCAGAAAAACTTCGGGAGTTGACACAAATACGGACCTTCTAAATAGGTTGTTAATATCTTCGGATCCATTTTTGGCAAGCATAAGATATGTTTGGCACCGACCTACATCCTAAACGGTTTGACGGATTTAATTCAAATTTCACCAGTCTTCACCAGAAAAACTTCGCGAGTTGAAGTTTAATTGAACATGAAGTGCTTCAATTGTTACACTTACCAAACGAGTAAGAACGTGTAATTTAATAGTATTTAATGTTGTTTCTTGGCAAAACTATATTGTAATTATGTTTATATAATTTGTTACATTCTCTTCTATACACAATTATAATAACAATAAGCAAAAAAAATTATTATTTATCAATAGGCTTTTAGGATAGGACTTCTGTCAGAAATGTCTCTCCATTCTGGTTTTTCTTCGTGTTCTTTCCATGCCAGAATAGGTTCTCTGTCTGAATCTTCTTGCTTAGCATTCCTTATCTCTTCATTACTCTAGCCCTCAATAGGTTTAGCTCTCACTCGCTGAACGGCAACGACGAGTGCAACGCTTACAATCTCGCACGGTCGATGAGATCGCGCATCCGCATTCGAGTGTAGTTTTCCTTTTCGGTGTTGAATCTCATAGTCATACGCCTTCTGGGTTTTTGAAATTCAAAAGCCATCTTAGCGCTCCATGGTTCGTCCGTAGAAGAAACCGCTGTTCATTGATGTATTTATGGAAGTGTTTCGTAGCTAAGACCAAAACAAGGAGTTCCCTTCCGATAACACAATAATTTCTCTCAGGTTTTGAAAGCACTATGTTGATGCTTGTCTTGTGGATTTGGCCAGTTCTTCACAGCTTCCACTTTCTCGGGATCAGTTCTTACCCCTTGAGTCGAGATGATATGCCCTAAATACTTTACTTCAGTCTTGAACAGCGTTATTTGGCGGGCTCTCAGTCTCAACGGAATCACCCAGCACACAGTGTGAGTTAAGTTTCTTCTTTGAGACTGCGGGCACAGACCAAAAAATTAGGTTAAACGAGTTATGGTATCAAAACGGCGCTTTATGGCTCTAATTGGGTTTTATTTGAAACAGTTGTTTCGCGAAACCGCCATTTTACCTACCTACCTACCCTAACAGCGTACATTTTTCTGAATTGAGCTTCAGATGAGCATTCCGCAGCCTCTGGAATACCCCTTTAAAGTTTTAACAATGCTTGTCAAATGTTTTAACAAATACGATGACATAATCCAAATAGACAAGACAGGCTTTCAAAGTAAGCCCTTCTGGACTATTAGGTAGCTTTCCACGAAAGCAAGTTGGACCATTTATGCTTTTGTTTATACCAAAAAATGTTAGTCAAAAAAAAAATTACAAATAAAATAAAAATCTCTGATATTAATGCAGAATGTAGATGGTAGAATAGAATTTCCATTCCATAAATACTCGAAATGTTGACAGAATAGAAACAAAATCAAATTTAACTAAATAAAAGAGAATACAAACTATAAAGTTAGTTATAGACAAAATAAAAAAACAAACAAAATAAAAATCTAGCTATTTTTTTATACTTCTTTTGTAACATTTGTATAAATAATTATTATATCATTGACATAGTATGATACAAATTAAATAAATTACATAATAATAAAGTTAAATAGGCAGAAAAATAGGAAACTTGTTTTTTAAACACAACGCGAAACTAAAGTATTTATGAACGTTTTATTCATTAATAGGTAGTGTTTTTT
The DNA here is from genome assembly GCA_951217065.1 of Baccha elongata. Lineage (NCBI taxonomy): Eukaryota > Metazoa > Arthropoda > Insecta > Diptera > Syrphidae > Baccha > Baccha elongata. The sequence goes on from OX578272.1 coordinate 199,341,832, forward strand.
TTTTTTTGTTCTTGATAAAATTAAAAAAAGAATACAAATTGAGAAATATTTTAAAGTACTTATTGGTTTTGAAATACAACATGAACTAAGTACATATTATTTGTTATCAATTGTTGTGTAGTTCGGTGAGGTGTTTGTTTAGTATGAGCGAACCGCTGGAGGTACTGCTTGTACTGAGTCATCTAATGGTGTGTCAATAACATTTCTATACTTGATTTCTACACTGCCTGTGCTTGGATTTATCCAAAGAAGTGTATGTTTACGCCAGTGCTGGTCAAGTGGTCTTCTTTCTTGTCCTTCAACGGGCTTGCTAAAATCCTAAAATTTAAACAGAAATATTGTATTAGTTTAAGAATTAAATTATATATATATAGATATATACTAACGTATTCATCAATTCTTATTTTGAAGTCCTCACGTGCATGTGCACCACGAGATTCCTTGCGGTTTTCTGCTGCAACGATGGTCATCACAGCGTTAGTTAAGAGATTTTGAAGTTCCAAAGTTTCAACAAGATCAGAGTTCCATACGAGGGATCTGAAAAATATATTAGCGGTTTTTTATTATAATTATCCCATATGCGGTTGTCGATCAGCGGTCGCAAATACAACGATTCACAGTCGAAAGATCGCACATTCGGTATTGTGTAATCGCCTAGTACTTGAATTATTGTGATATTGTGATATTGGGAATGAAAAGTATCACTGACCCCTATTGCGATTGTCGATTGCTGATCGATAACCGATATAAAGCGATCAAAAATTCTTTTCAGCATACCTCCCAGCTTATGCTGGACGTCGTCCATGAGGTTATGCAATGAAAAATAAAATTCAACTAGCTCTCTATCCATTGTACCAAAACAATTCTTTCCTATCTTTCTATTCCTTCTAACTAGTGTCTTGCAACACCTGTTGCATTTAAAAAGGCAATTGGGCCTGTTCGGTGAGATCTTTTATTCTTTTATTCTGTTATTCTGTTATGAATTTCCATACAAAAGTTTGAGCTGTCATAAAATCTTTTATGAATAACAAATTTGGTATTCGGCACGCTAAATCTGTTATAAAATCTGTTAAGATATCTGTTATGAACTGTCAAAAGTTCGAACTCATAAAAAATCTTTTATAAATCTCATTTTTGGTATTCAGCAAGCCAAAATCTTTTATGAAATCTGTTATAAATCATAAAAGAATAAAAGACACATTTTCGTGACTTTAATCATAACAGATTTTAATTAGCCGTAAAGTAAAACTGGATATTTATCTTTCATTTCGTCAACGAAATGCATTAAAAGGAGACAAATTTAAGTAAATAGGTACCTTTGCGAACAAAAATTACAAAAAAACACCTTATTCTTTCACACAAACAATTAAGTCAAATTAACGAAAAAAAAAAAATTAAACATTAATTATAAACGACTTACACGTGAATGCATTTCGAACGCTTCGGTGGCGCTCATCATCAGCACTAAATAAATTTAAATAGGTAACTATATTAAAAAAAAATTATATAAAAAAATAAAAACACAAAATTTTTGCAGCAGTGGTAAGAATTCTATTTTCCCATTGAAATGATTATGTAGGTACATATTCTTAATTACTTTTTAACAGCAAACCAAAGCACCAAAAGATCTTTTAATACACCGTCGAAACGAAGGCAACCAACGCACAGAGGGGTATTTGCCTCGAAAAACCGATCAAAAATCAATTTTTCAAAATGTAGAGTTGAGAAGTAATTTTTGTCCTAGCTTTTGTTTAATACCTATGAATGAATGAACTGTACTTTTTTTTTTTATTTGTTTGCACCAGTGTTCCCAGACTTTTGTTACATTTTTCCCCTATTTTTAGCACCACTGCAATTTTTTTTCCCCCAAATCTCGAAATAAAATCCCTTTTTTTCTCCCTACATAGTTTTGTGTAGGTTTTGCTCAGAAAATTACGTTTTATCTTTATAAAAAGAAAACTACATTAGTGTAGCATAAATTTGTTCACAAAATCTTAAATGATCACATAAATCATAATGGAAGTACTTAAGGGCAAAAAGAATAAGTCCACTCAAAACTTACTAAACTGACTTATTAAGGTTGGGTTGAAATAAATAAATAAATCAATTAAAAGAAACAGTTTTGTATGTTGTTCTCTGACATTAAAAACAGTCTTTATTGGTTAAATTTTGAAAAAAATGACTTATGCTGTTTTCCCCCTTTTCAAGGCTTGTCCCATTTTTTCCCCTTTTTCAATAAAAAGTCGGCAAAAATGGTGCTTTTCCCCGCAATCTGGGGACACTGGTTTGCACACACTTCGCCACAGCATCAGTTGAAAGTCGTCGATCGTAAGCTTGCACTGTGGATCGTTTGATTTGCTTGAAAAATAGCTCCGCTAATTAATTTCGTTTACATTATTTTTGGTATTGTTCAAATTGTTTTCTGATATGGAAGGTTCATATGGAGGTACGTTCTTTATTATAAAGCTATTTTTATTGTCATTGAAGCTTTTATTGAATAGAAATTTTTTTTTTTCAATGTATTTCTGCAAAAGAGCATTATTGTTATTATTTTTCCTATTGTGGACATTTTTTTATATTATTCGGTGTTATTCGGTAATATTTTTGATATCGGCTTTAAGAGAAAGATGTCAAGAATCATAAACAAAAAAAAAAAAACCTGCCCATATCTGCCCCTCGAGAACTTATAGTCCCTGATGTGTGTCTAGTCCAATGCAATTAAAAAAATTTATTATCAAATTAATTTTTTTTTATTGAAGTATCGTCAGGCTTGTGCGTTCTTACGAAAAGACAGCTATATGACGTTATTAATCAGTGTGATGAGAAAGATTTTGAAGCCAAATTAGATCATCTTAAGAGCTATTTGCTCAATAAAGCGCCTTGCACGGAACAAAAACTTAAAGATTTTAAGCTTAAAATTGGACGTTTAAGGTATATCTATTTTATATAAATGAACTTTTGTATAGACAGTTTCAACTTTAAATTTCTTAAATTGTATTAAGGCATGAATTTAAATTAAGATGGTTAAATTCACAACGGACGAATGATAGATTTTTATGAAAAAATGAGGTTAAGCTTCAGGGAGTTGTTGAGGTACCAACTTTGACTGGACGTGGCCGGCCGTTGAAACTTTTTACAGAACTCAGCGTACAGAGCAAAAGAAGAAGAACGCAGAGCTTACGTGAAGACAATGAAACGGAGGAACTTGCGTTTGCTACTGAAATGAAGTTACGTGAAACCGGGAGAGCACAAGCTGCAAAAGTACTTAAAGAATTCATTGAGTCTCCTGGAAGGGTAAAGCGATATAAAAAAGCATTGTCCGATAGTTTTCAACGGCCACGTGAATTATATCCACTCTTAAAGCTCTTTCTATTTGTGTTGAAGCAAATCTTTCACGTAAACAGTATGAAATAGTGAGAACTAGTGACAAAAAACTTTTTCCTTGCTATAGTATTATCCAAAAAGCAATGCTATCCAAACCCCGAGTCATATACTGTGACAGAAACTTTAGCTGAAGTTAACTTGCAGGATCTTTTAAACCATACAGCTGGAAGCTTGATATCGAAATGGGGATAAGATGGTTCGCAACAAACGCAGTTTAAGCAGAAATTCGAAATGGGGATAAGATGGTTCGCAACAAACGCAGTTTAAGCAGAAATTTGAAAACTGTTCTGATTCAGATGCAAATATCTTCCAAAGCTCATTTGTGCCCCTGCGTTTTTTTTTTGCAGTTTAACCAACAAAATTATTTGGCAAAATCCTACCCCATCCTCACCACGATATTGCCGACCAATACGAATTTGTTTTGTAAAAGAATCACTTGATATAACGCAAAGTGAAATAGCTTATATTGAATCGAAGATAACTGGATTGAACAAAACTGTCATAGAAGGTGAAAGAACATTGGAAGTAAAACACACGTTAGCTTTTACAATGGTCGATGGAAAAGTGTGTAATGCGGCAACAAACACAAAATCTACAATGAAGTGTTATATCTGTGGAGCTACTTCAAAAAATTTTAATGATCTTTCCATTAGCAAAGAAGTTGATGAAGATGTCGTAAAATTTGGGTTGTCGATTTTGCATGCTAGGATACGGTTTTTTGAAAGCATTCTTCATCTTGCTTACAAAATTCCGTTGAAGAAATGGCAGTTTAGAAGTCTTTCAAAAAAAATTATTCTAAAAGAAAGAAAAACTGAAATCCAAGAAAAGCTCAAATCAGAACTCGGTATCATTGTTGATATACCCAAACCAGGTTTCAGGAACACTAATGATGGCAATACAAGTCGAAGATTTTTTAACAATCCTGAGCTAGTTGCTGCAATAACTGGTGTTGATTTGCAACTTATATTTAGACTCAAAATCATATTGGAAGTTCTTTCTAGTGCATTTGAAATTGACGTATCAAAATTTGAAGTATTTACTTTTGATACAGCTAAGTTGTATATTGAGCTCTATCCGTGGCATCCAATGACTTCAACGATGCACAAGATTCTGATACATGGACCAGAAGTTATTAAAAATAACTTTAAGTTCATAGATTTCAAATCATCCAAATTTTACACATTAATAAAAAATTGCCTAAACATATTAAAGATACTTTATTTATACCTGAATTCGATAATAATAAGCTTTATAACGCTTCTTTAGTTGTTTCAGACAAGTATCAATTCGATAAGACGAAAAAATATTTTTGAGCGGTTTTTCGAGGCAAATACCCCTATGTGCAACGCACAGTGTGACATTTTCCATATTTAGCGGGATTTAATTGCAAAATCGACTTGCACAAATGTAAACAAAAACCGGTTTTTCTTGCAGCTAATACCTCCACCATAATAACTGTGACCAATTTTGTATGTTGAAAGCATGTGCAATAAAAAAAAATGAGCTCAAAGTTCAAGTTTTGTTCAATTATTAGTAAGAAGGTTAGGTTGAGAGCAAGTGTTTCAGATTTGTTTAGCAAGTGCTTCGTGTGATTTAAATTGAAAGTTTTATATTTAATTAATAAATATAATCCAAAAAAATAGAAAGGTAAGTCAATTTTGGATATTGGGTACTTTTTATTAAATAAAGGGGGGGGAAACACAATTTTTTTATAAATTTATGTGATTTTACGCATTTAGTAGAGTAAAATTATAATTGTTCAGTGTTGTTCAAGTTGAAGAACCTATTTGTTGTAAAGCTATGTATGTTGGTAACCAAAAAGTGTTTTGACTTTTTGCGCACAGATGCGACACCCATACTATTTTTTTAATTTTTTAGGATGGCTACCGAAATTACGAAGAAAGAAATTTTTGATGTTTGGATTTCTAAGATAAAAATTAAGCGCTTGGAAGCCGTATTTTCTTTTTTTATGAGCTACTTTAGCAATATTACGTTTTCTGACAACTCAATTAAGTCAATAAAAGCAACCTTAAAAAATGTATGCTTGAGGTTTGACGAAAAGATGGCCAAAAGTGGTCGCCATCGAGACCGTTTTGAAAGCACTAATAGTTCATGGTTGAATGAGACCTTAAAACTCCCAAAAACAGTTTTAGATGAAATTCCTTCTTAATCTCGTGTAAGCAAAGCAGGAAGACCAAGAAAAGCTTTGATGAATGTTGCGAAAAAAGCAAGAAGAGAAAAGTACAAAACCTTTCACCAGTCTTCACCAGAAAAACTTCGGGAGTTGACACAAATACGGACCTTCTAAATAGGTTGTTAATATCTTCGGATCCATTTTTGGCAAGCATAAGATATGTTTGGCACCGACCTACATCCTAAACGGTTTGACGGATTTAATTCAAATTTCACCAGTCTTCACCAGAAAAACTTCGCGAGTTGAAGTTTAATTGAACATGAAGTGCTTCAATTGTTACACTTACCAAACGAGTAAGAACGTGTAATTTAATAGTATTTAATGTTGTTTCTTGGCAAAACTATATTGTAATTATGTTTATATAATTTGTTACATTCTCTTCTATACACAATTATAATAACAATAAGCAAAAAAAATTAACAAAAACATTTATTTCTGCGCATTATTTAACTTAATCCGGAAACGAGTAAAAATCGTGAAAATTTTCGGTTTTTGTTGTTGTTTTTTGTCAAAACTATTATAGATATATTAAAATAATTTATTACATTCTATTCTATAAACAATAACAATAAAAATAAGCAAAAAACAATTAACAAAAACATTCATTTCTGAGCGTTATTAATTTAATCCCGCTAAATGACCGAAATGTCACACTGTGCAACGTCAAGATGACCAACCCTAGAGACAAAATACCTAATTAGAAATCACAGTTCTGAATCAGAAGGTACACGATTGGTGTTGACGCATGATAATTCGCGGTAGAAAGTGAACGATAACAATTTGATAGAGTTATAGCTTTATTATTGTACCAGTTCACTGCTTCACCAAAGCATCTGCTTGTGAGGCCTGCCTGGTTGACGTCAAAAAACATCGGCGTTGACAGTTGCGGATTGGTCCATGTTTGACGACAACTCAATATATGTGTCATTTTGTTTATTTTATCCATTCAATACAAATAAAATAGAAAAAGTGAAAAAGGGGAAAAATGCATTCAAGATAAAAAAGGCAAAAAAAAGCCAACAGAAGGCATTTGCTACAGAGTCCGAACCCTGTCAATAACAATAGGTTTTAAAAAATAATTTAAAAAAAATAAGGTTACTTTTTTTTTATTTTAAGTGTAAATTTAATCAGGAAAATCAGGAAATTTTTTCCTGTAATTTTTAACAATTAACAGTAAATATTGTTTTTGCTCCGTATTTATTTGTGGTATGTAACTTATTGTATTCTTCCATTAATACGATATCCCTACATGATCTAAAGGAATCATCTGCTTCCCATTTTGCCACGTCAGTGTTTAGAAATTCATGTCAAACTCCCATTTTCCGGAAGAATCTTAGAGTATTGCTTGACACAAAATATTCGAAGTACTTTGAAGAAATAACTTCGGGATCAACTCAAATTGAGTGGAAACTCAATTCCTTTATTCATCATGGCAATTACGCTTAAGCTTAAACTGTTCTCTGAATAAATACAACTTTAAGGTATAAATTGATTTTGCCATGCATCGAGCACGGTGCAGTCCAGCAGAGGCTCATAATAATCATCTCGAACTTGGGATGTTTTGATTTGATTTAGAGCGAAAGCTATGACATCAGCAGCAGCTACATATAGTTTGTTCTACATATAGTTTGATTGCTGAATACGAGTCCAGGCATTTTTAAATCTTTTAAACAATGGAATGTCTGGTCCAGATTAGCAACCAATCGACTGAACAACAATAGCTTCCAGCATTATTTCCATCATGTGATGGCGACAGGCCTTTCCTTATCCAATTTTTCTGCTCAAGTAGAACACATGCTCCATTCCTCGGACCAGTATTTACAGCTGTTGTTTCGAAGCTCATCATTTAATTTTGCCAGAAAGATCCCATGAATTTATTGTTTCATGAATTGCTGTTGCTTGTGCTACCCCAGTTACAGAAACAAGTTTTGGGACTGCAGCAGCTGGTCAATATTCTTGCCAGAGACTAAACTTGGAAGCCGATCAACAGTTTCATGGCCAACATTGTCTTCTATCATCTTTCCATCTCAATGAATCGTAAGGGGAAAATTTGATGTAAAATCATTCTTGAGATTTTCAGCTAGCTTCTGTCAAGTTAACATACGTTTAAGACGAATTGTTGACGAAATAACGTTGTTTCTTAAAGGTTCACAGCCAAGGGTCTTAAGAGCAGTTGTAAGTACTACAGTCGCTTTCCGGTCGCTTATTTTGCCAACAAAAAAATGAGTCACAAATCAAATTCATGATATAAAATGCATGGGTTTTTATTTTATTAATTTTTTCGAATCTTTGACAACTATTTTCTTTTAACTTGTTCATGTGATTTCTGTTGTTTTAACTTTTTTGAATATATTTCAAGGTAACTTGTGGAACAATTTTAAATTTATCTGACCAAAGAAACATTGTATGGTTTCTCAAAACTTTGAATTGTGGTAGCGACCCCTAAATCTTTTTAGAACATAACGAAATTTTACCCAATTCCTATTTAAGGCATAAAGAACAATATAAAAGGGTGCCCCGTTAAAATTTCAAACATAAAATTTTAAGAAGCACCCTACTATACAGCGATATTAACCTGGTCAAGAAGCTGAAAATACAGCAGCTGAGATGGCTGGGTCACGTGGAGCGTATGAACACCAACGCACCAGCCCGACGAGTCTTCGAGTCCATTTTTGATGGGGTACGCAGCGTTGGAAGACCTTCTAATAGATAGCGCACTCAAGTGGAAAACGGCCTCATCCAACTTGCGGTGCAAAATTGGAAGCGGCTAGCTAGGAACAGAGCGGGCTGGAGAGACATATTGGTTGAGGTCGTAGTCCATCCTGGACTGTAAGAGCCATCTTAAGTAAATAAGTAAGTATATTATAATCTATTCTGTGTACATATTGTATCATATTGTATCATCTATTTTTTCCATGAGTTTTTATGCAAACTCCTGTGGTTTCTTTATTTTGTTTCATAAAATTTACCAAAATTTCTAGCTGCTTTTTTGTTGAAACTTGTTTAGCCCTGAATTAAAAATTATATTAAAAAAATAATAAAATGCATTGTTTTATTAATCAGCACTTTTATTTTTATCAAAAAATTATCATTTTGTCCGCAACGAACTGTTTCACAACGAATTAACACCGCAACGATCACGAAACTGGCGTCGACAACAAGCGATCGTAAAATCGACAAGTATAGATCATTATCGACACTTGAAATACCGATGTCTCAATTTAGCGATCGTTGATAGCTTGTTATCGATTATCGATCAGCAATCGACAATCGCAATAGGGGAAAAGCTTCTTTTTGTTCTTGTCCAAATGTTTGTAGGTTAGATTGCAAGAATAAGGAATATTAAACTTCACTGATATTTGTTGTGAACTTTATGATTTGCGTACAAAGCGATATACGATCTCGTTTTTTTTATAAATATAAAAAGAAAAAATGGCGGAAAAAAAATAATTAGATGTTTGACGTTTCGTTTCAGTGTTGCCAATCCTCTTATTAATTTCTACTTGCTCAATAGGGGAAGTATTGGTTTCGTGTAAAAAAAAATCGAGGTTTTAATCAAACCTGACATTACGATACTAAACAAGCCTAGAAAAGTAGGTTTCGTCATGCCGTCCGTCGGTCTGTCTGTGCGGATGTGCGGATGCGCATATGTGCGTATGTTTGGCACCGACCTACATCCTAAACGGTTTGACGGATTTAATTCAAATTTTGTAAAAAGCACTTTTTGGTGATTCCCTTGAGAAGAAATTCGAATTTTTGTTTTAGCCCGTCGGGTACCTGCCATAAACGGTTCAAGTTATTACAAATTTTGTCGAAAATGGCTTTTGAGATTTCGATAAAACTTGGTGTACGTTATATATAACTGCATTTCAGGTTTTTGGCTATAAATGCACATAACGGAGATTTGGTATTAACGGTTTTTACAAATTTGGCTATAACATGATAACGGCAGATCCGATTCCTTCTACATTCAATAAAGATTTCAAACTTGAAATTTAGCACAAGATGGAATTCACAGTTTTTTTTGCTAAACAATCATTAAATGATAGCTACCATACAACTTGTTCTCATGTTTAGGTCATTTTTATTACAAATTTTCTCGAAAATGGCTCTAACGATTTTGATAAAACTTGGTGTACGTTATATATAACTGCAGTTCAGGTTTTTGGTTAAAAATGTGCATAACAAAAATTTGTTGTTAATGGTTTTTACAATTTTGTCCATAACTTGTTGATAACGGTTGAGCCGATTCCTTTTTAATTCAGTATGGATTTTAAACTTGACATTTAGCACATGATGGCATTCCCAGTTTTCTTGCTAAACAATAGTTTAATCAGTTCCGGATTAGCCTCTAAACAAATTAAGCAACTGTTGGGCATCACGTCTCGGGGAGCACCACAAACCGACGTGATTTTTCAAACATTATGGAAAATCAGCGAGGTGAAACTCTAGAGGCGTTTTAATCTTTACTATTTGCTCGTAGATTATTTTAGAAAAGTTACGAGAAGACTTTTATAATATATGGGCAAAAGAAAAATCTAATGTGGATTTTAAAGAGTCATTGATAAATTCAATGTTGAGATGGGAAGAAGGGGAGAAATATTCAAAGAAATAGTAGACAAATTGCAAATACAATTATGTGCCCCCATCAAACTTAAAAATACCATCAGCGTTGTAGAAATTTAGTAGACGGCATATTATATTTTATATTATGTATTAACGCACGACTTTAACACCGATTTATAACCAGAGTTTCAGCAGTTTAATTCATACGCCTAAAATGAAATAAGTTCACAAACTCACTCAGAATTGTACGAACAAATACAATAGGATTGTATAATTAGGAAAAATGGAGGAATCAGAGATATTTTCGTTGGTTAAAAATATTTCTACTGATTCCTCCACTTTTTTCAGATTTTTTTTAAGGAAACATTTTATGGATTCATTCCTCAGTTTTCTTCTTAATTGAACAGATCATTTGATATTCGACCCGTCATGACCCGTTAAAGGACGACCCGCTCTCAACTCCGGAAGGTCTATGGGAGGTACCTTCTTTTAAAAGGTAGAAGACCATTATCTTTTCCCACAAATCACTCATGTGAAATTTTATCAAAATCGATCGTATTTTATCCGGAAAAAAAAATTGAATTTTCGTTTAAGGTTTTATGGCAGGTACCGTTGTTTTTATTATAGAACAAACATTTCAATTTTTCCCACAAGGAAAGTTCTATGGATCCTTGAGGCAAATCGGTTTAGCCGTATAGGCTGTATAATTAGTGTAAGTACTTATACAACCAGAATGACAGACCAGTGAGACAGAATTTCCAGACCCACTTTTTCCGTTTTTTCTATCATCGTAATGTCATCTTTGATTGTTATCTCAAAAGTTTTTTTTTATACGAACCGCAATTAAAAACACAATAACGATGCTTAGCATGACAACAGAGTGACAAAGCTTGAAAGAATTAGAAGTAAGATAATAAGAAGAAGGTTTCACGTCAAAATCGACATCGTGAAACAAATACATCAAGACCAACTAAGCTGGTGCCAAGCGTCAAGTACTAAGGAGCTGAGAATCCCGCCCAAAAGACACTATCATACAAAAGGCACCATCATTTTCTTAAATAGTAATACTAATTTACTAGTGGATACGGGGCCCATAGACGTGGATTGCTTAGGTCATCAAGTAGTCTTAATTATGCACTGCGTTTAATGATATCTACCATAATAGAACTTGTTCTCAAGTTTAGACCATTTTTGGATATTTTTCGAATTTTCTTCAGAATTTAATAAATTAAAATTTTTTTAGTCCCATTGTTTGCTACTAGAGCAACTTCGTTCGACCCAGTCGTGCATTTTATTTATTGATTATAACAAATGGTTTTAAAACTAAAATGCGACTCCTCAAAATTTAAGATTTTTTGAGTTATGACGTTATTGTAGCAAATGAGCGACATATGGACGTTTAAATTATATAAACACTGAACAATAACGATGACTCTAACGTACTGATTTTAATTAAAATAATAATAATTTTAATAAAATAAAAAACCAATGAATTTAAGTCAAAATTTTTTTTTATTTTGTATGCATTTCGACCGATGTATCGGCCATCATCAGCAACACGACTTCGTGTTGGTGATGATGGCCGATACATCGGTCGAAATGCATACAAAATAAAAAATTTAGTTTATTTAAATTCAATGGTGTTTTATTTTATTAAAATTATTATTATTTTAATTAAAATCAATATGGATGGACTCTTTAAATGTTTCCTAAAATAAAACATTTCGTGTTATAAAAAAATAACTTACCTGTCAGATACTTTTACATCATTAAACTCATTATATATGTCTGCCATAACCTTGCATCCCTCTTGAAGTACTGGACCATCACGGAATACAGCCGCATGTTTTTGCATAGCCTTCTGCATTTTCAATCTCAAATCAGCTGTACATATCTTACCATCTGCATATCGCAATTTATCCAAATTTGCAACTGATTCTTCTCCAGCGTTCTATTAAATAAAAACTAATTAATTTTTGTTCTAATTTACGATCTAGATATTATCAAATGTTTAATTACATCAGAAAGTGATGGTACAGGTGCTCCAGGCTTACATTCCTCCGAAATTGTTTTAGCACAAGCCCGACCAAACACAACCAAATCTAACAACGAATTAGCACCCAAACGGTTGGCTCCGTGTACGGACGACGAAGCTGATTCACCACAAGCATACAATCCAGGTACAATAACATCTTTTCCATTTTTGTCGATTGTTAACACTTGTCCACGATAATTAGTTGGAACACCACCCATGTTGTAATGAACGGTTGGGAGCACAGGTATTGGTTCACGAGTAACATCAACCCCAGCAAAGATCATAGCTGTTTCTGAAATACCAGGCAACCGCTGGGCCAATTGCTCTGGGGGCAGATGGTGCAACTGTAAATAAACATGATCCTTCTCAGGTCCACAACCACGTCCTTCCATGATTTCCACAGTCATTGATCGCGATACAACATCTCTTGACGCCAAATCTTTGGCGACAGGAGCATAACGCTCCATGAAACGTTCTCCTTTTGAATTGACTAAATAACCACCTTCACCTCGGGAACCTTCAGTTATGAGGCAACCAGCCCCGTAAATACCTGTTGGGTGGAACTGAACGAATTCTAAATCTTGATTTGGAAGATTTTGACGGGCGACCATAGCAGTGCCGTCACCAGTACATGTATGAGCAGAAGTACAGGAGAAGTACGTGCGGCCATATCCACCAGTTGCAATAACCGTGTTATTAGCACGGAAACGATGCAATGTTCCATCTTCTAGGCACAATGCAATGACACCGCGGCACTCACCGTTTTCGAATAAAAGATCAAGTGCAAAATATTCGATAAAGTAATTACAATCATAACTCAATGATTGGCCATAGAGAGTGTGCAGGAGAGAGTGCCCAGTTCTGAAAAAAAAAATACAGATTTTTGAGAGTTACCCCCAAAACACAGTGTTTTATTTTATTATTTAATTACCTGTCAGCAACAGCACAACATCTGTGTGCCTGCCCACCTTTGCCGAACTTCAAACTCTGACCACCAAAAGCACGTTGATAGATTTTACCATCGGGTGTACGAGAGAATGGCATGCCATAGTTTTCAAGTTCAATGACGGCTTTAGCTGCTTCACGAGTCATAAAATGAATAGCATCCTGATCTCCCAGCCAATCGGATCCCTTGATTGTATCATACATATGCCATTTCCAATCGTCTTCTTCCATGTTGCCTAAGGCCGCATTAATACCACCTTGTGCAGCAATAGTGTGTGATCGTGTTGGAAATAATTTTGTAATAACGGCAGTTTTGAAACCTTCGGCAACTAAGCCAAATGCAGCGCGAAGACCTGCACCACCTGCACCTACTACAATAGCATCATATTCATGATCTACGATAGGGTATTCCTTGGAAATGGCATCGGACTTAGTGACGTTCGAAGAATGAGTGATATGCAAGTTGCGTGAGACCAATAGTGAAGATCCTCTAGTCTGAATATAAAAAAAAATATACTCTTTATTACCCTGTATACGTTTTTTTGCAAAAGTATTGTACATGTTGTATTGTAGTGGTATAATTCACCATTAAATGAAAAAAATGTAAACAATGGAAAGAAGTACGATAGGTTTCACTCTTGTATTGCTTTTTATAGACATCGTTTTCTTAGCAATCTGCTTTTAGACTTTCAAGTCTAATATCAATTTCAATTTTTCAATTTCAATTTCAATTTCAATTTCAATTTCAATTTATTGTATACATGAAAGTAATTGTACATTCAAATTAATATCTTTTGTAGTACATAGATTTAAGGTTAATGGATACATCATTTTTAGTTATTTATGTATCGAAAAATATATATCTTAAGACTAAATTTAATTTAACAAAAATAATTTATTTATATAGGTAAGAGAAGAGAAGTAGATAAGAGTCTAAAATATGAAAGAAAGAAAAGATTTGAGTTTAATTAAGGAGCGAGAAATACTGAAAAATTGCACTTTTAAATCGTGTGGCATTAGAGAAAGTTCTTAATTTTATTGGTAGAGAGTTCCATAATTTAACAGAATAAATGAAAAACAAGCGAGATGAATTTAGATAGTGAAAACGTGATGGAATTATATTAAGAGTTCTAAGGGAACGAGCTAAATTAAGTTTTTCAAACAAATACAACGGAGTCTTTTTATTAACAGGATTATGTAAAAATATGTAGTTTCTGGCATCAATTTAATGTTTCAATGTTGTTCCTAAAAAGTTGTTTGCATGTTGTGATTATATGATCATATCTACGCATCCCATGAATGTACCTATTCGAGTCGTTAAAAGCTACTTGTAGTTTACGTTGGGATAAAGAGTCAATATTAAGGTATACAGTTTCAGAGAAAGTAATTAGTGGTAGAATGAGACTTTTGACAAGTCTTGCTCTGGTGTCGGTTGGAGTAAAGCTGGCAGCCATCCACAGCTTCCGTGGACATCCATATATCTTACTTATAACAAAGTTAGTATGATTATACCTAGAAAGGTTAGAATTAATAACAAAACCCATGCTTTTTGCAGTTTGAACAATTTTCAATTTATCTGCAGAAAGAAAAATATCAGGTAAAGTATTGAGTTCTAACTTCTTATTAGATATCGGAATGACTTGAGACTTTCTGGGATTTAGTAGTAGTCTATTTTTTGTAGACCAATTGAACATCGTTAGCATAAAGATTTATTATGGTATGTTTGCAGACAGATGGTAAATCATTAATAAAAAGACTAAAAATAATTATTAGTAAAAGGTCTGAGAAAGAATCATTAGTTACTACTCTTTGAAGTCGGTCAGCGAGATAATTTTTAAGCAGCTTTACTGCAGAATTACCGAAGTCAAATAAATTTTGTTATTTCCAACAAAGAATTTTGTGATTTACTTTGTCGAAAGCTTTCGAAAAATCAAGAAGACAAAGGAGCGTTACACTATTCTTGTCGAAGACCAGTGGTCGAAATTCGACCTTTTTTACTAATAAATATTTTTGTTACAATTTATTTGTTATTAAACATTAATACGTTTAATTAACAGAAAACAAAACACGAAACGAATAAAAACACAACGCGAAACGTCAAAACAAAAAACGCGATGGCAAGCGTTCAACGGACACAATGAATCCGTTGTGTTCCTTCGGTGTTCAGTGCCGCTTTCACAGTTTTGGGAAAAAAATCAGGTCATCAACTTGTACTCCTTCGTCTTCTACCGTAGAAAATATTTTTTACACGCGCTCTTCTATACGTGAATACGTGTGAACAGCTAAATGCAAAATTGTAAGAATGTATGGTCTAGCCAAATTTGACAGTTCCATTTGAAATGCACGGGCACGCATACAGAGTTAAATCTCTGCAGTTTTAAAAGTTTGTAGGTTAAAGTGGGTGGAGCCTCCTGAGATAATGTTCTATTTATTTATTGTTCTATTATTTATTATTTTTCGACCTGAATTTTGGTTATACTTCCACGCCAAAATAAGCTCCAAACACTTTTAAATATTTATTGAGTTGATAAATCTTAAAATGACATTTTTCAATTTCACCAACCACTTTCAGTTTTAAAAGATCCAATAAACTAAAGTCCCATTTTGTTCCATTTTGAACGTTGAAATTTTGCTTGCTCTAATGAAAGAGATCCTTGTGTGGTGAATACAAATCCGGGGTTGGCATCAAGTTTCCTCATTTTTTTAAAAATTCACCTCCTAAGGTTGTTGGTGCAAACCATTTTAAGTTAAAATGTCAATAAATTTTATTGCTCCGTTAACTAAAATGCTTTTAGGTGTATTTTGGTGAAACTGGGCATTAGACTAATATGTATTCCAAATATTCACACGTATTCACTGAGGGCAAAACTATTGTGTGTCTTAATTCTGAATGAGATTCAAAAACCGTTTTTCTTTTTAGCTCAGGAGTGTAAATCTATGTTTCTTTTTTAGATCAATTGAATAATCAAAAATCAAATGTGGTTTTATTGGACTTATGGCCAGTTTCTCCAAACTAAGTGTTAAATTGTATGGCTGTCGTAGAATGGCTTTTTTCAATTGCACCAACAACTTTCAGTTTTAAAATGACCAATTAAACTAAAGTCCCATATTGTTCATTCACCTCCCAATGTTGGTGCAACCGATTTTAAGTTTAAATGTCCCATAAATTTTATTACTCGGTAAACTAAAATGCTTTTAAGTGTATTTTGGTGCAACTGGGCATTATTATTTTAAATTCGTTAATATGTAGTAAAAAAGAAAAGAAGATACACTGCGCCATAGCTCATACGACTTTAAACATTATGACCTATGTATAAACTATATACGTAATGAGGTAATGAATTGTGACAGCACTCCCAATACGCCCAATTCAATGCCGGAAGACATTTATGGCCGGTTTCTCCAAACACTTTTAAATATTTATTGAGTTGTTAAATCTTAAAATGGTTTTTTTCAATTGCACCAGCCACTTCAGTTTTAAAAGGACCAATAAACTAAAGTCCCATTTTGATCCAATTAAATTTTAATGGCGTCTTAAAAATGCAAGACAAAGAGAACGTTGAAATTTTTCGATTGATATGCTCTCCTCTCGTTTACTCTAATGAAAGAGACGGAAGTGTGGTGAATAAAAATCCGGGGATGGCACCAAGTTTCCTCATTTTTAAAAATTCAGCTCAAAATGTTGGTGCAACCTATTTTAAATTAACATGCCAATATATTTTATTACTCCGTTAATTAAAACGCTTTTAAGTGTATTTTGGTGCAATTGGGCATTAGGGAGATTTGTTCACTTTGAAGTTCGAGGGCTAACGTCCACTCGAATATTACATTACAAAATGTCACATATTTTAGATCGTAAATACCTATATTCTTCTCAAATGAACTTTGAACTAAGTTACCCTTCGAGATTTGATTATAAATACCTACATTTTTAATATATTTTTCACAACGTCAATTTCACAGAAATAGGTCGAAAAAAACTGTGGAAGCGGCTTAACACCGACAGAAGGCAACGGATTCATTGTGTCTGTTGAAAGCTTGCCATCGCGTCTTCTGTTTTGACGTTTCACTTGGTGTTGTTTTCATAATTGTAAAAAATTAAAAATTTTAACTTGCCTTAACGACAACATATAAACTTAAAAATATTACATCGGTTTGAAGAATGCTAATACCGTTCAAACAAACCAAATATCATAAATATATGTTGCCGTTAAGGTAGTTAAAAAGGGTGCCAATAAAAAGTGTTTACGTATTAATATATAGATAAATCGAAGTGGCACCCCATCTTCTCCAACAGCATTTGATTTGATAACATAGTTGGTATGATCATATCCAGAAAGGTTAGAATTTATAACAAAACCCAGGCTTTTTGCAGTTTGAACAATTTTCAATTTATCTGCAGAAAGAAAAATATCAGGTAAAGTATTGAGTTCTAACTTCTTTTTAGATATCCCAATGACTTGAGACTTTCTGGGATTTAGTAATAGTCCATTTTTCGTAGACCAATTGAATATCGTCAGCATAAAGGTGTATTGTGGTATGTTGAGCATGTAATGCAGTTGTTAATAATTTGTGTCAGGTAGGATGCTATATAAGGTAGAGTTATCTTTATAAATCGAAGTGGGAACCCATCTTCTAAAACAGCATTTGATTTGATAAGTCTAACACAATTAATAACATCATATTCGTCAACCAATTCAAATTCAAAACCTGTGAACGGTTAAATTTACAAAAAATTAAAGTGGATTCCTCAGCGTTATTTTCAGCGAAGCAATTATTCAGTACGTTAGGATCAATTTCACATTTTGAAAAATTTTGGTTACGAACATTAACCGTTTTAACTGGAACGTAGTCATTAAATAATCCAAGAAGTATTTCTTGAAAACATTTAATCTTTTCATCAGGGTCAGACATAAAATGACAGTAATACATGATGGGTCAGATACAATATACAAATCAAGTAGTCTAGGGGTGCAGTCTTTTGCATATCTTTTGGATATATAGTATTAAATATTTGAAGCCCTAAAGACGTAACAAAATCAATTATTTGGAAAGATCGAGAATCATTTTTCAATAAATCAGCATTAAAATCACCTAGAATAGTTCTATGCTCATAGTTCACCTCATTTTTAAAACGGTTAATTGACGTCTCAGTTGTTTTTCTTATTTTATTGTTTCCTCCATTTCTCGGTTTCTTATAATATTATCTCGTCATTGAGTATTCTCTTCCTTAATAGCCCTTTCCCAGCGGGCTAAAATGAATGGGAACAGATATAAGGGGTTATCTCCGGATACACCCCTTTACTCTCCCCCCCTTCGATTCTCCAACAAATAAAACAAACGTCTTATGCTTTTCCCTTTCGATCTCCACCAAACACCAACATCCGTCGAAATTGTTTTCTGTAAGGAAAAGGTGAAGGAATATATTCCCATCCCGGTGCGCTGTTGCAAATGCCAAATTCTTGGTCACAGGTGCACCAGAGAAGAGGCTTGTGCAACATGCAATTTCCCCCATCATCAAAATGCTCCCGTGGAATGCACTCGTGTGAAGTGTGCAAACTGCCCTCCTACTGCCGACCCCCATCCATCATCGTCCATCAAGTGCCGGAAAAGTTTATTTAGGCGAAAGACATCATCATTGGTAACAAATCACTCATATAAAATTTAAAAAAAAATTATCGGATTTTTTTTCGAAAAAAAATGGAATTTAAAAACCTAACTATTTATCTAATTTTTTTCCCAAAATTTTTGTTTGCAGTATTTATTAAATTTAAAAATACTTTAAGAATATTAAATTTCTTCAAAATCTGTTTAGTCGTTTAAAAGATAATTGGTGTCGAAAAAGTATCGTTCTATGGCAGGTACCGTTAATAGTCTAAGAGATGGTTGTAGAAATTCCGGACTCACTCGGTACAAGGTTAATTTTTTCGGGAAATGGTTCGATTGGATTTGGAAAAGCAAAATCCAGACAGACGGAAGGTAGAGTGGAAAACACAAGTGAGGGTGAGGGTAAACATGCATTTTTTTTTTAACCATCAGGTACGAGGCTGACTTTTTGTATACGTAATGGTGAATTTGTCAAAGACCAACACACAAAATGTCAGAAGTCGAAGAGGAAGACTTCTATTTTTTTTTTTTTATTTTTTACTTTTAATCAATACGAGAAAAATATGTGTAAAATTATTTAATTAAACGGGTTGATTTTCATATGATGCAACAAACAGCTAGAGTGAGTAGGTTTGAATATCAATATTTGAATTTGAGTTTGAATATCAATATTAATAGCAATCTTTGTTATCAATAACCAATGTTTTTATGAACTTTTAGTCAAGATTGTACTTTAAAACGCATCCCAATAAGACACGTACCTTTACCATCATTAGTTTTCCAAGGTTTCAAAATATTCTTCGGAAACATGGATTATTCAAAGATGATGCCTATTTTAAAAGTCAGACGTTAAAGTGGAAGACTTATGGCCAGTTTCTCCAAACACTTTTAAATATTTATTGGGTTGTTAAATCTTAAAATGGCATTTTTCGATTTCACCAACCATTTTTATTTTTAAAAGGGCCAATAAACTAAAGTCCCATTTTGTTCCAAATAAATTTTAAAGGCGTCTTAAAAATTCGAGACAAAGATAACGTTGAAATTTTTCGATTAATATATGCTCTCCTCTCGCTTGCTCTAATGAAAGAGAGCCATGAGTGGTGAATAAAAATCCGGGGTTGGCATCAAGTTTCCTCATTTTTGAAAATTCACCTTCTTATATTGGTGCAAACCATTTTAAGCTAAAATGCCAATAAATTTTATTACTCCGTTAACTAAAATGCTTTTAGATGTATTTTGGTGAAACTGGGCATTATATTTTTTAATCTATTATATATAAAGCAAGTATTACGTTGTTGCACACGATGAACACCGAAACTATCTAACCACTTTTCACATTTTTTTTTTTATAATTTTTCTTTCGCTGACGTTTCTAAGATAGGATACTTTTTATTCCTTAATTTTTATTATTTAATTTATAATTCAACTTTTAAAAAATTTGCTTTACAGCAAACAAAAAAAATGAAACGTCAAAACAAAAGCTATGTGCGATTCTCTGCGTTCCTCAGGGTTACCACTTCATTTTTTTTTACTACATATGTTACCAAAAGTTTTTGTACTACATTATATGTTATTGAAAAGAAAAATAAGAATGAAACCATCTTTTTGAGTATTAGCTTTAGGCCTCATAATAAGAATAACAAGAAATGTATCTTAGAAGGGAAATTCAGTTTTCAAACAATTATTGCTAAATTTATGGGCCTAGCGTTCGTTGCATTCTTCAGTAGTGTTAATAAAACATCGTTTGTTTGAGTTTTTCATAGAATCGATTTTTTTTTTTTACAATCGATATATTATTAATAATAATAAATTAAAAGAGACTATATAGCAAGGGAAACTAAAGGTAAGAACGCACTGCCCTTCAGCGGAACTTCGACATTGGGCACTTCTAATTAGGTACGGCCGTTTTCATTTGGCATGAGATACGTGTGCGGCTGCGTTTTTCTATTGTTTTCCAGCAGTAATACAATTGAACCCATTTGGATTCGCAAACGAAGTAAAAATAATCTTTATTCAAGACCAAAAAGTAAAATGTCTAACTCTAAACATGAGCATCAGCAAGCAGAGCATACTGCATATATGAAATGCGTCTGCTCTCTCTTTCTAAATCTATTAAAAAAAAACACCGAAGCGAGTTCGCTCAATCACTGCCTCAAACAATTGGAAGTCAGTGATTTTGCTTAAACGGGACAAAGCCAAAAGCATAAAAAAAAAAATACAAGGTCGTTTTCTTTTCTTTAACCACCCTGGTGGGACCAGGAAGACATTTTTAGTGTCGTTAATACTTGCAAAGATACGGTCACAAAAAACAATTGCATTAGCTATTGCATCATCCAGAATTGATGCCACTTTGTTAGATGGTGGATGAACAGCGCATTTTGCACTAAAGCTGCCATTAGATATTTACAACAATCCAAACGCTATGTGTAATATCAAAAAAAGGAGCTCAATGGCTGCAGTATTACAAAAATGTTCAATTGTTGTTTAGGATGAGTGCACTATGAGACACAAACATTCTCTCGAGGCATTTCAGAGAACCATGCAAGATTTAAACAGCCATAACCGACTTTTTGGTGGAGGTGTTTTGTTACTATCTGGTGATTTCCGGCAGATATTACCTGTCATTTCTCGCTCTACGTGTACTGATGAGATCAATGCGTGCTTAAAACAATAATTTTTATGGAAAAACGTTAAAACACTTCGATTGACAATGAACATGCGAGTACAATTGCATAATGATCCATTGGCACAAGTATTTTCAAATCAACTACTTGAAACTATTGAAAACGGTAAAATTTAATTGCATCAAAATACGCAATTTATCAAATTACCAGATAGTTTCTGCTCTGTTGTTAATTCAAAAACCGAACTTATTGACAGTGTATTCCCAGATATTAATAATTACTTAGATCATAATTGGCTCAGTAATCGTGCCATTTTAGGAAGAAATGTCGATGTTGACGTTATTAACTGTCAAATACAAGATTTGCAAGATTTAGCCGGGTGATTTGATGACTTTTAAGTCAATTGACACTATTGTTGATGAAAATGAGATCGTCAATTTTCCAATCGAATTTTTCAATTCTCTTGATATGCCAGGAATGCCGCCACACAAGCTTTGTCTTAAAATTGGTTCACCAGTCATTTTTTTGCGCAACTTAAATCCACCAAAATTATGCAACGGTAATTCTTTTGATTAGTCATCAAAAGAATTACCGGAAACGTACTTGAAGCAAAGATATTGACTGGAAAGTTCAAAGGGGAAGTTGTCCTGTTACCTCGAATACCCATGATACCGTCCGAGTCTACAATACTTTTTAAAATGCTACAATTCCCGATTCGTTTGGCTTTCGCGATGACGATAAATAAATCGCAAGGGCAGACAATGACGATTTGTGGCTTGGACTTGGAAAATCCGTGTTTCTCCCACGGACAGCTCACGTGTTGGGAAACCGTCAAATTTATTTGTGTTAGCGAAGGATAGATTAACAAGAAACATTCTTCATCATTTAGTTCTTAATTAATTTTAACCCTGAATGCTTCAAATGAGAATAAATTAACTCTTTTTGTTAAATCACAATTAAATTAATAATAAATTCAACATTTTTTATTCATTAAAACTTATCTTGAAATTTGTATCACTTCGCTTACCATACCAATTCTAATATCTAACACTTAAAAGCAATACAATAAAGCCGCAGCAAAGCGCGGCCGGGTCAGCTAGTGTTTTATATATTTAGAGCGTCTTCAATATAAATGAAACTTTATATAAAAGACTACGGGCACTTTTAGTCCAGTCAACGAATGATTCTAGGTGGAAAAATTGAGGACAGAAAAACTAAGTATGGAGCTTTGTTTTGAATAGTGAGAAGGTAAACATACTAAAAGTCCCCGATCCTAGGTTGGCCGCAAAGGGGTAGGGGGGGGCTTTAAACGGTCTTTTTTTGAATTTTTCGCTTATAACTCAGAAACCTTGATCATATGAAAAAAATATAAAGTTAAAAATTAAAGCTGACAAAATTTCCTACAAAAAATGTATTATCTTCAAAATAGTCTGAGTTACAATCCTTAGCAGATCGCTAATATTTGTAGAAGAACTTAGTTTTACCTATTGTTTTTGATTATTTTCGCTCCTACAGTGCATTTGACCCACAGACCTTGAAAATGAAGTTGTAAATCAATAAATTGCCTTTAAAAAAATATTATTGCTTAGTGTTTTTCCTTCATCTGATACCATAGAAGTTAATATACAATGCATTTACTTAAATGACAAAAAATGCTTACTGTAGCTTTAAGGCTTATTTGTCGAAATTCGTAGCAAATCACATAAATGCTTTATTTTTTGATTACATAAACTTTTAGTATGTTTACCTCCTTACTAGTCGAAACAAAGCTGCATACTTAGTTTTCCTGCCCTCGATTTTTCCACCTAAACCCCTTTTTTGAGCGTTGACTGGGCTATTTGGGCGCACTTCCGATTTCGTAGAATTTTTCCAAAGATGAGCGCTGGATTTGAACTTAACGGGCATAGACACAACCTACGAATTTAAATAGTTTGAAGGGACACAGTTACCACCGTTAGTAAAAAATGTTATCTAAGACAACGAGGATTTGGAAGGTAAGTTTTCAGTTCACCATTTTTAGTTTTAGGTACATACATACTAATACATATGTATGTGCACGTGATTTAATTCAGTCAAATTGATTGTTTTTGTTTTTGGCTGACGATGAGGAGATTGACAGCAGTGACAAATATTCTGATGATCTGAATCTGAATCTGAATCGTCTCAAGATGTCGAGATCACGACGCCTTAAATTAAATTATAATTTTATGTATATTATACAAACTTGTTCATTTTAAGTAAAATTTAAAAAAAACACACATAAATCTTCTACTTTGACTTCTGACTTTTAGACTATCATCTTCAAATACTTTGACTTATTCAGTTTAAAATAAATGCAACACACAATGCAATATCATTAATTATGATATTAAAACAAATAAATTTGAAATAATATTTAGTTTTCCATGATCCCACTTAAATGGGGGGGAATTAGACACCCCCTCCTATATGATTTATTTCTTGTATTGACCTAACCTACTCACTCCAGCTGTTTTTTGCATCGTATAATAATCACCCCATTTAATTAAATAATTTTATACATATTTTCCTCGTTTTGAGTAAAAGTAAAAAATTAAAAAAAAAATAGCAGTCTTCCACTTGGACTTCTGACATTTTGTGTGTTGGTCTTTGACACATTCACCATTACGTATACAAAAAGTCAGCCTTGTACCTGATGATTTTTTTTCGAAAAAAATGCATATTTAACCCTCCACCCCCACTTGTGTCTTCCACTCTGCCTTCTGACTCTCTGGATTTTGCTTTTTCAACTCCGAGCGAACCAGTTCCCGAAAAAATTAACCTTGTACCTAGTGGGTCCGAAACCATAGAAACCAGCACTCTGTCTATAATAAGTTTCTCCGGAAACAAATTTTTAGATGAAAGATATCATTATTGACAACAAATCACTCATGTAAAATTTTATCACAATCGATCGTGTTTTTTTCGAGAAATTTGGAATTATCGGTGACGTTTATATGGTAGGTACCGTTATTTCACGACCTAGGATAGAATTAAAAAAAGTCCGGGGATATTACTCAAAGAATGCTTTTTACCAAGTTTGATGAAAATCAACCCAACCCTTTAGACTGTAGGTGTCAAACCAGGACAGACAGACAGACAGAATTTTCAGACCCACTTTTTTCGACTTCATATCATAGTAATGTCATGTTTGATTGTTATCGCAAAACTTTTTTTTTGCAAGAATCCAAGACTTGCCTTAGAGTAGCTATAATCGCAAGTAAAAATATTCCGCCTATTATAATAAAACCGATTAATAAACAAAACAGTGAAACAACTAAAAAGATATACCAACCACTACCAAAAATTGTAGTGGTTGGTATAGACCAAAAAGTGAAAGAAGACAAACTATTAGAGGTAATAGAATTTCAAAAAAATTTAAAGGTGAAATAAAAGTATTAAAGTGTTACAATAAATTTAATGACACAGGAAAATATAATGCGATTTTCGAAATGGACAAATATATGTTTAAAGAAATAATGGAAAAAGATAAGCCTTGTATAAGAGTTGTTCGGGATTCAATCACAATGCACAAAATTCTACAAATAAAATATGTTGTCGAAAATGTAGTGTTGAACACAAATAAGATGAATGTGAAAGTGAAGATACTTAATGTAAAAATTGTAGTATGACCATTGAAAAACTAAATTTAAACATTGATCCGAACCAAGATGTTAAAGATTTAAATTGTCCGGTGTGTTAAAGAAGACTTGAAATGGAGAGAGAAAAAGTTGCATATTAGCAACCAACATTTCTCCACTGCGTGCATCTAAATATACAACGTTTGGTTAATAATAATTAAATTAACTAAAGAATATGTTATATGAAAATAACTTTGATATAGTGGGTTTAACTGCAACGCATCTCGGTTTAACGGTAATGGACAAAGAAGTCTATATAAGGGATTATAAAATTATACGTTGTGAATTTTGTGGTTATTTATTTTAAGAAAACATATTGATGACTTTTAAGTGTTAACAAAAGTGCAAATAAATATGAGCATATTATTATTGGTTATAGAATTATGCAAAGTGAATTTTGTGATTATTTTCAAGACAACGTAATTGAAAAAGCAATAATATTAGGTGATTTTAACATAGACTGGTTGGAGGGTTCAAATTTGTTACGGAATTATATTTTAAAATATATTTATTTTATCGAAACAATTGAAATTTAAGCCGCGCACGTTGGAAAACAAATATTTCTTAGGTTCTTTTATTTATTATTTTGGATTGTCAGACTGACACTGCGTGTCAAATGACAACTTCCTTGGTGTGGCAAGTTCGCGGTAGTTTTGTTTATATACATTTTTGGGTTTTGAGAGAAGATAATAACCATATTATGTTTATACGGGTTTTACTCAATGTTGTAAACAGTTGTTACAACAGGAGAATATGTAACTGGAAAAAAGGTTGCAAGAATATTACAGTAGTTATAAGAAACTGCTATATGCAAAAAACGGCACCGGCTGACTTCAACTAAAATGTTGTTTCAAATTTTATTGCTGAGTGCACTTTCAGTGTATATATTCCACAGTAGTTCAGTTGAGAATTTGTCAACTTTTTGCAAGAATTACCTCAGTGTTTACAACGCACATAGTTTTATTCAGTTATTGTATAACTTTTGTTGTTTAAATTACCGACACAGTTATCGGATTTTAAAATTAAATAAGAAAAAAGTGAGTGCCAGAGGATAGTTCCTGTAAAGGAAATCTTATTATATATAAAGCAAGCGTCACGTTGTTGCACACGATGAACACCGAAACTATCTAACCGATTTTAACAATTTTTTTTTATAATTTTTCTTTCGCTGGCGTTCCTAAGATAGGATACTTTTTATTCCTTAATTTTTATTATTTAATTTATAATTCAACTTTTAATAAATTTGCATTACTGCAAACAAAAAAAATGAAACGTCAAAACATTAAAAAACCACAAATAATGACATTTTATTTTAAAGTAGCTTTGTTCCACTCGATCCCATAACATATAACAGCTTAAAGGCTCTCTCGCTCTTAAAGCTGTAGTACACGGAATGTAAAAGCCACATTTTATGTGTATCTGACGTCAAATCCTGTCCCAACTGGTTACATTCCATGAACTATCTATTTTTATGTAACCTCATATGTTACAACTTTACTTTTCGACGAAATGTAACCACCCTTGCAACATGATCAAATGTTGCTTTTTCACATGCCGTGTATCACTATGACATAGTCATGTCATTTATGACAAAATCATTTTGTCGAATGTGTATAGACAAATGTGGTTGTCACAAGAAATGTGTCCGCATGAATTCGTGACTTTACATATGGATTGAAAATGTAACCGATTTGTTAGAGTGAGGAGGCCCGTAAGCTGGAAAGCTAAATTGGTAAAAAAGGAAATATCACTGTCAATTTTTGATCATCGTCCGTTTTTATTAAAATATAAAGGTTTTTTCAATAGTGATAAAGGTACATTTTTTATTTGTAAAAACTAACAAAATGTAACATTATCTCACTTTTTTGTATTGTTCGAATGTTTAGTATTTTACAAATATTATGAAATCTGCAGGAGTCGATATATCCGAGGTCTTCAGTGATGCAAATAGCTCTTTCTATTTTGCGTTGCCAGCTTAAATTGCAATTTGCAACCACTGTATTTCCAATTTTTCTAAATTAAAATGAAATTGGTATGAATTTTCTAAAACTCGAAACACCAAAAATTTGACGTAAACATAAAAAAGCTAGATGAACGATTCCATATATCGTGTATTAGAAAACCACATTTAATTGTCAAATATTAACTGTGCCCATATGTAAGTATACAAAGTATATGTGCACTCTGGTCCTGGTTAAGTTTGTTATCTTTTTGGGACAGAGTACACATGCCGTGTACTATCGAAATATGTGTGTATGTTACAACTTCGCTAAATGTGGAGCTTGTAACCCGAATACAGCATTTTTACTTGACGTCAGATCCACATTCGCATGTGGCTTTTTACATTCCGTGTACTATGTAATCATACAAAATACCTTTTATAATATAATTTTTGTTGGGAAAGCTTTGTTAAAATTAAGTACGTCATTATCGTTTGGCTACCTAGGCCTTCTTTGAAATAAAATTTAGCTAAGATCCGCTGAGTTGTTCACGAGAATTTCAAAACTAAAAAAAACCGACACCCAGACAGAATTTTTGTCATTTCAGAAATTTTGTCGACTTTGCTATCATGTCTTGTTTTAATGTTATTTCAAAACTTTCCACGAATTCATAACTTGCTTTTTAGTACCTATAATCGCAAGTAAAAATATTTGTACGATCTGTTCATTGAAACAGGTGTGTTGTCTAATTTTTTTTTACTGCAGAATTTACATACATAATGTACAGTACCGTATAATACATGTATGTACTAAAATTTCGTGCTCTTTCGTTATATAACTGTATGTCGTTTTGAATATAGACGTTTATTTTGCCAGATATTATTCTTGAAAACTAAATATTTTTATAGACACGCCAACATGTCATTTGGTGTAAACTAACCTGTTCATTTTTATTTCAAATGTTGTGAAATAGCTTTAGACTTCCAGACAAGTAGGTACCTACTGAATTTTATTTATTTCCGCCAGTTAGAATAACTTCTATTTGGAGAAATGAAACTAGGGCAAAATATGCATAAGATCGTAAAGAATTTACACATTTTTGACTACTGAAATAGAAAAAAAGAGTTTTGTTGGTCAACCCCCTAACCAAAAACAAACGTCTGAATATATGTATATACCCGTTTAATTGAAATTCGATTTTCGAAAGGAACTGTGCCATTGTTTTCCAATTCATTTTATCTGGATTTGCAAATCATGATTTTGATTTGAAAGTCCTTTTTAATGCTTATTTTGTTACATTACTCTTAAAATTATGAATACATATTTTTTCTCGTGACAATTATTACATAACCAGAGTGAAAGCAGGCAGTTTCAACAAAATGTATTGTGCAACAAATTAAAACTAATACTTGAAATTATTTTAGTAAATGACATGATAATTCTTATGATAAGGAAATTCAGTGGATAAAAATATTAGAAAATTACCATTGCAGCTGCATTCTTAGCAAAAATTGAAGGCAGTCGTATCAGGCTGGCCATATCGCATAAATTTGGAACTTTTTATATTCACATACGAAAAATTAATATGTTAAAATAACTAATTAACACTATGGTATGGTACTTGTTTTGTTTTATGTCTGATGCTGCGAGCGCTTCTCGTGATCACCACGACTTTTTTTTCTTTTATAACAGAACCGATATATAGTAATTATTTTATTCTATTCTATTGGGTTGGCTGATTGCCGACTGCATAAAAACGACAATAGACAGCCCGACGAAAACAAACAACAAACAGTGAAAAAATGATGGCAGGGTTGCTGTCAAAATCAAAGAGTACCAAAAAGGTCAAACGAAATCTTTTGACATATTACATAGATATTACTGCTACTGCTAGTAAGCAACTTCACTTGTGTTTTAACACAACTAGAAGCGGCATCATCCTATAGCAGTGAAACATACCCCTTTGGGTATGAATAGTTTTTTTAATGCTAAAATTTGATTATGCTGTGTGAATTATATACCTGTTAAAAAGGATCATCATTAAACCTCTTTAAAAGCTTTGTTTGATGTCTGCATCGAGCGATAAAGATTAATAGGTTTTGAAAACCTAACCCAGATGTCTTAAAACATAAAATCCAGCAACAATTGAGGATTTGGTAAAGTTGAAGTGCGCAATGGGTAGTCAAAATAAGAACTATGTTATCTGCTCTTTAGTACAAACTCATGATACAACTAAAATAGTTGTATCATGGTACAAACTTAACTGCGGCAGCGCCACACGTATAGCCTCCAAACCACTGATCTCTATATAATAAATATATAATAATCATTGACCTATTAGGTATGGACCGCCAGTAGCCAACTTCACTCGTGTTCCAACATAACTAGGGGCGCCATCAACTACTAGCAGGGTATCTGCGTAGCAGTGATATGATTTCTTTAATTAATTATTTACTATTGAAATATTTTGCTGGAAATTAGATTTTAGATTTAGATTTAGATTTAGATTTATTTCATCAATCAGAGCATATTATAAACTCTTACAGACTAATATACATAGGTAGGAAGATATAATTACTGTAAGTGGGCTTACATAATTTATACAAGCAAAAAACAAAAAAAGAGAACAGAAATCAATAATATGACAAATTAAGTTATTTAATATATTTAAATTTTGTTTAATATAACTGATTTAAACGTTTCTCTCGTGCAAACCATATAAAAATCAACTCTAGAGCAAATAGAGTTTGCTTCTCTGATGCAACGGGTGATGGGTTCATTTCGACCGTAGTTTGTAAAATGAAACTGCTCATAAATTAAAAATCGTTCGCGTGTAACTCTTAAAGGTGCATTGCCCTCGTAGACTAAAGCAGCTAATGGAGGACATTTAATATGATTGGTCATAATATCTCTGATCAACATAATTGAGAAGTATTTACGTCGAGTTTCAAGCGTTTTTAATCCGAACAAAAGACATCTGGTTTTATAAGGAGGTGTGACTATTCTCCAATTTAACTTAAAAAAAACGTAGCGTGTAAAATTTCTTTGAATTTTTTCTATTCTCTGCGATGAGTTAGCATAATAAGGATTCCAAACTGTACAGCAATACTCAAGCACAGATCTAACTAGAGAATTATAAACTGATAGTAGAGTATATGAATCGTTAAATTCTTTGGTATTCCTTTTAATGAAACCTAGCATCTGGTTGGCTTTACTAACCATAAAATCATAATGTGGAAGAAACGATAGATTAACATCCAGAATAACTCCTAAATCTTTTTTCTGGGTTACTCTTGCCAGCTTTGTATTTTCGATACTGTAGTCGAAGAAAGTTGGATTACGAATCCTAAAACAAGACAATATTTGGCATTTAGCAATATTTAAGTGAAGATGGTTGATATCACACCAATTAGCCAAACTCTCCAAATCCTCTAGCAGAAGGCTACAGTCGGATTCGCAAGCAATCCTTCGGTAAAGCTTAAGATCATCCGCAAAAAGAAGACAATGTGAATGCTTGAAAAAAGTAGGTATGTCATTGACAAAAAGTAGAAAAAGTAACGGGCCTAAATGGCTACCTTGTGGAACACCCGAAGGAATAAGAATATCTTCAGAGTTGAAATTTTGGATTTTCACAATTTGGATTCTTTCAGTTAAGTAAGACTCCAACCACTTTAAAAGAGATGAATTGAAACCAAAAGAAGAAAGTTTATTGACCAGAATTTTATGATTAACTCTGTCAAAAGCTTTCGCAAAGTCGGTAAAAATAATGTCCGTTTGGAAGCCTTTTTCCATATTATTTATTATGGCATTCGCCATTATCGTTAGGTTAGTTGCTGTTGATTTACCAGCTACAAACCCATGTTGAAAAACTGAAATTTTATCTTGAATAAGTTTTGAAATTCTGTTATAAACTACTTTTTCAAAAAGTTTAGGTATGGCAGATAACTTACAAATTGGCCTATAGTTTGTGACTTCCTGTTTAGAACCCGATTTAAAAATTGGTGATAAAAATGAAATTTTCCAAGTTTTCAAAAAATGACCCTCAGACAAAGATAGATTAAAAATTCGTGTTAGAGGCTGAGATAAGGCAATCGCACATTTTTTTAAAAGAATAGGTGGAATTTCATCTGGGCCTCCTTTCTTGTTCAAATCTAGGCCTACCAATGCTTCTTCCACTTCCGCTTGGAAAAGGTCAATAGAGCCAATGTCAACACATTTGGTTAAGTTTGGAAGGTCTGAATGTGAAACATATTCAGATGAATAAACTGATTTAAAATATTTCGCAAATAAGTTGCAAATTACGGGAACTTCACTAGTAGTTGTGTCGAGGTACTTCATACAGCTTGGAAGTCCGAAAGATTTTCTTTTGGTATTTAAAAATTTCCAAAAGCCTTTACTATCTTTTTTTAGATCATTTTCTATCGAAAGAATGTAGTTACGATACAGAAACTTGTCCAAATAGTCAAATTTACGTTGGCAGACTAAATAATTTGTACGAAAATCTAGATTTTCTTTGTTATTTTTGTAAATTTTGTACGCTTTATTTTTTTGATTTTTGAGGTTAGTTAGTCTCCTATTGTACCAGACTGGATTTGAATTAGCTATGAAACTTTTAATAGGTACATACTTTTCAACTGCGTTTTTCAAAATATTTGTAAAAATAGAGTAAATATTTTCTAAATCAAAATCTTGAAATATATTAACCCACGAAATCGATGAAAAGTACTCGACCATTGCATCAAAGTTAGCCTTTTTAAAATCATAAACAATTATGTTACTAACATTTTCATTTTTTAGATAACAATATAAAATAAGATCTCCTTCAATTGCAAGATGATGGAGTGAATTTTTTATAATAGGTAACATAGATTTTTCTACTGAGATAAAAAATTCCTTGTCCACAAATACCAGATCCAAAATTCGATTAAAATTATTAAATTGATAGTTAATTTGAATTAAATCATACTGGCTTAAAAAATCAATAACTGATGACTCAATTTCACTTATTACATTAAAAGGAATTAAATGTTTATCGTCTAAATCTAGACTCCATTTGATGTCACCAAGGTTAAAATCACCAGCAAAAATAACATGTTGTTGTGTATTTAAACTATCCAAAACATTTTTAGAATTAAACAAATGTAAGTTATAGAGTTCTAAGGTGCTCTTTGGTGGAATATAACTAGCTAAAACAAACAAATCTGAATTACCTAAGTTTATACAGACAATAAGCTGGTCAACATCTTGGTTAGGAGAGGACAAGTTTGATTCTAACTCAATTTCCCTGCAAGGCAAACTAGCTCGAACCGCAATCAATACTCCACCTCCCCTTTCCATTCCAGTCTTTCGCTTACATCTGTCTTTTCTAAATACAGTATAGACATCTGAAAAAATTTCAGATGTTAAATGATTTTCTGATAACCATGTCTCAGTTATAATTATAATATCATATATACATGAAGAGAATGAAACATATACTGAGTCTAATTTAGTTCTTAACCCACCTACGTTTTGATAATAGAATGAAAGTTTCTTATTTGCAGAATGATGTGATGATGTTTTTCTTGATGAATTTAGAGATGAAATTAAAGATGAATTTATTGATAATGATCCAGCAAGTAGATCTGAAGTAGTTGCAGCAGCAGTAACTTCAGTGACAATATTAATGGATGAAGATGTATTGTTTACTTGAGTTTTGTTTTTATTTGATGGGTTTATAACTCTGTTGTTTACTTCACCTTCGAATTGTCGTCCTTCTTCGGAAAATTTACAAATTGTTTTATTTGCACATGAATAGGCCAAATTGATGGATCCAAGGCCGAATCGAAGAAGTTAGCAGGAATCCCTAGCTTGAAATTTACAAAGCGAAGTGAGTCAGTCAGATTAGCATTTTTTTTAATTAGCTTTGTACAACGTAGATAGCTTTTAGGAATTTTTATTTTAGCTGCAGTATAATCCATAACATTTTCTTCTGTAACATTGCTGTCTAAACGAGAAAGATGCAAAAATCGCATTATATTATAATTATTATCAAACTACTTTTATTTTACAAAACACATCCACTCCTTATGCCATGAGTTACTTACAGATGAATATATTATCGTTTTCATTTAAATTCTAATGGCGAAATTAGTACACGTATTTAAAACTAAAAGATGATGGCGTTTTTAGACTGTTTTTAGTTGGAACAACTTTTCTTGGCTGTTTGTATGAAAATTTCAACCGACTGGCGGTCCATATCTAGTACGTCAATGATAATAATATATAATAAATATAGAGATCAGTGGCTCAGATGCCTTAGCAACATTCACTCTACAACCATGCAGCGCTCCTATATTCCTGGTGCAGTACTAACCCAATGGGGGAACGAGAACGCGTTATAATAAATTTTTATAAGTGGGAGGGATTGAAAGATTTTATTTTTTTTTACGTTTCTTCTTCGATTCTGAATAAAAAAAAAGATGAATTTAGGAAAAAAAAATATAAATCTGGTTCTTGCAAAGGTAAATAAAAAAAGGAGCAGAGAATTATTTATTTCTTCAAGAAACGTTTTTGAATGTATGCGTGAAATAAATATTTTACACAAAATGCAAGGTTGTGTGTTATTTTTCAGGATGTATGTCAGCTGAGGGTATTTTACAGGATATGCAGACTGTGTGTGGGCAAAATAAAAGGCAAGTCAAGTGTAGGGATGAATTTGGTATATCCTGCAGGTGAAGATTCGAAAAAAAAATAATTAATATTCATTTCTTATATAATCATAGATGGGTATGATTTTTTGCGACCAATTTGAAAACAAATAAATTGCAAGTTACAAATTAGGTCAGTGTGTATTTTATATGTAAAAAATATAAAAAGAATGTTTACCTGCATCGGTTAACATACCTATGTAGGTTTATGTTATTTTTTGTGTTTTATCAATAGGTAATAAAAATGATCAATTTATAACAATCATTAAATAACTAGAACGAATAGTTAGGTTTGGTCAAAATAAGAAATAGGTAGATAGGTAGGTATATTGTATGAAATATTGCAATGGTCTATCTTCACCTGTTTAGGCAGGAGAGCCAATTGAAAAAAAATATCGACTTAGAATTGAAACAAAATTATCAAAAATTAACCATATTTTTGGTTAATTTTTAATTATTTTGTTTCAATTCTAAGTCGATGGCAATAAATTACATCTTGTTTTAAAGGTTAAACTTCATACTTTGATTTTATGTTTGATGCTAGTTGATTAACCGAATGGTTTTTAATAAATAACATTTCAAAGTCAATTTTAAAAAATAAAATTTTTATTGTCTTAAAATTGAAAAAAGTTTTGCATTGAGTGCAATTTTTTTTACCAATGTTCAACGCTTTTACATCAAGGGTACCTATGTCACATTTACGTTTTTTACGTATACCTACCACTGCAACGGTGAAAGATACTTCAAATATGTATGAGAACAAGTTGTAATTAGGTATAGGTAGGTACTCAACACCTCTGAAACGGTGAAAGATACTTCAAATATGTATGAAAACAAGTTGTAAATATGTATAGAGGTAGGTACTTAACATTTCTACAAAAAATGCCATTAGACTCCGTACAAAACATCGTTATAGAGTTATAACGATTTTTAACGTAGAACATTCAAATACCTATGGACTTATACGATGATGTAGCCCAGCCAGCAGTATAATGCTATAATATACTAGGTACCTTATGGTAACGCGAGAAATCTCTTCTTTTATTTTTTTTTTACTTGCGATTATAGGTACTCTAAGGCAAGTTATCCATTCGTACAAAAATATGAAATATTGCAATGGTCTATCTTCACCTGTTTAGGCAGGAGAGCCGATTGAAAAAAAAAATATCGACTTAGAATTGAAACAAAATTATTAAAAATTAACCAAAAATAATATGGCAATAAATTACATCTTGTTTTAAAGGTTAAACTTCATCCTTTGATTTGATGTTTGATGCTAGTTGATTTAACGAATGGTTTTTTATAAATAACATTTCAAAGTCAATTTTAAAAAATAAAATTATTTATTGTCTTAAAATTGATTTTTTACAAAGTTTTGCATTGAGTGCATTTTTTTTACCACTGTTCAACGCTTTTACATCAAGGATACCTATGTCACATTTACGTTTTTTACGTATACCTACCTCTGAAACGGTGAAAGATACTTCAAATATGTATGAGAACAAGTTGTAAATTGGTATAGGTATAGGTAGGTACCTATGGACATATACGACGATGTAGCCCAGCCAGCAGTATAATGCTATGATATACTAGGTACCTTATATGGTAACGCGAGAAATCTCATCTTTTATTTTTTTTACTTGCGATTATAGGTACTCTAAGGCAAGTTATCCATTCGTACAAAAAAAAAAAGTTTTGAGATAACAATCAAACATGACATTACAATGATTAGTAGGTATAGTCAATTGAGAACAATCTGAGAAAAGTTTTGAAGGTCTCCAAGTTTGAATGCAGTTTTGTAGGGGGGTTGATTCTCAGTATTTTTCGTTTTTTTTTATTACTTGATTAAAATCGGATGGTATGTAATAAAAAATAAAAAAGGGATAATTCCCTAATTAATAATTGACCTAAGCAGGTCAAATTTGGGAAAAACAATTAACTGAACTAACCAGATTTCACCTTTTTTTAAAAAAGTGCTTTTAGTATTTTCTTAATTTCTCAAAAACTAAGATACATTTTGGTGCACCTTAAGCTTTTTGGTGCACCTTAAACCAATCACCCTGTATATGCATTCCATACGGTTCCGGATGATGAGGTCAAAAACCAACCGATATTAACGAAAAATACAAAACATTTTTTGTAAAAAGATTATCTTTACAAAAGTATTTAATAATTTTTTCCGAAAATCTTAAAATTAGGGAGCAATTCGAAAATTAATGTGACAAAGTCTATTTTTTATTCGTTTTTTTCCTTATAACTTCTAAGACACTATCACTACAAAAATAATTTTTATACCGTTTTGTAGATACCACAAATTGCAATAGAAAAGTATTTAATAGATTTTTCATGAAAACGCACACAAACATAGAAAAACGCAAATCCACGAAAAAATCTTAAACTCAAGATGGCGGCTGCTGCACAAGACCAAATTTCCCGCAAAATCAGTTTTATATTCAGAATAAACTCTCCTACAAAACTGCATTCAAACTTAGAGATCTCAAAACTTTTCTCAGAAAATATTGTTTTGAGAAAATATGCGCCTATGCAGACTGAGGGTGAGTAGGTATGATTTTTTTTTTACAGGAGGTGTTGAGTATGTGGAAGCAAAATAAAGACCAGTAAGTATTGATGAATTTTGTTTATTCTGCAGCTGCGAAGTATCCAAATATGAGAAGAGGATACTTCTCTTACCATTGGGTGATATTTGTGGGTGGAAAGTGTATGTTGTTACCAAATCGTGATTGCCATACGCATACCTATTGCAAAATCATGGGTAGGTACATTTTTTACGATTAGTAAACTTTTTTGTATTATATTACCTACCTATGAAAAATATGAGTATGTAGAATGTTTGCCTATATTGTATAGTACCTATATTAGGATATATTTAAATGTTATCACTTCTATAATAAAACCCATACCTATGGATAATAAAATATAATAATATAAAATAATATAAAACATATAAAAAAAAGACTAGAGCTAATAGATTCGGTCAAAACAAACAAAAAATTTTAGGTATGGGGGGGTCTATCTCCACGCGTTTATAAAATTATTATAAAATATAATTGCTTTTAAAGTTTAAGCTCCAATCTTTAATTAAATATTTAATTCAAGTTGATTTAACGAACGGTTTTTGAGAAATTAAATTTTAAAGTCAAATTTTACAAAAAAAAAATTATTTTCATTCTTCAAATTTAATTTTTACAAAACTTTGCATTATTAAGTGCAATTCCAATAAAATGACAGTTACTTATATCCCAAAAAACATATTTTCGGTGTTATTAACTTATGTTTGAACTTTCGTGTCAAATTTCAAATGATTTTTACATGCATACTATCAGTTTTTTTTATTTATTGAATAAGATTTCGCACTAATTTGATTTTTGTTGCATATTATGCAAATCACAGATGGCAATCATATGCCTATCTTGAAGGCTGAATGAAATGTAGTTGCAACGGTTTTTCAAATCATTAGCAACATAACATCAAATCCAACAAATTACAATGCACATATAATCTAATAGCAATAGAAACTGCGCACACAAATCTGTTATGTACCTACCTGAGGATCCAACTCATACTCCTTTGTCATATCTCAGCTTCCTTACATAAACATATTTTTTTAGGGACAAAACCTTTTTTGCCTTAATATACTTACTAATGTACACATGTGTTAAGTGCACTTTTGATTATACCATTACCATTCGATTTCGCACCATAGAAACATCGCCCCATTTATTCCTTCTCTTTGAGCTTTTTTTCAAATCATGAGCAACATGACATCAAATCCAACAAACTACAGTGCACATAATCTAATAACAATAGAAACAGCACACACAAATCTGTTATGTACCTTCCTGAGAATCCAACTTTTCCACCTTTTTTGGATATCTTATTTGCCAAACTGCCTTACACAGTTCTTTCTGCTTTATCAAGGATTGTTCTCGATATGCCAACTATACTTACAGAAATTCTGTGTCCAGGCCAGATAACTAAATGTTATAAGTCACTTTTTGAATTTTTACATGGGAGCATATTTAAATTTAAACATATTATAATGAAAATAGTTGGTAAGAAAATATTTTGAAAAAACAATTTTCCGATTTTTTTATAGCAATCAACTTTTTAAAAAATGTTTCCACGTGAAATTTGAAAAGTGACTTCAAATTTAGAGTCATCTGACCACAGAATTTTAATCAAAGAAAAAAAAAACAATAATCTGTTAAACATGTTGTACATTAATAATGTACCTCTATATACCTACCTGAGTATTTTGTGATTAATATGTCTGGACGTTTTTTTTTATTTTTGTGTCTTGAAATAACCATATAAGCGATTATTGCTTGCAGAAAAATGAAACAACCAGAAAGAATTAAAGATAACGAACCTCCTAAAAAGAATTTTTTTAAAACTTAGCAATTAAAGATGTCTGAAAATTTTGTTTTTGATTCATTTATTACAATTATGTTTATGTTTAAAATAAATACAACAAATTACAATAAATAAATAGGTACAAACAAAATGAGTTTTTTTTTTGAGTTTAATGAAATGGAAAAAAAAAATTTAACAAAATTTGAGCTGAATCAGTTGTAATATTTAATAACATTTGATTTGCTAGGCAATTTTTTCATTTTATGTTTTAAGTTTTGATGAAATCTTCGTTTTCGTCATCGGTCGATGAGCATGAATAATTCTTTCGCTTTGCAGCACGTGTACTAATTTTTTGATTTTTTTCGTCTTCAACTTTTTGTCCACACAATGATGAAGAACATTCCACTAATTCTTCGAAAAGTGCATCTACTTTATTGTCACCTTTTGAATCCTGATTTAAAAAAAAACATAAACTTGTTTATTTGATAAATTTGAAAAAAATAAGAGTTACCATAAATTGTTCCGTAAAATTATCTATCTTCTATGATATAAGGGTTAAGCCTCCCGAAACTTCAACAAAGTTCGTTGTGTCTGTAAAAATATGACAAAATGCTTAAAAAAATTAATTATATTGGCTATCATCACTTACTTGATAAATGGTCTCAAAAATGTCATCTCTTCGAAATAATCCCACGAACTTCTCTTGTCGTTCGCATTTGTTGAGACAATTTAAGAAAAAGTTTTTTCAAGTGCCTTCCATCTTTGTTGACAACTTGCACCTTCTCTCACTCTAGTAATCTAAATTGGTTGTTTTTATACCTAGTTATCATTGCTCGAGTCCCAAAGAATTGGATGCTGTTTTACCACATCAATGAATTCTTCCACGGCATACTTTTCTACTGTCCATAACCCAGAGGGTTCTTTATCATCATTTTGTGTTTCCTTCAATTTTAATTATTAAAGAATTTTAAAAGATTAAATTAATTTTAAAAATTACCTCGCATAAACATGAAAAACTTGCATCTTTATCTTCTTTATTTTTCGCATCTGAGTCTTTATCTAGAAAGTTGATTCCTCTGAAATTGTAAGTTAAAATTTATTATTAAAATTTTTCAATTTTGTTCGGGGTTCTTCAAGATGTCAAAGAAGTCAGCTGTTTTTGTTTTGAGTACTACTTGACAAAACATATACATACAATGGTCAAACATTTTATTTTGCTTTTGCAATGCAAAGAAAAAAAATTATAGTTAAAGATATTTTAATGAGAATAAATAGAAAACATACAAATAAAACATATTGTAATTTTTTTATGTTTTGGAATGTACTAAAAGCAACAAATTTTAAGTTTTTATTTAAGAAACTAGTATATTTATTTTTGTTTCTTTCTTTTTGTCAACAACACAAAACCAATACTTGCATGTTTTGTAGTTTTTTTTTATTTCCGAATGTTATATATACCCATATAACCTATACATTATTATATACTTACCACATATACCAAACGACCACTCAACGTGATCATTAACTTATCTGTTTATGAAATGCACAAGCAATTCAATATTCGACATCCCATCGTAAATTATTAATAAAAGGAATTCGACATTAATCAATCCTCAATATCGTGAGGTTATATCTGCATAATTTTCTTTTTTACACTTTCAGAGGGTAAATTTACTTTGCTGGACAATCCAAAAAAGTGAATTTGCTTGGTTTGTTCGTATAAAAGCACGAATGACTGGCTGAACAGAATGATGTAGCCTAAATGTAGTTCAAAAAAGTAGCAAGCTCGTTCAGAATGGTGTAGCACAGAACATCATCTTTCGTTCAGGCATTTCGATTTGTTTTTTTTTTCTTTTTTTTTTTTTGTCAAATGTCAAAAAGTAACAAGCAGCGCACGCCAAAGTTGAAGTTGAGTGAACTTGTACTACAGCTACAGCTACAAATTCTGGGCGAATTATAGGATAGAGAAGTATCCGAATACGTCAGAGTCAAATATCGAATCAAGAACGAAATTGACAGCTAAATCCTCTGATGGAAAACAATCGCATTTTGTACTGGCAGAGTACAATCTCGCACTTCAATCGCGTATTAACACTAACACTTCCACTATTTTTAATCAAATTATTAATTGAAATACTTAGAAGCTATTTGTTAGTTGTTTACTTACTTACTTTTGCGGGCTCAACTAGAGTGTTGTCCTCCTAGGCCTCTTTTAATATGCCCTCTACCTGGTCGCTCCATCGAAGATGATGTCTTCCTTGGCTTCTGACTCCCTCTGGTTTGGCGTTGAAGACTTTACGTGCTGGAACGTTGATGTCCATTCGCTCTACATGGCCAAGTCATCTTAGTCGTTGTTGACGAATCTTTTTGGCTAGGCTTATGGCACTGTACAGCCCGTATAGTTCGTCGTTGTATCTTCTTCGCCAAACGTTGCTTTCTCTGTTTACGCAGACAGGACCATAAATCGTAGGCAGAACTTTTCTCTCGAAAACTCCAAGTGACTTTTCATCCGATTGGGAGAGGGTCCATGCTTCTGCACCATACAGCAGGACCGGGATGATGAGTGTTCTGTATAGTGTCTCCTTGGTTTTTCTCGATAGGGCTTTATTCCTCAATTGCTTATTCAGCCCAAAAAAACAGCGATTAGCAAGAGTTATTCTACGTTTGATTTCGGCGCTGATGTTATTGCCTGAGCTTACAGCAGTGCCCAGGTAGACAAATTCACTAACTACCTCGAAGTTATACCTATCAATGGTTACATTTTGACCAAGTCAGTGGAGGGATTGGACTTTCGTTGATGAGAGCATATACTTCGTCTTATCCTCGTTTATTTTCAGTCCCAATCTGTTTGCTGCTGACTCCATAGACGTGAAAGCGCCGGTTACTGTTTTTTTTGTTCGTCGTATCACATCAATGTCGTCCGCAAACCCAAGTTGTTGTGTCGATTTATTAAAGATGGTGCCCGATGTACTGGCATGGGTATTCCGTATTACATTTTCGAGCACAATATTAAAACAACTGCATGACAGTGCGTCTCCTTGTCTTAACCCTCTGGTGGTGTCGAAAGTTTTAGTAGTTCCTACCAATTTTGACGGAGCAGCGAGCATTTTAAGTCGTATCAGTTTGGCAGGAATTCTAAAGTTGAACATGACACGATAAAGTTCAGTTCTGTCAACGCTGTCGTAGGCTGACTTAAAATCGACGAACAGGTGTTGAGTATCGATGTTAAATTCTTGGGTTTTCTCCAGGATCTGGCGTAGAGTGAAGATTTGGTCGGTCGTAGATTTTCCAGGTCTCAAACCACATTGGTAATCTATTAGATCATCAGCAAACGGCTTCAGACGTTCACACAAAATGCTGGACAGGATCTTATAAGCGATGTTTAAAAGGCTTATGTCTCTATAGTTGGCGCAGAGTAGGCGGTCTCCTTTTTTGTGGATCGGGCTGATGGTACTGAGATTCCACTCATCGGGCATACTTTCCGACTATATTTTGCAGATGAGTTGGTATATGCTCCTGACCAGGTCATCTCC
Source organism: Baccha elongata (assembly GCA_951217065.1). Taxonomy (NCBI): domain Eukaryota; kingdom Metazoa; phylum Arthropoda; class Insecta; order Diptera; family Syrphidae; genus Baccha; species Baccha elongata. Next base: position 199,383,382 of record OX578272.1, read on the forward strand.
AGCGAATTTAAAAAGTTATGCTTGTAGACCATCGGATCCAGCTGCTTTTCTCGTTTTTAGTCTGTCGATGGCTACTTTAATGTCATCCAGATTAACAAGTAGAAGTTTGTCCTGGGCGGGATTTTGTCTTTCATCGCCATTTAACAACTGGTTAAAGTAGTCTCTCCTTAATATGGATCGTTGTCACTTTCTCGCTGACTTCACGAAAGCTCAAGACGTTTTGCCTCAGTCTTCCTCTGACATCGAATCCGCACGTAAACAAGCGAGATTTCCCATCGAGGTGGCAATATTAGAAATAACAGTTCTCTGTTTTTCTCAGGCCCGCTCCATCCCATCGCATCTCCTGGAGGGCTGTTATATCAGCTTGGAACCTGGCAAGGGTCTCGGCAAGCTGCTCAGATTTGCGTGGCCCTTTTAGCGTGCGCACGTTCCACGTGCATATGCGTTAATCATTATCCGTTTTTCGTTTGCGGGGGGGGCGGGGGGGTCGTCGACATTTTTGGTTTGTTCATCCGAGGCTAATATTTTTAGTTTCATCACAATGTTTTCCCTTCTGACCGGCTTGCGAGGCCTGAGCAGACGTGTATAGATCGTGTTTTGGTTGGATATTCAGAGCGTATTTTCTCCTGCTCCTAGTTCCTGAGAAGGTAACTCAGGTATCTACAACGCATGGATCCGATGGATCCAACGTTCGTCGTTAGGCACCACATGGAGGTGACGATACGATTTTGCTGTTTAGTAGCAAAAAATAATAAGAAATTCTAGTCCAAGATAATTTTTCTTTATATTTTGTGGAACTTAGGGCCAGTTTTTCATTCCTCAGTTAAACAGTCAGTTAGTACTTATTTCTCAGTTAGTGAAAAATTTGATTTTTCGACAGTCAGTTAGCACTTATTCCTAGGAATAAATGCCTTAACTGTGGAATAAAGTTATTTGTTCGTTTCGCAGACAGTTAAGAAGTTATTCCTAGGAATAAATTGTTGAACTGTCATAAAAGTACCCTTTATTGGATTTTGGAAAAGTAAAATAATTTGTGTGCGATGGAGATAGTATGCTTGTCTCAATCTGGTCCAAGACAAGAAGAACTTGAAATTTGTTGCTTGTTGTACATTCCACAACATAAAATAGTTGTATTTTGTTTTGTTTTATGTTTTCTATTTATTCTCATTTAAATAAATATATAAAATCGCATCGTATCATTTGGACGATCTCCTTCGCTATTCGGGCACTACCGATTGCCTGTTGGTTTCGATACCAAAGATTCACATGTGCTTGCAATGAAGAGAAGATGGGGTAGTGCTGCTTCCTGATTAACGTTCACTTCCAATGGCGGCGTTTCTTACAAACAAAAGCAGCAAAGAATTGGCCTTCATTTTTGTTTGTCATTTGGTTTGAAGAGAGATATGAGATTCAGTAGAGGTACTTGCTGTTTGTTGGAAGAGCTTGGAATTGACTGTTCTGGTGATGAAATTAAAATATAGCCTCAGTAGTGTCAGTACTACAAGGACGAGTTGCAGAAAGTTTTATGGAGGTGGTGGTAGTGGCTGAGTCCTTGCAGGCAACCTCGTTGTATTATTCAGCGGAGGGGTTGTACTTAAGAAAAACAAAATTTAAATTAGTAGTGTTTTATATAATTTTCAATAAACAAAACTTACTTCTTTATCTTTCGAGTGATACACACAGGTAGGGGATTACAAAGCTTTCACAATATGCATTTTAATTTATATATATGAAAAATATAATTGAAAGTTTGAAAGTTTTATTTTAGTGCAAGAATGACAAATTTGATACCGATATATTTTTGAAAGTAAACAAATAATGACATTTGATTTTAAAGTAGGCATGTCGATTCACTCGATCGCATACTTATAAACAGCTGAAGCATTTTCTCACTCTAACACTGTGAAGTTGGATGTAGTTAATTTTGTTATTCTGTGGAATAGATAACTGGCTCTTTTTTATTGCTTGAAAAATCCAACAGTGTTATCAGACTGTTAAAGAGTCAGTTAACTTTATTCTTCTCATAGCTAACTGACTGTTTAACTGACGAATGAAAAATTGGCCCTAAAAGTTTTAATAATACACTATTCACAATTTTCGCGCATAACATTAATATTTTCGATGTTGTTTTCAATCAATTAAACGATAAAAAAAATTTTCAGCTGTCATCCGCGTACTGCTGATTTTGACACTGCTCTGCGAACGAGAAAAAGATATATCCTTGTTACCTAAAAAGTCTGTTACCTGTCAAGGCTACAAGCTACAGCTATATAGTACGTCAATGCTACAGTGAGCTACAGCTACACCATTCAGATTTTAACAAGTCTGTCAAACAAAGAAAATCACCCGAAACGAATAGGAGGCTAACAGAATTTTACCCCTAAGACGTGTATAGATCGTGTTTTGGTTGGATATTCAGAGCGTATTTTCTCCTGCTCCTAGTTCCTGAGAAGATAACTCAGGTATCTACAACGCATGGATCCGATGGATCCAACGTTCGTCGTTAGGCACCACATGGAGGTGACGATACGATTTTGCTGTTTAGTAGCAAAAAATAATAAGAAATTCTAGTCCAAGATAATTTTTCTTTATATTTTGTGGAACTTAGGGCCAGTTTTTCATTCCTCAGTTAAATAGGAAATTTTACCATCTTGTCAAAAAATATGACAGCTCACACTACGCAGATGACAGATTGAAATATGTATCGCACTTTTTTCAAACTGTCGAACTCAAGATCTTGCAGAAAGCAATTTGGAAATAATTTTTAAATGCGGTATTCTTTTTTGTATGAAATTTGTGATTTCCGTGGCTTAAAAATTTATTCTAATTAGCAAAACCAACAAATACATCTGTATATACATATAAAAGTGGCCGAAATAGTGACAAAAACACCTTCCCCAACACAATGTACACATTGGCTCGTGTGACGAAAGTTCCAGCCATTTCCTTCAGCCATCCTGCGTCGAAGACTCCTTCAGCTTTGCAAACACTGTTGCTGTGTTTGTTCTCCTTTCCCGTGCAGTTTGACTTATTTGAAAGTAAATACGTGTGGGTAATATAAGATGTTACATTTTTTGGAAATATCTCTTCCAATATTTTCAATTTTCGATAAATATCGAATTTTGCTACATGGATCTTAAGATCTAGCATATTTGGAGAGTTCCATACTGTTGTTTTGTTGAAAAAATATACTTGTCGTTCAAATTATAATATTTTATCAAATTTTATGTTTATCAAAGCTTTATGTTTCAACTAAATTATTTTCATTCTCATTCAGTTTGTCTTATTAAAAGGTTGTTTTCTTAATTAATAATAAAACATTCATTTATTACATAACTTGTTTTGTTTTATGAAGAACCAAAGGTCCACAGGATAATAATATTTTTCTATAGGTTATGGGCCCAGATAACGTGGAAAAATAAAGAAGAAAAAATCCTTAAAAGTAAAGAAGAAACAATTCTTTAAAGTAAAGAAGAAAACAAAAAAAAAAAAAAGAAAAAACAGCATGGCAGATTTTAAGGGGAAATTCGAGAAGTTGAATAATTCGAATTACATGAACTGGAAATTCAAGATGGAATTATTGTTGAAGAAAGATCTCTTGTGGACAGCAATAAATAAAATAAGACCAGTGGAAATACCTATTACATCTGAAGCGAAGGCAATACAAGAAAGACAACATCTCCAGGAGGAGTGGGATCGAACCAATGAACAAGCGTTTTCTTTGATAGGATTATCAATCGAAGATGACCAGATCGGTCACATTCGGAGCGAAACTACAGCGCTTGGTGCTTGGGATAAATTAAAACAATATCACGAAAAACCAACAATGAGCAATAAAGTTCATTTGATACGAATGATTTGTTCACTAAAGATGGAAGAAAATGGTCGGTTGACAGATCACGTAAACGAAATGCGCAATTTGTTTGTAAAGCTGAAGGACATAAGCAATGAAGATGTAACAGAGCCTTGGAGTGTTGGTATGTTGCTCAGCAGTTTACCTAAGAGTTACGACACTCTTATAATTGCACTTGAAGCCAGAAACCAAGAAGAACTAACTTTTGGATTTGTGCAGCAGAAGTTAATAGCAGAGTATGAGCGCCGTATTCATGCGGAAGGAAGTTCCAGTTCAGAAACAATGTTAAAAGTAGCTGAGAATGTCAGAAATCAAGGAATTTCATGTTTTTTTCTGTAAAAAGCCAAATCACTTCAAAAAAGACTGTGCCGAGTACAAAAAATGGCTTTCTAAGAAGAAGAAGAAGAAAAATACGGATAAAGTTCATACAATAAGTTCAAAGATCAATGACTTTGTTTTCTCTGTGAACCAAAAGAGCAAATATAGCTGGTTGCTCGATTCAGGCGCAACAAGACATGTGACCAACAGCAAACAATTTTTCAATTCTCTAGACGAATCATACAAAGCTACCATCGAAGTTGGAAATGGTGAAAAGGTCAATGTAGCAGGGATTGGAAGCGGAAAAGTGAAATTTTTAAATCAAAGCGGTAAGGTCCAAGAAATAACAGCACATGATGTTTTATTTGCACCTGAGCTGGTTGGAAATGTTTTGTCAATTGGAAAGTTGGCCAACAACGGTTTTGAAATAAAATTCAAGCAAAATCAGTGTGAAATAAAAAAGGATAACAAGCAAATCACAATGGTGGACCGCAAAAAGAATTTATATGAGCTTCACAGGCCTGATATGGTCAACAAATTGCAATCGGGACATAATGACCAATGTATTCACAGCTGGCATAAAGTATTAGGACATCGAGACCCCGAAGCAATCCGAAAGATGGCAGCAAAAGGACTTGTAGACGGAATCAAGATCGTCGAATGCGGAATTAAGGAGCTATGCGAAATGTGTGCCAAAGAAAACGATGTCGAAAAATCGATCTGTGAATTCGTGGAAATGACAAAAACCATATTTGAAAAGAAACCAAAAGTTCTACGATCAGATCGAGGAGGAGAATATACCGGAAACAAGCTCAAGGAGTATCTCAAGGCTGAAGGGATCGGTACTCAACTAACAGCAGGATATTCGCCTCAGCAAAATGGTGTTGCCGAAAGAAAAAATAGAACCATTATGGAAATGGCACGTTGCATGTTGATAGACGCAGGACTCCCAAATTCTTTTTGGGGAGAAGCAGTTTCAATGGCAGTTTATCTTCAAAATCGAGTCATCACAAGAGCGACGGAGTCCATCCCATACGAGCAGTGGAGCGGAAGCAGAGTATCGCTGAAAAATATGCATTCTTTTGGATGCAAATGCTTTGTCCATGTGCCCACGGAGAAAAGAAGGAAACTCGATCAAACAGGACAAGAAATGATCTTTTTGGGGTATGACAGCGAATCAAGCATTCAGATGTTACAATTTAACAAAACGCAAAGTTGAAATTAGTCGTGATGTTAGATTTCCCCAAGAAGTTGAAAGATTCTCAGAAATAGATGTCGATTTACAATCCACAAAAAGAAAAGATGCCGATATAAAACAGACAGAACCTACAGAACAAACCCAGGAGAAAGATATACCGGTAGAACAATCAGTTGAAATAGAAGAAGAGGAAATGCAAGTGAACCAAGAACCAACACCACGTAAAGTCTCTACAAGATCAACTAAAGGGAAACGACCTGTAAGATTGATCGAGGAAATAAATTTGACGAGTGAAGAATCTTACGAGCCCAAAACATTTGAAGAAGCGATGTCCAGCAAAGAGAAAAATATGTGGATAGCAGCGATGAAAGAAGAAATGGAATCACTGGCAAAAAATAACACTTGGGAAATAACTGATCTACCACCAAAAAGGGAAGCCATCGGATGCAAATGGGTGTATAAAATAAAAAGAGATGCAAATGGTAACATACAGCGATATAAAACACGTCTTGTAGCCCAAGGATTTTCGCAAAAATTTGGAATTGATTTTAATGAAGTCTTCGCACCAGTTGTTCGTCAATCAACGTTTAGAACTTTGCTGTCTATAGCAGGAAAAAGAGGATTGATAGCTCATCATCTTGACGCTAAAACGGCATTTCTCAACGGAACTTTGGAGGAGACTATCTACATGAAACAGGCACCAGGATTTATCTGCGACGAACCAAGAAAAGTATACCTACTGAAGAAAAGTCTCTATGGACTTAAGCAGGCAGCGAGGACTTGGAATGAAAAAGTTAATTCGACTTTAATCGACAGGGGATTTATCCAAGGCAAGGCAGATCCATGTTTATATTCAAAAAGAATTGGAGATGATTGGTGTTACATACTGATTTATGTTGATGACGTTGTAGTCGCTTGCAAAAACAGAGAACAAGTTAAAATAATAGAAGCAATACTGGCATCGAAATTTGAAATACATGATCTCGGAAAAATCAACCATTATCTGGGAATGGAAGTTACAAGGGACAAAGATGGGAATTTCGCATTGTGCCAATCAAAGTATATAGAACAAGTTGCAAAGACATTTGCTTTGCAAGATGCAAAAGAATCCAAAACTCCTATGGAATTAGGGTATTACAAATCAAATTCAGAGTCGTCTAACAAAATGATCAACAACACGAACTACCAAAAATTACTGGGATGTCTGTTGTACATTTCTATAAATACGAGACCGGACATAACAGCGAGTGTAAGTATTTTGGCTCAGAAGACTTCAAGTCCGAACCAAGATGATTGGGAACAGCTTAAACGCGTAGTGAAGTACCTCAAAGGTACGTCAACATTGAAGCTCAGACTTAGCGATGGTCGTAATGACACCATGGACTTAATCGGATATTCAGATGCCAATTGGGCCGAAGATAAGAATACGCGAAAATCCAACAGCGGTTACGTTTTCTTTTTAAACGGAGGAATCATCAATTGGTCCTGCAGAAAACAAACTTGTGTTTCATTATCATCGACTGAAGCCGAGTTTATTGCTTTGTCCGATACCTGTCAAGAAGCAATTTGGTTGCAAAGATTGTTGGTTGACCTGCATCACCGGATGGACAGTCCGACGACAATTTACGAAGACAACCAAAGTTGTATAAAAATAATCAAGGAAGAAAAATTCAGTAATCGCACCAAACATATTGATACAAAATTTCACTTTGTTAAGGATCATGTTGATAAAGGACATATCTCCTGCAAGTATTGTCCAACAGATAAAATGATTGCAGATATATTTACAAAACCCTTAGCACCATCCAGACACATCCAACTGAGAGAAAAATGTAAAGTTATTTAAAGATATTTGAACGAGGAGGAGTGTTGAAAAAATATACTTGTCGTTCAAATTATAATATTTTATCAAATATGTATGTTTATCAAAGCTTTATGTTTCAACTAAATTATTTTCATTCTCATTCAGTTTGTCTTATTAAAAGGTTGTTTTCTTAATTAATAATAAAACATTCATTTATTACATAACTTGTTTTGTTTTATGAAGAACCAAAGGTCCACAGGATAATAATATTTTTCTATATGTTTATCTTTTTCCAATTGAATACTCTCCTTGAAGTAATCGGCTCCTGTTTCCAACAAATGGTAATTTAGTTTTATTCCTTTAGTTTTTTCTTCCAATATAAGTGGAAAGACCAATTTTCTCAATGTTTATATTCATTTCTTAAAATTACTACACAATTTTCACAATTTTCGCGCACAAATCTTTAAAATTCCCGCTTTTGTTTTCAATCAATTTGTCAACAATGATAAAAAAAAATTCAGCTGTTCTGCGTACTGCTGTTTTTGACAATTCTGAGAGAACGAGAAAGAGATATATCGTTGTTACCTAAAAAGCCCTATACATACCAAAGATTAAGAATATAAAGATGGGAAACTTTCGTACGTTTTACCCTCCAACACCCATTTGTTTACATTGTTGTATTTGTAATTTCGATTCGTATCCGTGTAAAATTGAGAGGGGAACCGAGGTGAATTTATTTGTTTTGACAGTTCTCCTTTTTTTGTTTTGCTAGTTTGCACAATTAATAAACATTTTTATGTATTTCCATAAGAACTTTCATTCTTTTAAAATATTTATGTTGACGATGGCTAACTAACTATAAGTGATAAATTTACTGGCAGTGATTCCGGTCCGGTGATGGTAGTAGCGATAGTGATGACGATAATGAAAATACAGACGGTCCAAAGAAGACTAGAAAACGAGGAATGGAAGATGATAGTAGTGATGGTATGATTACTAGAAAATTTAACTTTTTTTACAATTTAATGTTTCAATTATATTTTTCAGAGGAAGAAACTACAGCTGCACCAAGTCGAAAACGTAAAGCGGCTGACTCCTTGAGTATGAAGTCAGGACGAACAAGAACTTCGCGTTATACAGCTGGTGGTAAAGGTATTCATAGACCTGTAGCTGCATCAGTTAAATCTAGACATAAATGCTATTCAGTCCAGACTACAGCTTCAATGTACTCAACAAAGAAAGCCCAAGGTGATATGAAGAAAAAGGGAAAGTTAGATCCATATGCATATATTCCACTCAGCAGAAATGTTTTAAAGCAAGTATTTTTGTCTGAAACTAAAATTTTATGATGCAAATAGTAGCGCTAACTCATTAAGAGTCAGGAAGTGCATTAATATTGTCTGTGAGCCGAACCGTTCGGACATGGCACCAAAATATGTTCATGACATTACCCAGTTTTTCGTTTATTTTTCATTTTTTTATGAAAATTTAGGTAATGTCTTAAACATATTTTGGTGCCATGTCCGAACGGTTTGGCTCACAGACAAAATTTATGCACTCCCTGACTCTTAATGAGTTAGCGCTACTATTTGCATCATAAAATTTTAGTTTCAGACAAAAATACTTGCTATCAGTAGACATAGCTAATAGTTTTTGTAAGCCTTCTTTATATTTTACACTTCCGTTCAATAAAAGTATCATTATTCATTATCATTGTTTGTTTACTTGAACATTTGCTTCCACTTTGGACTCCAAGACGCTGATTTTTAAATATGGCAACTATAGTGCATTCAAATAATACCAACTATATTGGGTTATCACCTACACCCAAAAATTGCTCCCACTTTGGACTCCAAGACGCTGATGAACAATAATAGAATAGCATTTAGATGTTTTTTATTTTAGCGTTTATTTGGCAATATTCGCCAGTTAAAAAATTAATACACTGTGTTTGTTTTTAATTAATATAATGTGTTTGCTGCAGTTTGATGACTTCATGTCACAAAGGTTGGCGTAGGAACACCATCTCAACTTCATGTTGGCTGGCTACACGTCAAGACGACTCACAGCACAAATTGTTGACTACAATAAATAATAAAAAAAACGCAAACGTTAAGTGCATTAAATAAAGATTAGAAATAAATATTACCTTTTGTAGATAGGGGCACGGAATAAATACTGGAATATTAAATGCAGGTTTATGGGTACATCATGAAATTCGTATGAGCTAAAGTTGTATAAAAAAAATAACAGAAATTGTGTACGTGTTTCATTAAAATAAATTAATTTAATTTTAAGTAACATTTTAATGCATTTCCACACCACCTTAGATATAGATATTAAAATTCAATACATAATAATTTGAATAAATGTATTGAATATAATATTTACTCAAGAGGTATGCATTTTGGTGCGTTAACCGATTTTTTTTCTAATGGGTGTTCGGTTTCCCCTGTAGGCCTATTGCACCCATGCTGGAATAAAAAATAAATTAAAATCGAATGTTCATATTTTGTTTTTTCTTAAAGGTGAGTAACACATAGCAATTTATTTTTAAAAGTAGGGTCACTTAAGTCCCTATTCCAAAACCTCAAAATGAAAAGAATTCTAACGCTAATATAATAATAAAATATGAAGTCATCTGGCAAATTTTCGCAGCAAATAAAGCTATGATTTGGTTTTACAGCATCTAAAAGTTTTCGAAGAACTTCGTTTTCGTGAGAAAGTGTGCCAAACTCTTGACAAAACTGATCTTCTAGATCTTTTACATACTCAACGAAGCTTGATGGTGCAGCCAGTAGGTTGCAGTCGTCGAACTGCTTAAAACTAGTAAAAATTAAATTCAATGCCGAATCAGAATCGTTGAATATTGGTAATGCGGATCCGCAGTTGTGGCTTTCATAGCATTTTCGGTACAGCCAACCACATATATAACTAAAACTATTTTCCCTTAAGAAGTTAGCTATGCTTATGTCTTCAGGCAAGTTGACTGGAATGCTTGTTGAAGGCTCTTGACCGAATGACAAGCAGACCTGCCTCGGAGCATTTTGATGAAAAAAGTCATCTAGCTGTAAAAAATCCAATTGTTCGCAATTACCAGATTTTACTACTTTTAAATACCGAAGGCCCCATAGCTGCTGGAAAATGGTTATAAAAGAATACGGTGTTACCCTTCGGTTATTTCCACCCGAACTTCGAACCTCGCCAAAGAAGTGCTCTAAGCAGTCCTGGTTTAAATTTCTCGTGAAAATATACTTGAAGTTACATTCCTTCAAGTGTTCCCACATGCATATAAGAGATGCAATGTTAAGTTGCCAACCCTTAATGAAGTAAAACCTACCCGTTATTTTCTTGCCATTAGAATCTAAAACCTTAAACGAATTCAACATTTTTTTTGCATCCTGCAGAAATGTGGATTGGTCTTCGTTATAACAAAATTTTGATTGGTACTTGTTTCCGAGAGACCGATTGGAACAATTGAAGATATCAAATAAATTGTTGAAAAAGAAGAGTAGTTCTGCAGTCCCTTTCATAGTATCAGACCCACCTCCTGAACTATATAAAGTGCTTAGTCCAGATCCTAAAGTGTGGCTTAGAATTTGAGTGGCATAACGAACTTTCATTCGTTGAAAATTATTGGGTTCGATATGATAAGCAGTCAGCTTAGGGGCACATCGTGGAAAAGATTTTGAATCTATGTTATAGAACCTTGTAATGTCCTTCCACGTGGCTGTGGAAGTTTCGCCTAATGTGTTGAAAGTGATTTCATTTTTTGACACAAGACAATTCCGAACGCTTTTTATTAAGTGAGGAGCATCATAAAAACAAAAAATTTTCTGTTTTTCTGTTCCTTCCTGACCGATTTCAAAATACGGTCTGTTCTTGTTAACACCAAGTTTTCGATGAAGACCTCGAAAATTCGCACCTTGGTCAGAAACTAAATGTACTGGTCTTAAACCAATATTTTGAAGAGCATATATAACCCTAAACAAAATTTTTTTAAGCATATCAGACGGACAACTGGACCGAACGAAGTAATATGCAATTGGATGTTTCCATTTTTTTGCAATTCCCTGTGCCATGACAACTAAAACGCTTTTAGCTGGGGAATTCGTCCTGTGCTCATCAGCACCATAATCTTCGTAACCGATTATTTTATCACTTTTCCTACAGTAATCCAGATGTGTCTTTAAAGACATTTCGTCCATTGAAATTGAACAGTATCTGAACATATCATTGGTAACCTGACTCATCTTAAGCTCTAGGCTTTTAATATTGAAGTCAATATTTCCAGGTTGATTCGGCCAATGAGTTATAAACGAATGAAGCGTTTTTTCTGAGGGTAAACCCAATGTCTCTCTCATTAACCTGTAGGTTACTGAAGAAGTAAATTTAATTGATAAAGCAAGTAACTTCATTTCGTTAGAGTACCTGAAGCCTTTCGGCGAAGTTTTTGAATTTTTCCTAAAATTTGAAACAATAGTGTATAAACCATCGGATAAACTTTCCTTCAGTTCCACTTCAAATGATTCTCTACTAGTTTGGTGGCTTAATTTAAAACTATTATTTTGCTCTTCTAAGAGGGATATGTATGCATCTTTGTCCCGTATTGTCTTTTCTAAAAATTTATTTCTGCTTTCCAGAACGAGGAGGTTGTGCTGAGCAGCTTTTAATCTAAGTCTGAGGGATTCTTTTTTTGGGGTTTTGTTTGTTAAATAAGATGGCGTTGAAGTACATGCATCACTTACCCGGGTAACAAGCAATTCCTCTAGATTGTCTTCAAACATTTCCACTTGAAGACCTTCTTCTCCACCGGGATGTTGAAGCACTTCTTCTTCTTGTTGCAACACATCTTCTCTCGGTGAAATTTCCATTGGAATATCTTGCATAAACGGAACTTGCTGGTTTGCAATAGAGTCTTTCGTCATTGCAAAACTTTCGGGTATAGCACCCTCAATCAAACGATTTTTTTTTGTGCTCGTACACATCGATTGTGGAAAGTGATCGCTGCAGACTCTTTGTGTTTTTAATAAATTTTGTATGCCTAGTCGTTGTCGCCAAATTTCCCTGCTATTGATTTATTGAAAAAAAAATTATTTGTAGAAATATACATTATTATATGTAGAAATAATATTTGTATACTGACGGAATAACGTATTGTTCCAAAAAGCATATAAATGTCGATCAAATGTTTTATCAAGGTCATAAAAGTCAAAAAAAAAATGTTTAGAAAAAAAAATTAAATAAACTAAAACTTATCAACACGTTTCAGTTTTCAGGGTCCAGTAAGCTAATATATACTATTTATGCAGCACCAATTGTTGTAACTATAGCCAATAAGACCAATATCTTTAAATGTAATCCACAAAATCGCCACCTGTGGCAGGGCAGTTATGGATTTGAAACCTTATTTTTGATATACTGCATGATGACTCAACCGGATGAAGTTCCTCACCAAACTGTATTTGTCATCCAGCTTTGTATCACTGATTTGAATCAGAAGTCCATTTACCAAGCAATAAATTGCCATAGGGTCTTCACAAAATCATAAAAATTGACACAGAAACTGCCTTAAAATGTAAAATACTTTAATATCCTTCCTCTAAATATCCTGCTGTTTTCGAGTGACCGCTTTCTTCATCGAACATTTAAGCAAAACAAAAAAAATTATAATAAATCCAACGTGTGATGTATTTTCAATGTGAGTGAAATAAATCTTATTTTTTTTTTAACCTCAAATTTTTAAAATATTCTTTAATACCTAACGTCTTTTTCAAAAATCGTCTATATGCAATACATCCATAGGAGTACAACTGTTTTAAATTGCCCATCATATACGTACAAGCAGTCACATATGGATAGGTATTTTTCAAGTCTTAGTATTAAATATTACCGACGAAGACGAAGATCCTTTGGAAAAGAAGAAACGTCGTTAGAATATTGGATACAAAAACAAAACAAGAGATTACTGCATTTATTGTGATTTGTATTTAGTTTAGGAATTAAAACTTTTTTAATACTAATATTCTATTTTTTTATTATTATTTTTAATTTATTGGCTTATTTTTATATACATAAGAACTTTTCCAAACCGCAAAATTGTAAGTCGATTAGCTGGTGTTCTGTGGGTGGGAAAGAAGAAAGTTTCACTGCAGCAGAAGGGACTTCACAATGTAAATGTCGTCAAAAGCTGACTTTAAAATCAACGTATTTGGTCACAGCTAAAGAAAGTTGGCCACCACTCACCAAGAACATAATCACAATGAAACCATGCGCTCCACCAGAAAATACAGAAACATCATCTGAAAAAACGCAATGGTTTGCCTTTGAGCACAGTCAGTTCTATCAAGGTGTACAGAATATGTTTTTAGCAGCGCTTGATACAACAGATTCCGACCAACTTGTGAATTTATTGACTCGCTGCCCCTACTACGTGGAAACTTTAATTCAATTAAGTGAAATGTGTAAAATAACAGATGACACTGCAATGGCATCTCATCTTATTCAGCGAGCTGTTCTAGTTTTGGAGACATCTCTGCATCCAAGTTTTAGTCTTGTGTCATTTAATTCCCGATTGGATTATAAAAGACAAGAAAATCGAGGATCATGTTGCCGTACAGCATTTGAGCTTTCTTAAGTTGATTCTTAGCTTGAATCCAGATGTAGATCCACTTGCAATGGTTCTCATTATTGATTACTATGCATTGCGAAGCATACTGCTTGGTTGGTGAAATTCTATGAGGGAAGAGAAATCTATCACAGTTGCCTAATATGGCATATTCTTATGCTTTGGCATTGTTCTACTTACTTGGAGGTTAGCAGTCAATTATAAGAAAACGATAGACTTAACTAGTATATTTTTAGATTGTGAGAAAGCAGTGAATGTATTTCAAATGAACATTATGACTTTAAATGAAAATATTAATGAAAAATCTAATAGGAAAGTTTTACGACTAACAAACATTTCGAAAAAGAATTGTTTTCCTTTTGAAATATTTTGACGTTTACAAATATGACAGAAATATCGTAACAAAAAAAATGCGCAACAGGGGACATCGGATTTTGGAACACAGTGCGCACGTTCGGGTGCACACCAAAAGAGCTATATGGATACGTTTGTATCGTATGAGTTTGCGAACGACCAAAACCGGATAGGTGTCAAAAGACACACAACACATATCCAAAGAGCCGATACAGTTCCAAAGAGCCGACAGTTCAAAAGGGGGTAGATTCCGTCTTTGGCCACCTATTTACCAGTTTTATTTTTTAAAATAGAAACAAAATGGATCGGCTTGATAGCTCAATCATGTTTGGCAGCTCAAATGGATGAAGTTCAAAATGTTACTTTCTTTTCAATTATGGTTAGTCAAATAAATTGGCTTGGAAAATATTTGGTTCGGTCGTGTGAAGCCACTTATTTTGGAATGAGTTGGCTCCATTCAACCTCGGTCCAAATGGCTCAGATCCAAATTGTTCCGAAGCGAAGATGTTGGTAAAAAGAATGCTACCGAGATCTTTATTGTAACCAATGATTAAAAATACATATTCTTAATCTTTGATTGTAACTAACCCAAATGACGAAAACAAAGCTTATGATAATGATAAAATAAAACTTACGTAGTGTTGTCTCGAGCGCAAAACGTGCTTTTTGTGCTCGTGCAACCCATTACACACTGATTTTTCTTTTTTATATCCATCGTTTAAAATGTTTCTTTTAAATGATTTTCTAATTGTTTTTGAATCAAAATTCTTTTTATGGTTTAAGGCGCAAAAATACAATTCTTTTTTTGTGTGTGAAACAACAACAAGCAAATTATTAACTTAAATGTTTTTGTATACTTTTATAAAAAACACAACTCTTCTAAGTTTTGTTTTAAGAAAAACAATTTTTATTTTATTTTTAAATAATTTTTACAGAAATCTCCAAAAATTTTAGGTTTTGAAAAAATATTCTCAATCGAATCAGTTTTTTTTTTTTTAATTTCATCCAATTCGGAAACTCACCTCGGAAAAATTAACAGTTATGTGCGTTATAGGTTCTCCTGGTATCTTTGAAATCAGAGTTCTCATAGAGTTCAGGTTTATTTAGTTGCTCTAAACTGTTCTAAACTGCTCTCAGTAGAAAAGAGTAAAATTTAAGAAGCAAGATTAAGGGAGACAATTTCATCTGTAGACGTATTTAGATTTGCTTGATTTGTTTTTCAATCAGTTTTTTTTTTTTAAAGTAGAACATGTTAGGGTAGAGTTAGATTTTCTGAACGAGTTTTTTTATGAAGTGCAGGTAATATAAAACTAAAAAATACTTTAAAGACCAGTTGTACAATAACGCGTCAAGTTTTTAACCCACCGATTTTGGCAGATTATCTATGGAAATCAGTGGTTTAAAAATTTGAACAACCTTGAACCACGATTGTACAACTGGCCCTTAAAAAAATAAAAAATATAAAATTAAAATTTCTTTTAAAAAAGTTTTGCATATACAACGAGCTCGCAAAACAAAAAGCAATTTTTTTTACTGGCATATCACATTTGTTGACATTTCTGCTCTAACTTCTTCTGACATTTCACAGCTTTGCTCTACTCTATGCCACTCTGGTCTGATCCACAGGTCATCAACTTGTACCCCTCCATCTCCTCCCGTAGAAAAAAATGTTTACTGGCGGACTTATTTCAAGTGGAAAGTTTCATTCGTTTATACGTGCATTATTAAATGTTTAATTTATTTTCTTCATAAAAAATAAAATTAAACAAAATATATTTCCTACATATTTTTTCTTTATATCTTTGTAAGTATACTTCTAAATTAGATAAAAGCATAACCTCTCTTATGACCTGTCAAAAAATAAAATCATGTGAACGACCTCATATCAACTAAAAACACTCTTAAAATAATAAATTTAAGGAAACAAACTGTAGTTTATACAAAAACCGGATTCTCTGTATCATATTGAATTAAATTTTCTTCAAAACCAGCTAGTTTGATAAATCATAAAAAATGTATAAAAACGTTTATATCGTGAAAAGTTTTCCATTCATTTGAGAGAAACATTTTTCACTTTTTTAAGGTAGAGCCTAGAATAATAAATAAATTGAACATAATCTCAGATTTAACTCTGTATGAGTGCCAGTGGATTTTAAATGGGACTGTCAAATTGGGCTAGACCATATATTCTTACAATTTTGCATTAAGCTGTTCACACGTATTCACGTATAGAAAAGCGCGTGTAAAAAGTTTTTTCAATGGGAGGAGACGGAGGAGTACATGTGGGTCGAGCGCAACTCGAAAATGATGCCAGACAGACCATATTCATGAGGTTCATGAGCTGTGGTGGATTTCGTTCATAATTCTCACATATAATGCCGCGTTCGTGGATCTAACAAAATTGAAAGTATTTTTTGTGAATATTTTTGTTATTTTAAATATTTTATGCTCACGCTCTGATGTATGGTCAGTCAAATTATTTTTTACGAAGAAATTTATTTCAATAAAAAAATCAATTATATTTTGGCTTTAACCACTTATACGATATTCCGATTTTTCATAACTTGTTAATTGATGGATTCCATTCATGATTAAAACATAAATGTTTGTCAAATATTTATGTCTTACGCAACAATACGCAATAAGTGAAATATTGACCGAAAATATAGACACTGTTTAAGCTGTTTTCATAAAAACTCGAGTTTATCCTATTTAAATTGCTTAAACCCAGGCTAAGAAAAACTGTAGTTTAAAAAAAACTATGAATATGCGCCATTAAAATTACACAAGTCTATATAAACTTGCAAAAAAAAACCGCTATTTTACATGTTTTGTATCAAAATTTCTAACAAGAATAATTTTGAACCCGTTAAGAAAGAGAGGTTCGAGTCGACCAGTAAAGTAAAAATTTTTAGTCATGAAGATTAAGGATTTAAATTTGTATGGTAAATCTAATTAATTAGAAGAAGATTATGGATAAATCTGCTCAAATCAAGATTAAGTGCTTGATGGAAACATAGTATAAAAAGAATTTGTCAAACATCTATGAATATGCATTATTTAAGCATCTGCAATAAATTGCTCAATATACTGCGTCGTGTAGAGCAATATCTTCAATATTTAGGTATTTGTATATGTTTCATACCAAAACCACTGACAAGCAATAACAAATAATAATATATTGCACACAGGCTAGACCTTGATTTTATAACAAATCTTAAATATATGAATGAGTGAGCCCGTGAATTTCGACACGTATTCACAAAATTTTTCAAGAATGCGGAAAGACAGGTTCGATTCGACCTGTGACTCCCAGTGAAAGCAAGGTTTGAAAGTTTCAATCCAGAACGCACCCCACGAAATTCATCATTTTTTGAAAATAACTGCCGATTTTTAAAAATAACAGACAAATTAATTCCCCACAGGGGAAATCTGTGGTAGACTGATTAAGTTGCATTGGTGTGAGTTTTTAACGCACATTTTTGCAACTTAATCAGTCAAATGACAGTTCTAGTTCGTAGGCAAATGCCGTTATCAGCCATTCTTTCCCATCTTTATATTTTTAATCTTTGATACATACCTAAAACTTCAATGCCTAAGAACTACTGTTGAAAGAGGCAACTCTACGGAATTAAGAGAATATATTCTTAATCTTTGGTTTAAAATCTCAGATACATATATTTTTTATCTTTGTTTAAAATAACAAAAAAATAAAATAAAGGTTATTGCAAAATTCACTTCTATTGATTATTAATCCTACACTACGCATTGCATAGAATGTTCCGGGAAACCGGGAAACCAGAAGAGTTAAGACCAAAGATTAAAAAAAAAAGAAAAAAAATGTCGAAGAAATTATATATTGGTGTATAATGTATGTATAACATGGGTGAAGACTAGATGTAATCATACTATACTACGTCAATGATGTAATCAATTGTTTTTCATTCTTTATTTACTGTTATAATGAAGAAGCATAGCAAATTAAAAATGCTCTGTTTATATTGCCTTAGCCGTAGTAATTAGTATTGGATTATCTTGCTGATAACAGTATCAAAACATCGATATATTTTGTTAACGTAGCCATGCGGTAAAAATGCGATAGGAAAACAAAAACCGTGAACATGCTGTCGCGGTCGCCTCATTAAAGTTAGTCTATTTCTATTCTCACGCTCGAACGTATCGACAAACAGTAGCGGTCTGCGTCTGCGGTCTAAATAGAGTGTTCTGCTTTCGTAAATAAATCTGTTTAGTATATTGTACTACTATAAAATAATTAAAACTAAATTCATACATCGCCGGGCGCCCACTCGCACTGTCTGTACAATAGTGAGAGAAGTTTCTTGCCGTTTGAAAAGAAAACAACTGATTTACATAGTTTTATATTTGTCTAATCTTATTGTTTATATCAATAATTTCTTCCGTCAAATAAAAAAAAAATTTATATAAAATGGATTCGATGGAGGTAGAAGTTAAAGATATTGAGAATCTCTTTGCTCTGGACGGTTATCTAAAGCCATTTGAAAAAGAAATTCGTAGAAGGTATGTTTGTTATGAATGATCCTAAATGTCATTCATTAAGGTACATATTTCAAAGATATATGTAATTATATAGCGTGATTATAATTTCGTCCCATGGCCTGTTCATAATCAATTTTATAATAATTTTTCTGCACTGAATGTCAGTTGAAGGTTATAGGTACTTTAAGTAAAGACTGGTAGGTATAAACTTTAAATTTAAAAATACTTTTTGCCGAGCTTGAAATTATTTGATGTTAGTATGTTTTTCTAATAAGAAATTTAAATAAACCAACATTTGTTTTTATCTAACCTATTCACATTAAACTGATAACCGGCAAGTGAAGGTTGATGTGTAGATACCTATAGCGTTGCGTTTGTTAATAATTCAAATAAAAAAAGGATGATAAGACGAAATATTTGAAACTATGTACCTACTTAAGAGTAATTTTGTATGAAAATTAAAAAAATACAACCTACAAAATACATTTATATATATATTTTGTTAATTGAAGTTCTAAGCTATTAACAGAAACAAGTAGAGTAAGTTTCAATCAAGCTTTATTTGACAGAAAAATAGCAAACATCGAATTCTAAGTAGCTAAGTAGCTTGAAACAAACCCTTAAAGCCCTTCGTCCAATTAAGCATCGCAACGCAACTCAAAAGCAAATCCTGTGTAAAAAAAATATATAAATAGAAGTTTTATGAAAGTTGCGTGTATTTTTTTTATATTCAATTTGCTTTACCATTTAGGACCAGTTGTACAATCACGGTTCAAGTTTTTAACCCACCGATTTTGGCAGATTATCTATGGAAATGAGTGGTTTAAAAATTTGAACCACCATGAACCACGATTGTACAACTGGCCCTTAGTATTTCATAAAAACTATTTAAATTCAAAAAACTTTCTTGAGAGTCAAACGTCTGATTTCTTGTAGGATAAGAGCCTAGCTACTGGGACCAGCTCCATAAAAGTTTTTTAAGTTTTGATATGTAAAAAGAAGAATTAACTTGTATGATTATGTTATTAGCTGTATTTTATTAGCCCCTCTGATCTGATTTGGATCAGATTTGCGTTATGAAATACACGCAAACAACAACATACAAGATCCAGCTTTGTTTCTGCTTCTTGCAAAATTCCAATCCGTTCCGGATCAGAAGGGATAATAAAATGCGGCTATTGTTTTTGAAGTAGTTATGTAATGAATCTTCTCTTGGTGGTTAAAGTACGTTTTAGTCGCAGGCGAGTAAAGGTAGAGTTTATAGCTCTTGAAGTATATTGTAGATAGGAGCGCGGCAGCTAGTGTAAGAGCTGGTGTAATGATTTGAGTTGCTATGCCAAGACTCCAGATGTTTCTTTTGGATAAGATTGTCAATAAGCCTTTTCACATCGAGCTTGAAGTATATATTAAAAAGATAGGTGGGGGATCTGCTACCGAGTTTTGCTTCATGATCTGCGAATACATTCCCTACAATTCCGATGTGGCTGCGTACCCACATTAGCTCGAGTTTTCGTTTGTTATAAGTTGTGTGTTATAAGATTCGATCTATGGTCGGGGTTAAGGATCGCTCTGAGAATTGAAAGGCTGTCCGAAAAAAAGATGTGCTTTTTTTTGCAGTTTAAGCGATGTATTTGTTGCTTCTAGTATTGCAAAAGCTTCTGCTGTTAAAATTGAGGCAAAGTCCGGCAAGCGTTGAGATGGACAGCAGAAATATTGTCATAACAGTCTTTTTGGATTTCAAGAGAGCCTTCGAGACTGTGGGCCGAAAAATACTTCTTTAAAAGCTCTCTAAATATGGAATCAAAAATTATGAGATAAAGTGGTTTGAGTCATATCTAAATGCTCGAACACAGCGTACATCAGTGAACAATAATGTTTCTAACGCAAAAGGAGTAAAACAGGGGTACCGCAGGGCTCGGTGTTGGGGGTGTTCTTGTTTCTGTTGTATATTAATGATGCTAATTTGGCAGTTAAATATAGTTATATATATATATAGATGATGCCCTTCTATTTATTTCGGGAAAAGATATGCGAGAATGTACGGATAAAATCAATAATGACTTACAATCCATAAGCGAATGGCTCATTATAATAAGTTAAAGCTTAATATAAAAAAAATAAGTATATGTATATCAACACTTTGGATCAGAATGTTGTGCGATGGAGAGAATATCGTAGTGTGGATGAGTTTAAGTACTAAGGAGTTGTTATTGACAATAAAATAAATCTTAAAAAGCTAATACGGATAACGTATGCAAACAGTTATCAAAAAAATATACTTTTTTGGACCGATTAGAAAAAAACTATCAATTACATAGGTATAACTGCAAATTAAATTTATAACGCGATTGTAAAACCTCATTTTCAATACTGCTCGACCATTATATTTTTATCTTCCCAAGGAGACGTTTCTCGGTTCCAAAGACTTCAAAATAAGGAATTATTTTGAAATATGCGTGACTTACTCATATAAAATCTATGTTACAGAGACTTAATTGGCTAAACATAAATAATTAAATTAAATGTTTTATTGTTTGTTTTCAAGTTGAAAAATGATATGCTTTCGAAGTATTTAAGCAATGATTTAAAATATGTCAGTGATTCCCAACCGCTCAAAACTTTAGACTACCACATAAATCAACGTCGCGAGGGCAGAACACAATGATATTTAAAGGACTTTAACTATATAATAACCTTCCTAATAAAAATAAATAAAAAAAACGAACTTGTTCTACAAACCTATTAACAACAATATACTTTGGTCTCGTTCAGAGTATGGGATAACCAGCTGGGGAGGAGCATATCAAAACACGCTTCAACCCATAATTATATCGCAGAAACAACGTTAACAAGTAGTTGGCCTTTATTTCAAGATCTTTGTATCTTCCGCCTGAAGCACCTTTATGTTTATAAAGTACTCAAAGTTTATTTCATGAGAAGTGGTTACAGCCAGGTGCTCAGAAGCTCAAATACACATAGCTTAAGAATTAATGCTCGCTTCTTAGTCAATATCCCAATGAGTAATAAAATTCAATTTTAAAATTTTTTACACTTCAACGGCACCAAATTTTTTAAACAGTTGCCTTTTGAAACAAGATTACTGAATAATCTTAACTTATTTTTGAAATCAGTAAAAAAATGGCTTTTTGAAATTAATAAATTAAATGAATGGTCAAAAGTCTGTTTTTAAGTATAGAATAAAAGTTATCTATTTATCTTTGTATCTTATTTTCATTTCAATTTTTGTTTTACTTCGCATTTAATAATTATTTTTTATTTACTTTCTCCGATTGCATGTAACAAAGTGCCGCAAATATTGACCTAAAGTCTTAGTAAATCAATGCAAAATATAAATTACCTTTTTTGTGATTTTTTTTATTTTTTTTTTTTTAATTATTGCAAAATTATAGTTAATTTAATACGAAACTTAAAAACAATTTAATGTAAAACTTAGGTAAAAATATGAAGTTGTCTAACTTCCAAACAAACCTCCTCATTGTCGTGTTAAGAAGTTTCACTTGCGAACCTTAGGCGGTCAATCTTTTGACTTCAATCTAAAATATATTGTTTGTAAAAATAAGGCTGTATGCGTACATTTGTTGGACGAAAAATTTAACACTTTTGATTTTGTCTGATGTAAAATTATACATATGCGTACGATGACCGAAATCGTTTGACTGACCGAGAAAAAATCGCTTTATGAACATGGAGTAAGTTAAATTCTAAGAAAACAAAAATATTAAAATCGTTTGGGGAGGCTTCAGCCCCTCAAGCCCCCTTCCGGCTACGTGGCTGATGATAACGAAGTCGAAAAAAGTGGGTTTGCTAATTCTGTCTGTCTGTCTGTATCGATACCTACAGCCTAAACGTTTAGGCCGATTTTCTTTAAACTTGGCAAAAAGTTTTTTACTTGTTTTATTTTTATCCTAGGTCATGAAATAACGGTACCTATCATATAAACGTCACCGATAATTCCAAATTTCTCGTAAAAAATACGATCGATTTTTAAAAGATTGTATATTAGTGATTTGTTGCTTTTTCATATTTACGATACCTGCCATAGAACGGTACATTTTCGATAGCGATTATCTTTTAAACAGCTCAACCGATTTTGACGAAATTTAATATTCTAAAAATTATCTTAAACTTGATTAATACTGAAATTTAAAATTTTTGGAAAAAAGTTTTTTCTAAAAATTTAGTTTTTTGAATTCCATTTTTTCCCCAAAAAAATCCGATCAATTTTAATAATAAAATAATAAAAAGTTGCCGGATTTCTCAGTCGTTAATACGAAGGTAACTTGCCACGAAAACAAGTTTGTACGACCCAGTCGTGCCCCTTTATTTGTTTGCTTTCAAATTTATGTTTTTTATGAGTCCTAGTATCGTTCGTAACACCAATCGAAAAATAACTAATAATGTTATTGGGCGGCTTAGCTCAAAGATTGTGCACTTTGTGATAAAAGCATACAATTTTTACCACTGATAGATAACCACAAAAAACAAAATTTTTTAGATATTGGGCCACTTCGAATTTCCGCCCCTTTAGGTGGGCGGGGGCAAATTAATAAAAAAAATACAATGAAAAAAAATATTTAAAAAAAACGGCAAAACAAAACAGAGGTTTGCAGAACAGATGTGAATCCAACAATTCACGGTATATATTAAAGACTCTAAAACACAGAGGAGCAAAACTAATGCTTTGGACTTGCTTCTCCTACCACGGAGTTGGGCCTATTTATATCCTATCAAGGGCATAATGAACAGCACAGAATATGTCAAATTACTTAACGAGGTCATGTAGTGACCGGCAGGATAGTGACCCAAAACACACGTCAAAACTAGCAAAATCATCGAAAACTTGTGGAGAGATGTTAAATATGCTTTCTATGAGGAAATACCTAAAAATGCGAAAGCACTGTGGAAAATAGTGCGCATTTCCCGGCTAGCTATACCGGTAGAGAGGACTAACAATTTGGTGGACTCTATGTAACGCAGATACATTGCAAAAATTAAAATCAAAGGCTTTGCCACAAAGTACTAATGATAAGACATAATTACAAAAAGATTATATTAATATTTTACTTATGAAATACTACTGCTATTTTTATGAACAACCTTAAAATGTAATTTCTTAATGGGTCACAAATAATATTAGGAATAAAGTAGATTTATTTGTTATGTACAGTTAATTGAATTAAATTTTACCAATTTGTTTTATTTGGGGAGCACTGTTATTTTATTAATATATTTACAGTTTTCCATCTGAAGTTAATGAAGGAGAGCATATTTGATTTTCTTGTTTGAAAAACTCTTCCAGATTAACTGAGAAAATAGTCCTCTTTTCATCGGTGTCAGTTTTAATCCTTCCTTTTTAAAGGATCCTGATCCAGTGTTTTCGTTATATTTATCAGACGTTCTTCCCCATATAAATTAAACTGATCGTTTCTTATTTGTCGTATGTTTTAAATGATTTTCGGACGGGAGGGCAAAACAGTACCTGGAGTTCGATGCCAGAATTAACTCAAGCTCTACAGAATTTTACGTGTAACCCGGTAGTTATACCAGAGGAAACGATGCACGTGATAGAGATATTCACGATATTACTATACGACCGTTCAAGAACACTAACACCAATAAAACTCGAAAAAAAACCTTTCCAAAACAAGTTCAGTGCAAAGAATTCCTCCCAGATTGAATGCACTGAAGCAACATGCTAAGAGAGCCATGTACCATGGTTGCTACATCTGGGGACAGACACTAATTCCAAGCCCTGAACTACGTCCTGTAACAAGTTGGAGTTGGACTATAGGTATAATGATGACCTTCATGTTCCAAAGTGGATAACAATTCTTGAAGCCGCTAAAACATGTGCAGAGCTTATTCGTTTTGGCTGCTTGAAAGGATGTCAGAAATGTTGCAAATGCAAGAAGAGTAATTTACCATGCACGGCACGTATCTAAGCATTTGCAAGGGGTAGTGTTCCGAAGTTGTGAACTCATTGTTCGCGGTAATGATACAATGGATGCAGTCCTTGCTTGGCCGATGATTGCCTATGGGTGCCCTGTGTGGTTTAACGTTGCCCCATCTCAAATGGAAAAGATTCGGGTGTTTGAGAGGCAGTGTCTTAGGACCTATCTTGGATTACACAGAACACCAGAGTCGGAGTACAAACATTATTATGTCAACGAGGTCTTATACAACGGGGCCAATATAAACAGGATAGATAACTTTTTAATTAAGCTGATCCGGGGTCACATTGCTAGAGCGATGACCTCAGCCAATGGACTTATTTTCGGGGCTTACTACCCTAATGATGAATATAGTGAGAGCGTTTGTCTTAACGGTTTCATCCCGCCCGAGACATTCCTCTATTTAGACAGTCGGGGGCTGATATAGGATAGGTTGGCGGTTCCGTTAATCTACCACGTCGGCCGTAGAACTGTGGATCGGCGAATCCTGTATGGTCGAGACGTCGGCTCTGGGAACGGAGCAGAGCGTCTGCGGTTCAGTAGAGCTGTGCCCCTTCGGGACAAAAAGGACTTGAATAAGCAAGTTAAAAAAATACTGGTGGTTGGGTGACCACCTTGATATTGATGGTTAGTCAAAGTTGTTGCCTTGGCCGACTTACGTATTTCTAAGGTAGATTAAGTAGGACAGTAACGGTGGCACCAAAAAAAATGTTAAAAATCCATAAAATCGTTTGTCTGTGGGTATGTGCATTTGGCGCTGTTACATATGCATATATGTCAATATATACATAAGCGTGTGGGCATACGCATAGGCTGCTTCGAAGAAAAAAAAAATGTTGCTGGTGGCTGTTTTAGTTTTAAGTTATTTTAAGTATTTTTAAGTAGTTTTAAGGTATTTACGTATATTTACGTATATTTTAGTTTTATTTAGGTTAATTTAGTTTTATTTAGGTAAAGGGTAGTTTTAAGTTTTTAAATTAAAATTAAAATAATGTCATGGAAAACAAGTTTTTAAAGAATTTTCTTGTTTAGGTTTAAGTTATATTGAATTTTAAATTTACAATAGTCTTTACGCCGAAAGGCATTTTTTAAATATAGTTATAGTATAATTTAGAGCGCCCGTATGGGGCCAGTAAGTTAGTTAAGTTAATATGTAAGCTAGTTGTTTAAGATTTTTTGTCTAGCATTAAGATAGATATAAGAAAATGAAAAAATAAAAAATTAATTAAAATGCAAAAAAAAAAAAAATGCAGTCCTTGCTTGTTAACCCAGAGGTTGCCAGTTCAATTCTCACTCGGGTCCAAAGTATTTTTTTTTTTTCAGCATACCTCCCAGCTTATGCTGGACGTCGCCCATGAGCTATGCAATAAAAAATAAAAATCAACTAGCTAATATATACATATGTAGGCATCAAAAATCAACTAACTAATATAGACATGGAGTCGCGTGGAAGGGGATGCGACCATTGTATATAAATTTCTATAGTACAACCATGGAGCAGCGCCATCTAAACAAAGTTGTTAACTTCACATTTGGAGGTCTTACATTTACTAAGTGTCTATTCTGTTACCCTAACAATAGTCGTCTACGAAACAAATTAATAATATATAATGTATTTTATTGGCTCTAAAATCCATATTTCCTTGACAAGAGTCGTAAACAAAACAAAAATAATATATGTTTACGACTGTTGTCAGGGTTACAGAATAGACAGCTATTAAATGCACGAACCTAAAAATGTGTTTATAACACGTTTCTCAAGATGGCCAGGCGGTGATTATTCAGCATGAAAATACTATAGAAATGTATATACAATGATGCGACATTGTAATATTTGCTTTAGATAAGAAAAAAAAAACAATTATGGTTTATGTTAAAATTAACTTCCTGAATAGGTATAATAATAACTACCGAAACAAGATTTTGCTAAAGAAAAACTTTTAATTTTAAATAGTTAAATAATATTTAATTAGAAAACAAAAAAACTCACACCCTTCTGGTATTTAATTTTTAACTTAAAACTAATTAGAGCATAAAATGTAAAATTTAGTACATCATTACACAACATTTTGAAAAAAATTAAGTCTTGTCTTTGAAAAAACATATAGCACGATATTGTAAGTGTTGCCGTTGTTTTTTAATATTTACTTTTTTTATAAATTTTTTTTTTATAAATTTGCCCCGCCCACCCAAAGGTGCGGGAATTCGAAGTGGCCCAATATCTAAAAATCGTGTTTTTGTGGTTATCTATCAGTGGTATAATGTTGATGCTTTTATAACAAAGTGCACAATTATTATTTATATGGACTCTATGCCGCTTGACTAAGTGAAATGCGAGGAGCTTACGACCAGTTAATTTCATGCCCTCGTATGAAAATATTTTTGAAAAAGTAGTATTTAAACAATTGAACTTTGAATGTAATAATTTATTTTGGTCCTACAGTCTGGCTTTTGAAATGGTTACTCATGTGAGACTGCTATTAATGTAGCCGTTACCTCTTTAAAGAAAGAACTATCTACAAAAAATAGTGTTTATTGTGTGTTTCTAGACTTGAAAAGAGCGTTTGAGACTATTAGTAGAAATATTCTAAAAATGAGAATGGAAAAATACATTGTTAAAGGCAATAGGGCATATTTATACACATTAGGTCATATGCAAAAAGATGAGTTCAAGCTTTTACTCGCTAGCAAGTAAAATCTTGAACTCATCTTTCTGCATATGAACCATTGTTTTTAAGAAAAAAACCCGAATTTATCCAATTTAAATAACTGCTTCAGCCTAGGCTAAGCAAAACTGTAGTTTAAAAACAACTATGTGCCCTAATTAATTTAGATAGTTTGATATTTGATTCTTATCTCAAAAATCGAAAACAACAGGTGAGAGTTAATGGTGAAGTGTCGGAATCAATTGACGTTGAATTTGGCGTGCCTCAAGTCGGGCCCGAACAAACAACAATGATTCTTACAATACATTCATTTGAAAGAAAAAAAGAAATGCTTTCTAAATTAGCAAGCAAATAAAGGAAACGTTTACCGAAGTGGACGGGGTAACGCTAGTTAAATATTAAAAACAAAGCTCTTTGCAACATGTTAGCAAAACACTTGATGCACACCGCCAATAAAATTAAATAACAGAAAATAAAAACCGGCATTTACGCCGACAAATGAGATTATTTTTGTTGAGCGAAAGAAAGTGTGTGCATGTAATAGAAAAAACTTTTTGTATCTCTCCACTAACTTCGTTTCGTTGAGCGATGAAGTTTTATACAATGCACTTTTTTTGCATTGTTTTGAATTTAAAAGTCAATTTTTTTCTAAAAAACGACCTGTGTTCTTCTCATTGTTTTTCTGAATAGTTTAAAAGAAAAATCAAGTAAATTGGTTGAAAATTACGTGCGTTATACGAAAACACACAAAATATCAACTTCAGTTTTATATATAAGACAAACTGCCCGACCCGGCTTCGCACGGCTATAGAAATAGATACTATTAAAAAAATTAAATCTACCCTGTACAGTGACAATAAATGAAATAAAATGGAAATTAAATAAAAAGGACAATTAAATTTATTGCAATGCTTTGTAATATATAATATTTTTTGCCTTTCTATCCGGAGAGAAACCGAATAGCGCAATGTAATACTGTCCATTATAAGTAGTTCTTATGATTGACCTTGTGACTTGTTGATCGTTATGGCGAATGCAAGACGGACAGACAGAAAGTCAGTTGGATTTAGTGGTTTATTTTTGGAATTAGAACTTCTTTGCCTTTGAACTTTCCTATTATTATATTTACTTCAATTAAGTTGTTCATTACCCTCCTTTTTACAATGAACCTTGTTCCATTGCACAATTTTAGTTGATCAAAATTGCGTTGCATGATTATCACTGCACCAACCTTAAGCTGTGAATTGCGCGACTGTATTCCTGGCAAATCCATTGAATCTAGAGATTATAGCCGGGTTTTTGGACTTAAAACGTGCATTTGAAACTATTGATGGACAAATATTGTTAAAAAAGTTGTGCTTGTTTGGTGTGCGTGATCGAGAATTGAAATGGTTTGAATCTTATTTGGTTAACAGAAGTCAAAGAAAGAAAGTGAATGATGAATTGTCAGTTACAGTTAGTAATGACCTAGGTGTTCCTTAGGGTTCAGTTTTGGGAGTGTTTCTTTTTCTTTTATATATAAATGACTTTAAAAAATGTCTAAGTATTGCAGTTTAAAGCTTTTTGCGGATGATAGTCTGATTTACATTTCTGGATATCACAGTGACGTAATACTCCTGTTCAGTGAACTACTCTAACCTACTCTGAGGAGAAAAGATCAGGATTTTTCTGTTCAATGAGACCTGATTGAGATTTGATTGATTTGCTGTTCATTCAGCTTTTTAAGAGTAGAGCAGAGAAAGTTACGGTATTTCTGCACTTGCTTTTAAGGAAGTGCAGGTAAACCGCATATAGTGGAAATGTCAGAAAAAGCTGTTATTGATTTATGTGTGATATTTTTGCACTGTGTGAGATCATTTTTAATAAATATGCTTGAAAATACTTAAAAATAATTTAAATTTCCTATTAAAATTATAATTTGCCTTCAACAAAATAAACAAATCGAGAAATACATCAATCAAATGCAACAATGGAGATAATCCTAATCTCTAATAAAGAAAACAAACAACACATTTGAAAAAAAAACTTTGCCGGTAAAATTGACAGAAATGAATTTCTGACAGCTGAAAGTTCTGTTCTTTCAAAGTGATGCCAAGTGCTACACAAATTTGTGTGATCACCTTACACAGACTGAAAAATAAAATTGATCACAATTGATTGTCACATATGTGACAATCACATATCATCTTAGCCGATTCCACCCCAGGGGTGGATATGCTATAAAAATGCTCCAGGGCATATGCACCATTTAAACATGTTCTGATGTATTTATAAGCTACTAGTACCAGCCAGTGGTCGAAATTCGACCTTCTACCTTTTTTACTAATAAAAAATGTTTGTTACAATTTATTTGTTATTAAATATTAATACGTTTTGTTATGTTATTAAAAATATTAAATACATAGGATATTAATAAACGCTATTTTTAATCACCCTTTTTCACTAACTTAACGGCAACATTTTTATATCATTTTTGGTTTTTCGAAAGGTATTTACGTTCCCCAAACCGATATTAAATGTTTATATTAATATGTTGCTGTTAAGTCAGGTAAATTAAATTTTAATTTTTTTACAACAGAAAACAAAACACTAAACGAATAAAAACGTCAAAACAAAAGACGCGATGGCAAGCGTTCAACGGACACAATGAATCCGTTGTGTTCCGTCGGTATTCAGTGCCGCTTCCACAGTTTTGACAAAAAATTAAAAATAAATAATAGCGGCACTGAACACCGACGGAACTGATTGCACAAAATTGTTTAGCTTGCTGTGTGGATAATTTTTACTGCCTAACGAAAATTGTGTTTAGAGTATCATCTGATTGCTCAAAGGTGTATTTGTGTCCAACTGATAGCTTGAATTTAATGCATGTTATACCTAAAAACTGTCAATTTTGCTTTTAAAAAGTTTGTCAAAATGTTTGGACAGCAACTGTTTTAAACATAGAAAGCAAACTATTTTACTGTTATTATTACGTACTATTTTATTTAAAAAACGCTGTCTAACACTACTAGGCCAGTAAAACGATACGGACATAGCTGACATATTTTGTTTTACTGCACACAAAATTCAAATATATTTTTACTTGCGATCACAGGTACATACTACATATAGGGCGAGTTATGAATTCGTGCAAAAAAAAGTATTGAGATAACAATGAAACATGACATTACGATGATAGCAAAGTCGATAAAGTGAGTCTGGAAATTCTGTCAGATATCCTTTAAATTTAATATCTAGGGTATTTAGGGTGACCGTCAAATAGGTCTTTGGAGTTTTTCTTCTAGGCCTAAAAATAACGGTACCTGCCATATAACGGCAAAGAAAAAGCTTGTTTTTTTTAAAAACGCCTCTAACGATTTTGATTTAATTTAAAATGAGTGATACGTCATTAAGGGCCTTTTAGACGGTTGAAACCGTTATTCGTCAAAAACGATTTTTTTACATTTTGACTTTTCGTTTACGACTCAGCAGACCTTTACCAAATTTTATTTCTAAAAACTTTTATTCATAATGAAAATGAAAATCAATACATATATCAATTCGTTTTAAAATCTCCTAATTAGATCCTACTGTTTTTACACATTGTTTTTTTTTCATAGATATGTTTACGCTCAAATTTACCCCTTTCTGACTGTTTTTCGAATATTTTCTTTTATACAAACAAATGTCCTGACAATAACTAATACAACAAAAAAGAACTAGCTAAATACGTGTAGTAGTTTTGAAGTGATGCGGGAACAAAATCTTTTAGCAATTGTTTTTTTCTATATAGATTTGTACAATACACAAAAAATAATATTCATAAAATATTACAGACATGGTGTTCTCAAAGATTGGCTTAACAATATCGACAAACTCCAAGGTGGCATGGATACATTTTCCCAGGCATATAATTACTACGGGTTGCACTTTCAACATGACAATTCTGTGATAGCGAGAGAATGGGCACCTGGCGCTAAAGAGGTCTATTTAACAGGAGATTTTAGTAAACAAAATATAGCTTCAATTAATTTATAAACTATAAAGATTTGTCCTCGAATAAATAGACAACTGGCAATGGGAGGCAACATCTTACAAAAAGTTGGATTTTGGAAAATGGGAATTGCACATTCCAGCTAATCCAGATGGCACAGCACCTATCAATCATCTATCCGAAATTAAAGTTATTATTCGCGATCAAAGCGGCAAACTCCTTGATCGAATTTCGCCATGGGCAGTGTATGTTAAACAGCCACCCAAAGAGGCTAATCAGGGTGTGAATTACAAACAATTTGTTTGGAATCCGCCTAAAGATGAGGTATACCATCACAATAAAAAAAAGTAAAGCGATGTGAACGTTTTCGTGGTATGTTTTTAGATTCATCATTTTGTCCACCGAAGTCCCCAACGCCCTAAGTCACTTCGTATCTATGAATGCCATGTTGGTATTGCATCAAATGAACCAACAATTGGGAGCTATAAACATTTTGCCGAGAACATCATTCCAAGAATAAAGAACCAAGGATACAATGCCATTCAATTAATGGCTATCATGGAGCATGCGTATTATGCCAGCTTCGGGTATCAGGTGACAAGCATGTATGCTGCTTCCAGCCGCTATGGAACCCCGAATGAGTTGAAAAAAATGATTGATGAGGCCCACGCTAACGGATTGTATGTGTTACTGGATGTTGTTCATTCCCACGCAAGTAAAAATGTTGAAGATGGATTGAATCAATTCGATGGCACAAACAGTTGTTTCTTTCATGATGGAGCGAGAGGTGAACATGCCCTCTGGGATAGTCGACTATTTAATTACAACGAATATGAAGTTTTGAGGTTTTTGCTTTCAAATTTAAGATGGTGGCATGATGAGTACAACTTCGATGGATACAGGTATAACTTTGTATTTTTTTTTTAACCATTTATATAGATATTGCTCTTTTCAGATTTGATGGTGTTACATCGATGTTATACCACTCAAGAGGTATAGGTTCGGGTTTTAGTGGGGATTACAGTGAATACTTTGGATTGGGAGTTGACACTGAAGCATTAATCTACTTAGCCTTAGCAAATCACATGGTGCACGCACAGAATAAAGAAGCAATTACGATCGCTGAGGTGAGTACACAAAATGGAAAAACGTAACGAAAACGAGATAAATTGATATATCTATATAACAGCATTTGACGTTAATCACAAAATCCCATTTTAATGTTTTCGATCTTATAAAATAAACTCTTTATTCTAATTCATTTGGTATCAAAAACATTAATCTAGAACAACCTTTCTTATAAAAATGAAACATGTCTCAAAAATTCATCGATTTGCAATTTTGCATGCATCAGGCTCGTTTCACACCTATGACTCGTTCAACATCTTTGGGGTTTCATTCAGTGAGGTTTCTATAAGTTTTTGTCTCATAAGTGTGAAGCGATGAAAACGACCGAATTAGAACCCAATAAAAACCTAATAGAAACCCAGTAGCACCATATGCTGCCCCGACTCAAATAGGTTTCAATTTGGTTTCTATTCTATAGGGCACACGAAGTAATTAGAGAGTCACACTTGCAAGGTTCTCATTCGGTTCATTTTCGTTTGATTAAGTATGAATTAAATTTGTTGTCTGTTTCCGACTAACTCCTCAGCCGATAACACCGTTGTTCTGTTTACTGTGACTTACTCCTATTCCGCTAAGTGCCTAAAAAGGTTTCTCTCATTTAACCGCATTTCTCTTATCGCTTTAATTCTCATTCTTTCGCGTGAGTGAGATCTTTAAACTGTGAAAATGGCCCTCGGTCCAAGCCAGAGAGGTGTTCACTACGGGATTATCGATCCCGACCCTGACGCTGACCTCCAACCAAGAAATACACAAAAAACAAAACACTTTACCTTTTGAAATACAGACCTCCCATCAAATTCCAGTGCCGAAAATCCACGATTCATTATAATGTCTGCCAAAAATAGTGAAAAAACCCAATTTCGACACTCAGCACATTCCTTCTTAAAAAAGCTATTGATGACATTAGCAAAGATTACGAAAAAATAAACCGACTCCGTGACGGTAGTCTTTTGATGTAATATCACAAAAAACCGCAGACCTTTTCCTCAAATCTAAAGATATCGCTGGCGTCTTTCCGGTAATAGTAAAACTAACGAGCGCCTTAACCAGTGAAAGGGAATAGCTTTTGCTCCCTGTTTAAGAAACGTATTTAAGACAGAAATCAAAAGTCAAATGAAACCACCGGGCGTCACAGACATATTTAAATTTCTAAACAAGGGCGAGGATGGAAAACTTTTTTAAACATGTCTCATGCTTTTAACATTTGACCCCAAACCGAATCCCCAAACCTGTTCTCTCGGCCTGATATGTGTTTTGTTGCTGGTAAGGTTTAGTTTCGGGGACAAGATCCCATCCCGTCCGGCGAGCTTAGCTGAGCATCGCAAGCAGGCCCAGTCCCTGAACTAGACATTCCTACCCCTTTTCTGCCCCATCCTTCTACTACCTTATCTTTTACGACTTTTATAGCTATCTCTCTCTCTACTGCTTCACCTTCTTTTGCCACGCAACAAATGGCTAGGTGTAGCACGCCCGGTTAGCCATGGGTGCATTTGTAACTCGATGTTAGCTCTTTCATTTCATTTAATTTTTTTAATCGTTCTTTAAATAAAATAATTTGTAGGATGTTTCTGGAATGCCAGCTCTCTGTCGTCCAGTTTCTGAAGGAGGTGTTGGATTCGATTACCGCCTCGGAATGGCCATCCCAGACAAATGGATCGAATATCTTAAAAACAAAACTGACGATGAATGGGAAATGGGAAATATTGTTCATACCTTAAGCAACCGTCGTTGGAAGGAAAATACCGTGGCATACGCAGAGTCCCATGACCAAGCTCTAGTGGGTGATAAGACAATTGCTTTTTGGCTTATGGACAAAGAAATGTATACTCACATGTCCGTAATGAGTGAGCCATCAATTATAATTGACCGTGGTATTGCTCTGCACAAAATGATTCGTTTAATCACACACTCCTTGGGTGGTGAAGCATATTTAAACTTCATGGGCAACGAATTTGGTCACCCTGAATGGTTGGATTTCCCACGAATTGGTAATAACGATTCATATCACTATGCACGAAGGCAGTGGAATCTGGTCGATGATAAACTATTAAAATATAAGTACTTAAATGAATTCGATCGGGCTATGAATTTGGCAGAAGACAAGTATTGTTGGCTACAAGCAGATCCTGGTTATGTAAGTTGGAAACATGAGGGTGATAAGATCATAGCGTTTGAAAGAGCTGGACTTGTATTTGTCTTCAATTTCAATCCCACCAGAAGTTTTACCGATTATCGTATTGGCACAAATTGGGCTGGTTCTTACAAAGCTATACTTAGCTCTGATGATGAATTATTTGGTGGTCAAAATAGAATCGACAAAAACTGTGAGCATCTATCCAATCCTGAAGGGCATGCTGGACGATCAAATTTTATTCAGGTAGGTTATTCTTAATCTATTTTTCGTTTAAAATTTGAACCATCTTTTTTGTCTTAGGTCTATGCACCTTCGAGAACAGCTGTTGTTTATGCCAGAATTCATTAATCTAGATGTTGGTATTTAACTTGGTTGCATCAAGTAATATAATTGTATATTTTTTTAGATCTTGTGGGCTTATTTTAACTAATGAGCAAGTAATACTTTTTCTGTTCGCATTGAACTATACAGTAAAAATTATATTTTTTAAATTAATAAAGTGTTTTATTAGTCTTAGAGAAAATTACTGAAACTTGTTTGGACCACCAAAAACATTGTATATTTTCCACTTTCATCTAGCAAGATAAGATAAGATAAGATAAGCATACGACACTTGTTTTGGATTTGCCTAGTTGAGCGTACGTTTGAAGATGGAATCTAGGCCGTTTCTCCACAAACCCTCCACCGATCGTTATGAGCACAAAACTCGATGTCAGCGACAGCTCCAATAACTAGATTACTAACATCTTTCACGTGGATTAAAAACTCCAACTGAGGAAAAATCAAAAAATTACAGGAACGAAATGGTTAAAAGAATTACACGAAAATGCAGCCGAACAGCCTCCAATAAAAAAAAACCTGTTTAAGAATGCACTGTTTTGTCCACCCTTTTGATGCTGTGGTTTTAATTATATGAATATTTGAGAATATTTATATTGATTCTCTTCGGCTGTGTTGGTCGTATTAATGTTTTAAATGAAAACAAAAGCTACATATACGAGTATATATTAACTGTGGTTTTAAGGCAAGTTAAACTATACAAAAATTGATACAATCAAGTATTGACAGCACAAAACTTTTTTCAATCGATTTTCGTCGATTGTACCGTCAGTTTCGAATTATTGGCCCCTATTGCGATTGTCGATTGCTGATCGATATAATCGATAACAAGCAATCAACGGTCGATAAATTGAAAAATCGGTATTGCTAGTATCGCTTGTTGTCGCCTCCATTTTCGTGATCGTTGCGGTGTTAGATGGATGTGAAACAGTTCGTTGCCGACAAAATGATTGTTTTTTGATAAAAATAAAATTGCTGATTAATAAAACAATGCATTTTATTATTTTTTTATATAATTTTTAATTCAGGGCTAAACAAGTTTCAACAAAAAAGCAGCTAGAAGTTTTGGTAAATTTTATGGAAGAAAATGAAGAAATCGATACAGGAGTTTGTACAAAAACTCATGGAAAATAGATGAAATGTGGATTATACAATATCTACACAGAATAGATTATAATAACAAATCTAATGCGGTACAAAATTTTATGATGATGGGAACTGATGAATTTCGTATGGCAGCTCTTACTTTTTCGTTAAATTAGGAAAGCAAATCTCTAAAAGTTGGTTTAGTTAATCGAAAATTTAAAGCTACGAAAAAAAAATTTTAAATTTACAGCTAAGAAAAAAAGTAAATAAAAAGAATTACAGAGGAGCTAACTAGATAATTTTTGGCCTGCACACACCAGACCAATTCATCCGGGTAGAAAACCGGTTTCAGTACCTGCTTCAAGCACACACTGGATGAATTAGACTGGATGAAAAAAATGTATACGGAACCTCGTTTCGTTGTATTAGGTATTGCTGTCTCAGATGTGGCACATACTCTGCAGCCCCAAAAAATAAAAAAAGTTGTGTGTATTAGTTTTCTACCTTGTTCTTCCACTTCAAACTTGGTAAAAGTTTTCAGTCTTTTTCATACTGCTCACTTCACTTCCCTCTTCCACAAAACCGGTTTTCCCCCGGATGAATGAGTCGGGTGTGTGCAGGCCCATTATTATTATAAAATGAATTTCTGTTCTGTTTTTTTTTTTTTTTTGTGTTTTGAGGAATAATTTTTGTACAAAGGGTGAAACTACATAAAAATTTATCCGGTACCGTTTCGTTAGCATTTCGTTTGTGTTTTTGGAGACTAGGATTAAAGCCTTATGCCACCAGCGATGACAAATTTCACACGAAACCATTAATTCGTTTTCCCACTAAGTACATTCTGCAGATGCGCAGCTAAAAACTTCTTGATCCATTTCATATTATGTTTCTGCAAGAAGTGTAGAACTTTTTCCCCAAAAACAAATATCGCCGAACCTGCTAAATAATTCTTAAAAAAAAATCAAAATCTTGGTTAATTTTAAGGACGACTTTATTTTATCTAAAAAATGATTAAAATTATATAAAACATCCATAAATTCGTTTAGTAACTAATTATATTGGTAATTTTAAGAATTTTCAGAAACTTCTGGAAACTTTATTATGTATTATTGAATGTGAAAATATTATAAAAACCGTTTACAATAAAAAACTATTTTTAAATAACATCATTAATTTATAAATTTGAAAAAGAAAGCGAAAAATAAAAAGCCTAAGGCTACTATGATTTTCAAAACTAATGTCATATTCGAGTGGTTTCACTCCGAAGAGGAGGGAAATATGAATCCAATGGATCATTAAAAACACTCCCTTTTTCAATTGCGCATGTGGTAATTGACCGAAGATTGTTTACATTTATTTGTATAACCTCAAACGACCATATGATCGATGTAAACAATCAGCCTTATTGTGAAGTTCGCCCGAACTACATTACTCCCGAAATAATTGACATTTCACTTTTCGCCTATTGTGAATGTTCGGGCGAAAATTGTGATTTTCCGGGCGAAATCAATAATGTTCGAAAAATTTCCCTAATTGTTATCTGGGCGAAATGCGATGCGATCGACAGGTAAAAGAGCTGGACTTGTATTTGTCTTCAATTTCAATCCCACCAGAAGTTTTACCGATTATCGTATTGGCACAAATTGGACTGGTTCTTACAAAGCTATACTTAGCTCTGATGATGAATTATTTGGTGGTCAAAATAGAATCGACAAAAACTGTGAGCATCTATCCAATCCTGAAGGGCATGCTGGACGATCAAATTTTATTCAGGTAGGTTATTCTTAATCTATTTTTCGTTTAAAATTTGAACCATCTTTTTTGTCTTAGGTCTATGCACCTTCGAGAACAGCTGTTGTTTATGCCAGAATTCATTAATCTAGATGTTGGTATTTAACTTGGTTGCATCAAGTAATATAATTGTATATTTTTTTAGATCTTGTGGGCTTATTTTAACTAATGAGCAAGTAATACTTTTTCTGTTCGCATTGAACTATACAGTAAAAATTATATTTTTTAAATTAATAAAGTGTTTTATTAGTCTTAGAGAAAATTACTGAAACTTGTTTGGACCACCAAAAACATTGTATATTTTCCACTTTCATCTAGCAAGATAAGATAAGATAAGATAAGCATACGACACTTGTTTTGGATTTGCCTAGTTGAGCGTACGTTTGAAGATGGAATCTAGGCCGTTTCTCCACAAACCCTCCACCGATCGTTATGAGCACAAAACTCGATGTCAGCGACAGCTCCAATAACTAGATTACTAACATCTTTCACGTGGATTAAAAACTCCAACTGAGGAAAAATCAA
This sequence comes from Baccha elongata, assembly GCA_951217065.1. Classification (NCBI taxonomy): domain Eukaryota; kingdom Metazoa; phylum Arthropoda; class Insecta; order Diptera; family Syrphidae; genus Baccha; species Baccha elongata. Next base: position 199,421,672 of record OX578272.1, read on the forward strand.
AAAATTACAGGAACGAAATGGTTAAAAGAATTACACGAAAATGCAGCCGAACAGCCTCCAATAAAAAAAAACCTGTTTAAGAATGCACTGTTTTGTCCACCCTTTTGATGCTGTGGTTTTAATTATATGAATATTTGAGAATATTTATATTGATTCTCTTCGGCTGTGTTGGTCGTATTAATGTTTTAAATGAAAACAAAAGCTACATATACGAGTATATATTAACTGTGGTTTTAAGGCAAGTTAAACTATACAAAAATTGATACAATCAAGTATTGACAGCACAAAACTTTTTTCAATCGATTTTCGTCGATTGTACCGTCAGTTTCGAATTATTGGCCCCTATTGCGATTGTCGATTGCTGATCGATATAATCGATAACAAGCAATCAACGGTCGATAAATTGAAAAATCGGTATTGCTAGTATCGCTTGTTGTCGCCTCCATTTTCGTGATCGTTGCGGTGTTAGATGGATGTGAAACAGTTCGTTGCCGACAAAATGATTGTTTTTTGATAAAAATAAAATTGCTGATTAATAAAACAATGCATTTTATTATTTTTTTATATAATTTTTAATTCAGGGCTAAACAAGTTTCAACAAAAAAGCAGCTAGAAGTTTTGGTAAATTTTATGGAAGAAAATGAAGAAATCGATACAGGAGTTTGTACAAAAACTCATGGAAAATAGATGAAATGTGGATTATACAATATCTACACAGAATAGATTATAATAACAAATCTAATGCGGTACAAAATTTTATGATGATGGGAACTGATGAATTTCGTATGGCAGCTCTTACTTTTTCGTTAAATTAGGAAAGCAAATCTCTAAAAGTTGGTTTAGTTAATCGAAAATTTAAAGCTACGAAAAAAAAATTTTAAATTTACAGCTAAGAAAAAAAGTAAATAAAAAGAATTACAGAGGAGCTAACTAGATAATTTTTGGCCTGCACACACCAGACCAATTCATCCGGGTAGAAAACCGGTTTCAGTACCTGCTTCAAGCACACACTGGATGAATTAGACTGGATGAAAAAAATGTATACGGAACCTCGTTTCGTTGTATTAGGTATTGCTGTCTCAGATGTGGCACATACTCTGCAGAAAAATCAAAAAATTACAGGAACGAAATGGTTAAAAGAATTACACGAAAATGCAGCCGAACAGCCTCCAATAAAAAAAAACCTGTTTAAGAATGCACTGTTTTGTCCACCCTTTTGATGCTGTGGTTTTAATTATATGAATATTTGAGAATATTTATATTGATTCTCTTCGGCTGTGTTGGTCGTATTAATGTTTTAAATGAAAACAAAAGCTACATATACGAGTATATATTAACTGTGGTTTTAAGGCAAGTTAAACTATACAAAAATTGATACAATCAAGTATTGACAGCACAAAACTTTTTTCAATCGATTTTCGTCGATTGTACCGTCAGTTTCGAATTATTGGCCCCTATTGCGATTGTCGATTGCTGATCGATATAATCGATAACAAGCAATCAACGGTCGATAAATTGAAAAATCGGTATTGCTAGTATCGCTTGTTGTCGCCTCCATTTTCGTGATCGTTGCGGTGTTAGATGGATGTGAAACAGTTCGTTGCCGACAAAATGATTGTTTTTTGATAAAAATAAAATTGCTGATTAATAAAACAATGCATTTTATTATTTTTTTATATAATTTTTAATTCAGGGCTAAACAAGTTTCAACAAAAAAGCAGCTAGAAGTTTTGGTAAATTTTATGGAAGAAAATGAAGAAATCGATACAGGAGTTTGTACAAAAACTCATGGAAAATAGATGAAATGTGGATTATACAATATCTACACAGAATAGATTATAATAACAAATCTAATGCGGTACAAAATTTTATGATGATGGGAACTGATGAATTTCGTATGGCAGCTCTTACTTTTTCGTTAAATTAGGAAAGCAAATCTCTAAAAGTTGGTTTAGTTAATCGAAAATTTAAAGCTACGAAAAAAAAATTTTAAATTTACAGCTAAGAAAAAAAGTAAATAAAAAGAATTACAGAGGAGCTAACTAGATAATTTTTGGCCTGCACACACCAGACCAATTCATCCGGGTAGAAAACCGGTTTCAGTACCTGCTTCAAGCACACACTGGATGAATTAGACTGGATGAAAAAAATGTATACGGAACCTCGTTTCGTTGTATTAGGTATTGCTGTCTCAGATGTGGCACATACTCTGCAGCCCCAAAAAATAAAAAAAGTTGTGTGTATTAGTTTTCTACCTTGTTCTTCCACTTCAAACTTGGTAAAAGTTTTCAGTCTTTTTCATACTGCTCACTTCACTTCCCTCTTCCACAAAACCGGTTTTCCCCCGGATGAATGAGTCGGGTGTGTGCAGGCCCATTATTATTATAAAATGAATTTCTGTTCTGTTTTTTTTTTTTTTTGTGTTTTGAGGAATAATTTTTGTACAAAGGGTGAAACTACATAAAAATTTATCCGGTACCGTTTCGTTAGCATTTCGTTTGTGTTTTTGGAGACTAGGATTAAAGCCTTATGCCACCAGCGATGACAAATTTCACACGAAACCATTAATTCGTTTTCCCACTAAGTACATTCTGCAGATGCGCAGCTAAAAACTTCTTGATCCATTTCATATTATGTTTCTGCAAGAAGTGTAGAACTTTTTCCCCAAAAACAAATATCGCCGAACCTGCTAAATAATTCTTAAAAAAAAATCAAAATCTTGGTTAATTTTAAGGACGACTTTATTTTATCTAAAAAATGATTAAAATTATATAAAACATCCATAAATTCGTTTAGTAACTAATTATATTGGTAATTTTAAGAATTTTCAGAAACTTCTGGAAACTTTATTATGTATTATTGAATGTGAAAATATTATAAAAACCGTTTACAATAAAAAACTATTTTTAAATAACATCATTAATTTATAAATTTGAAAAAGAAAGCGAAAAATAAAAAGCCTAAGGCTACTATGATTTTCAAAACTAATGTCATATTCGAGTGGTTTCACTCCGAAGAGGAGGGAAATATGAATCCAATGGATCATTAAAAACACTCCCTTTTTCAATTGCGCATGTGGTAATTGACCGAAGATTGTTTACATTTATTTTGTATAACCTCAAACGACCATATGATCGATGTAAACAATCAGCCTTATTGTGAAGTTCGCCCGAACTACATTACTCCCGAAATAATTGACATTTCACTTTTCGCCTATTGTGAATGTTCGGGCGAAAATTGTGATTTTCCGGGCGAAATCAATAATGTTCGAAAAATTTCCCTAATTGTTATCTGGGCGAAATGCGATGCGATCGACAGGTAAAATGTTCACTTATTTTTTGAAGGCGAACGAGTGAAAAAGTTATGAATTGCAAGACATTTGTATATTTTTCGTCAGCTCAAGTATAACAAAACGCTAATTTGTATTATTGTTTAAATCTGTAAAACATAAATGTATTGAAATATTTTCACAAACACATGAAATGTTTCAAAACATTTAACACCAAATCATCCCTCAAAATTGTCTCCGAACTGTTACCTTTTAGAACTCTTCGTTTTGACTGCACTTTTGAAAACAAAACAAATAAATATAATTTGCTACTAAACACATACATATGTATTTATATTTAAATATCGTATGAATTCCTTTGATTTTGTCAGGATTGATCGGAAGAGTTTACTTTTTTCATTTCATGGATCAACGAAGTAGCTCTTTTTGTGGTTTAATGTAGGTACCTACATACAAGGATGTGATTATTTAACTTTTAGCAATTTACTATGATTTACTTTATTCACAAGTTGCAATATTCACAACAAATACACATCCAAAAGATTGTTTAAACAATTTAATTTTGCAATCCCTTTAAAAAAAAAACAACACAACACAATTATCGCTCTTCTTTAGATCTGTCAAATCAAAAACTAGGTGCGCTCATTTATTTTTTCAAGTAAATTCTTGAACTTGAAGGAGTAAAAAATATTCTCTCAGATAATGCATTTATTACAAAAAAAAATAGAAGATATTTTAGAAAGTTGTACTTAGTAGCTATTTAATTATAAAAATGTAAAATTCAAACCGAAAATATTTCAAAATCAAGATTAATGATGTTTTTTTGTTAGAAATGAAAAACCAAACTGTCACAATTTGTTCCGGAGTAAATTAATGTTACTTTTAAGAAGTGCATAAACACGCCTCGCTTATTTGAAATGTCACTGTTGATTCGAAGTGAAAAATCGTTCGGGCGGAATTCCCAATAGCTTTTAAAATTCCTGGGGAACAGATTTTCGCCAGGCGAAATGTATTCCGGGTGAACTTCACAAAAAGGCTGAATATATATGTGGTAGTAAATTGTGACAGCACTCCAAACACTCCCAATTCAATTCAGGAAGGCAAATCAGCACTCCCAAACATCACTCCGAACAGTCAATCGACCAATTTAGGAAGGATTTTTTCACTCGGATGGCTCTCCGAACCTCCACTCGAATATGACATATGTAAGTAACTTTCAAACAAATACATTTAAAATTGAAATTTGACTCGACGACAAAACCTATGGCTAATATGATGAGGTTATTTTCAAACATGGAAATTAAATTTGGTAATTTGGCTCGATAACACATTGCAATTCTAGAAGTTTCCAAAAATTGTTTACTAGTTTGTATTTTGTGCGAGTTATTGTAATTTAATGTTTGTTTAATTAAGTTTTTGTTTTGTTAGATAGTTAGGCCCCTAGCTAATCGTTCTTGCTCTCGTAAAAATTAAAAAAGTTTTGAAAATTGTGCTGCGGTGTGTTTTTGCCCCCTAAATAAAAATGATAAAACTTAATGAAGTGTTTTTCCTTTAATACTGCTCCAACAATGTATTTAATTTCAGTTTTTAACTATTTCAACAAATGTACTCAATACTTGCACTTTCTGTGAATCTACCAGCAACCGCAACGCAAACTAATCCAAAGAAATTAAATGAGATTTGGAAACTTCTTTCGCTTTCACGGGAGAAAAGCGAATTGCTTTTGGGAATAGAAAAACATAAATAGTCAAATACGCCATTAAAAGCGATCCGCCGCGATTTTTGGAATCGACTACCAGGCTTATCGGTATAGTGCGTTTCAGATAACTTGGCCAATAGTCGGCTACGTCATGTGACGTCAATATCTTTTAAACACAATTGTCCTAAATTTTCAAATTTCACATTCGTACCTAAGCCATAAGAGAGCCCTTATGTTATGCTGCAGATCGATATTTCGAATGCTACCGACTTATTGCAGATTTATAAAACAATAATTTAATATATATACATACATAGATATATATTTTGACTGTGTTCTTAAGTTTATTTTTGTTTTATGTATGTGTAACATTTTTATTCTAAAATATCTTTGGAAACTTTTTCTATAACGTCGAAGGCTTTGACTAATTCTTTTTCCGAAAGATGAAGATTCGAAGTTACACGCAGACTAGGCCTCGGTGGCAATTTCTCTAAAGCTTCCAAATAGTGTGATTCAATCAGAGCAACATTATTTTCAATGCACTAAAACAAAACAAAGAAAAAAGTTAAAAAAAAGGATTTGAGGATATATCTGTTTACTTTGTCAGCAATTATGGAGAGCACTCGTTGTTCCTCCTCATTACCCAAGAATTTTTTCACATACAAATGCTTCACGGGAGAAATTTCATTTCCACGCAATGTGAGTTTCGAAAAGTTTCCAAAAATAGAATGCATATTACGAGTGATGTTTTCCAGTTCGTTAAATATTTTTGGATCTCTTTCGAAGTGGTCTAGTGCACTTATCGCAGCCTGTGTTAAAAGAGGTGGCAACGAAGCTGAGAAACAATAACCCAATCCAGAAAGTCTTTGATGTTCTACAATAAAAGATGATCCAACACAAAAGCCTCCAATTGAAGCTAATGCCCATTCCATGCCAGCGCATATAAGATCCACTTCAACGCGCTATTCAAAACATATTAAAATAAAAGTTGTCAAAAACTTTATTTTTTATACGTACATCCAAATTAAAATGTTCTGTCAATCCATGTCCAGTTTTTCCTAAGGTTCCAAATGAAACACTTTCATCAAGAAATAACCTTAATTTGTATTTTGAACGTAGGGCAACAAGTTCAGGAAGTGGACAAATTTCTCCGGTGTTTATGTATATTCCTTCAGCGACAAGAAATCGACGTGTTTTAGCTGCTTTACTTGGGTTCTAAAATAATAAAAGACATCGTTAGAAGATTAAAGAAAAAAATAAGCAAGGAAAGACATTTACAATATTACACTGTATCGTAGTCGTAGTCGTTAATAAAAATAGATGTATTTTATAATGCATGTTATATTTACTGTTAAAAACGACTTAGACGTTTGCTGAAACAATACTTAAACATTTAACATAAATCCTTCAGTAACAGTTTAGCAGAGGAAGAAGTACTACACACGAATTTATGAGTAACAAAAATTCTTAAGAATCGTTTTGGCAACCGGTCCTTAGTTATGGGATAGAGTTTTATGCATTCGTCTCTTGAGAATTAAGTTTTATGCTAAGCATACCCAAGCCATCCAGAACCCTGCCTGTTTAGGTTTTTAGCGAAGACAGACATATCGGAGCTAACAGCCTGGTGGGGGGGAATGGGCCACTTCCCTTGGGTGAGGTATCCGAGGATCTCCTTGCTTTCCATATGGAAGTTGGTAACTAAGGGATTTACTCCCAATCAAAACAATTTCAAACCTTATAACATAAATCACCGTACCAATATCTCACCTTTTCCATGGGCCGAAAAAAACGGATCAAGAGAGCTACATGATTTCCGCAGAAACCACGTCTTTAGCCTTGTAGGCGGGTTGTGTCTACGGCGGACATCATGTTTTTCCCTAAACCGAATCGATCTCACGAGGAAACTGGTTCTACCCTAAGCCACCCAGCACTATGCCTGTTTAGGTTTTTGGCGAAGACAGACATATCGGAGCTAACAGCCTGGCATAAAGCCTGGTGGGGGGTATGGGCCAGTTACCTTGGCTGAGGTACCCGCGGATCTCTTATTTTCCTATGGTAAATGGTAATAAAGGGATCATCTCCCAACACAATTCCACACCTTAATAAACCATAGTAACCAAAATGCTATCCCAACATCCACATAATCTCATTAGTTTATGGTTTAAGGCCACATTTGTATGTACTGTGGTCACAAATTTCGATATTTAAGAAGCCTGAACAATCAGCCTTATTGTGAAGTTCACCCGGAATACATTTCGCCTGGCGAAAATCTGTTCCCGCGGAATTTTAAAAGCTTTTGTGAATTCAGCCCGAAAGATTTTTCACTTCGAATCACCAGTGACATTTCGGATAAGCGAGGCGTGTTTATTCACTTCTTAAAAGTAACATTAATTTACTCTGGAATAAATTGTGACAGTTTGGTTTTTTATTTCTAACAAAAAAAAACATCATTAATCTTGATTTTGAAATATTTTCGGTTTGAATTTTACATTTTTATAATTAAATAGCTACTTAGTACAACTTTCTAAAATTTTTTCTATTATTTTTTTTTTGTAATAAATGCATTCTCTGAGACAATATTTTTTAACTCCTTCAAGTTCAAGAATTCACTTGAAAAAATAAATGAACACACCTAGTTTCTGTTTTGACAGATCTAAAGACGAGCAATAATTGTGTTGTGTTGTTTTTTAAAAAGGATTGCAAAATTAAATTGTTTGAACAATCTTTTGGGTGTGTATTTGTTGTGAATATTGCAACTTATGAACAAAGTTAATCATAGTAAATTATTAAAAGTTAAATAATCACATCCTTGTATGTAGGTACCTACAATAAACCACAAAAAGAGCTACTTCGTTGATCCATGAAATGAAAAAAGTAAACTCTTCCGATCAATCCTGACAAAATCAAAGGAATTCATACGATATTTAAATATAAATACATATGTGTTTAGTAGCAAATTATATTTATTTAAAAGAAATATTGTTTTGTTTTCAAAAGTGCAGTCAAAACGAAGAGTTCTAAAAGGTAACAGTTCGGAGACAATTTTGAGGAATGATTTGGTGTTAAATGTTTTGAAACATTTCATGTGTTTGAGAAAATATTTCAATACATTTATGTTTCACAGATTTAAACAATAATACAAACTAACGTTTTGTTATACTTGAGCTGACGAAAAATAAACAAATGTCTTGCAATTCACAACTTTTTCACTCGTTCGCCTTCAAAATATAAATGAACATTTTACCTGTCGATCGCATCGCATTTCGCCCGGAATAATTAATGACAATTAGTGGAATTTTTCGAACATTAATTTCGCCCGGAAATTCACAATTTTCGCCCGAACATTCACAATAGGCGAAAAGTGAAATGTCAATTATTTCGGGGGTAATGTAGTTCGGGCGAACTTCACAATAAGGCTGAATAATTTGAAGAAATGGCTTACTTAACTACTACATCAATTAGGTATAATACGTTCCTATTCAAAAAAAATCCAAATTTTACTTGCTCAAAAACGGTTTAAACGTTTTTTAAATAATTTGCCGTGGATAGTGTGCTACATTTTTTTTTAAATATGAAGTGTTAAAGTTAGCTTACAAAATTTGTTTGACAAAGACTCAGTCAAACTTCATTTTACTTGCGAAACTTACAATATTTATTTTTGATTTCGAGATTGCATTCAGTAGCACGGTTATTAAGGATTACTTAGAACAAAAATCAATATCAAAATTTGTGACCACAGTACATTAAAATGTGGCCCGGGGTATCGATTTTCATAATTTTTCTAAATATTTCTTTTCTTACTATTACCAGTACGGGTATATCCTACCCTATCATCCGGTACCCGCTTGACGTTGAGTTTTGGGACACCCTGTATACACGGTAGGATTATCAATAAGATGACATGTACCTACTTTTCTTAGACGCATGATTTGTTTTGGTCGATGGAAGTGACCTTATAAAACAAATTTGCAATTGCTGCTGTTAATTATATTGTTAGGAACCTTCTTTACTGTTAGACAACAACTAAAAGAAATATTGCCGTGACCAGAGTTTCAAGACATAAAAAAAATTATTGTTTTTGGTTAGTGAAAACAAAGCTTTGTGGCCTTTATATCATAGAATGCGTTTCGCCCGAGTAGGTATATATACACCGTAGACTTATCAATAATATGCCGTGCACTTACTTTTCTTAGACGCATGATTTGTTATGGTGACCTTATAAAACAATTTTGCAATTACTGTTGTTAATTATCAGCACTATCATCGTAACGGATAGGAGAAAAATTGTATCCGATTTGTACGAAATTTACGAATTTGGTACCATGGTAACCGTTCCGATTGATTATACGGGCATGCCTCCAAAAAAAAATTAAGTATGCGTCGAAATTGTAAAAATCACAGCAACGCGCAGTAAATTCGTGAGATGCATGACGATTGTGAGGTTTGCATATGTTCCGATTGCCTCCGACCGCTAATTGAAGGCGGAATTTTGATATGAAAAATAAACAAACAAACAAATAAACTAGAGGTTACTGCTGTATTTGAGTTTTGGTCTGGTCTGGTGACCAAGGAAACGAATAATTTATTTTGTTTGAAATTAATAACAAACATAGATATTTTTTTCGTTTATTTTCACTATTATCCATACGCCGACAGGCGTCTTTATTTCTGTTACGATACGGATACCATGAACTAGAGATGTGTCAATCGTTCATTTTGAAAGATCGAATCGTTCAAATACTGTCCAGTTCAAAGATTCGGTCTTTTCAGTCAATCGTTTTTTCAATCAAAACTATCCCCGACCAAAACGAGTTTGAATAAAAAAAAATGCAGTTCAAGTTCAAACGTTCAAAGATTCGGTCTTTTGTTTCAATCGGTCGTTCTTTGAATCAAAATCAACCCCGACCGAACCGACTTTGAATAAAACAAAAAAAAACCTCTTTTGTCTCTTCTCTTCTTATTCCAATGTGTCAAGTCAATGTAGGTAGGTATTGTATGTGTTTGTGTGTTCTTATCCAGTTCAGTTTTGTGTCATTGTCGTTCATACTTCATTTGATTGAAACTTAATTTTGATTGTATCTGGTTCATACTTCGTGGGATGGGAAAAGTATTTAAATTGTGTATTGAATGAATGAATGAATTCAGTTTATTTTTGTTTATCGGTATAAAGTATTGAAATGGCGAATGATTGATTTGAGCTAGAGTGGTTGCAATAATCAATACTTTTCGATGAACAAAATATCAGCCTTATCATCGTATCCGTTCGGAGAAACATACGATCGGAGAAATGTTCCCATCGGAACATTTATTTTGTTCATGGTATCCGAATCGTAACAGAAATAAAAACACCTGTCGGCGCATGTATAGTAAGAAAAAGAATCAAAACAAATATCTATATTTGTTATTTATATCAAACAAATAAAATTGGTCGTAAGCCATTCAAATACAGCTATTTGTTTTATTTATTTATTTTTCATATCATCGGACTAAATTCCGCAATTGATTAGTTGTCGAAGGCGATCGGAACATACACAAAGCTTACAATCGCCATTCATCGCATGAATTCACTGCGCGTTAATATGATTTTGCCATTTTCTATGCTTGTCCGATTAATCAGTCGGAACGGTTACCATGATATAAAATTCGTAGATTTCGTACAAATCGGAGACAATTTCCCTCCGATCGGTTATGATGATAAGTATATGTTCCGATCGGAACATTTGTCCGATACGATGATAGGGCTGTATATATTAGAGGTCAGTAATTTTGTTTTAAATATTGTATTATTATTATTATTATTATTATTATTATTATTATTAATAATAATAATAATAATAATATATATGTTTTCCAATGGCTCTTTGAAGTACAAATTCATGTTGTAAAAATGTTAGACCTATTTAAAATAAAGTACACGACTGGGTCCCACGAACTTGTTCTTGTAGCAAGTTACAACAAAAATTAAATTAAATTTAGTAGAAATAAATTTAGTAATTTATGTTTAATATAAATGAAAAATATGATTAAAATCATATGAAATGTTTTTAAAAACGCTAAAACTATTTTTTAGGAAAAATCAAACGAAAATCAAAGTATGCAGAAAATTTTGTTGCCTGAATGCAAGTTTACGAAAAAAACAATTAAAAAATCGTTACAGCGGTTTTAAAATAAATCAAGTATTCCAAGTATTTCAAGTATTTTATTAAATGTATAGCTTGATCTTAAGATTAACATCTTGTTTATAAAAAAGCTCTATAATGGACATTGATAATGAAATTAGAAAATAACATAACATAACAAAGGAATCAATAAAATTAATGAATAAATAAATAAAAAGATTAAATAAATCTACATGTGTAGCATACAGGATAGATTTAAAAGAAACAAAAACAAACAAAATATGTACAATGAATTCACACGTAAATTTTATAAGTGAATGAAAAAAAAGATAGAAAAATAGAATTGTAGCACACCCAGGTATTCCACAAAAATAAAGTTTTGCCATCGAGTAATGTGAGATGACATTTTTCTTAAAACTGGTAAGATTACCTGAATGGTAATGCATGGCGCGGTAACGAATTCCATAACCGAGACGCGTTAACGAAAAACTGTCGCTCTGAATTAAGACATGACGGGTACGTTTGGACAACATTAAATAATAAGATAAGGGTTCTAAGTGTTAAGTTTTTGAGAAAGAAGATATGTGGTCATAGCGATTCAAACCATATATATATCGAGTCACACTGTTAAATGCAACTTTAAGCTTTCTATGACTCACACTGTCAAGTTTGAAAAAATTTCACTGCCATACGTTAAAATTGGGACTACTAAATTTTAAACTAATTTTTTTAAAAATTTTATGTAATTAACTATTATTTTTTTTTTTTTTTTAAATTCAATGCTCTTATTAATTTTTAGTCAAAAACAGAAAACCGGATGCCAAAATGTATCTTAATTTTTGAGAAATTTAGAAATGTTATAGAAAATTGCCTAAACGGGGGGAAATAGACACCCCTCCCACACGATTTTTTTCTTGTCTTAACTCCACCTACACGCTCAAGCTTTTTGGTGCACCTTATACCAATCACCCTGTATATTTATAAGCACTCTTCAAAAAGAAACTAAGATTTTTCCAATTCGGTCCGTTTAGACAACTTACAACTTCCTGCAATGTTAACATTTTCTTGTTTAGATATTTTTTTCTTTGCGCTGCATAAATTGGACAAACTCCAATTACGTGAAAACGTAATTTCGATTTTAGGTTGCTATTAGGTTGCACAGGGAACAGAATTGATTAAAACTTCCGGTGTAGGGTGCACCGTTTAGACCAAGAACTTCACATCTAGTTTTGAAAATAAGTGAGATATCTTTGTAACTATGAAGGTCAGAGAAATAGTTTTCAGCCATTAAATTATAGTTGAGTTGTGCATATAAAATTCTGCTTTCTGATTGTTGCGCCTCGGCTATCAGCAAAGCCCTTTGCGTGTCTTCAAACTTCTCAATTACACGATACAACCGAACTTTTAATAAATCCCGATTACCAGAAGTTATGCTTAAATCTTCTCCGTAAATTTTTCCAAGACTTCGCCACTTCGCCATCCACCAGTCCTCATTTCTAATTTCATACAGTAGCATTTTTTTTTGTAAGGCGTGTTTCTGGAAAGTCGAGTACTTTTAAAATGTAATCTGCTTGCTATTTAAGCGTACTAGTGTAAAGTTTGGGTAAACCTGTTTCTAAATAAATAGCATAATGTTCTGTTTTAAGAGGTAAGTTGAACAATTTCTTTATGAAATTTCTTTGAAACTTTTCAATTTCGTCATAATCCTTGAACCCCCATACTTGTGCAGCGTAACAAAAAGTCGATTTCACTACAGAATCGAAGGTTTTATGCTTTGTAGAAAGGCATACATGCTCATTAAAAAAAATATTTTTCCATGTTGAATTGATGAGGTTCTGAAAAGATTTAACTTTTCCCATGATGTGGTTTTTGAAGTCCAGCGTTGAATTCAATTCAACTCCCAAATATTTATAATTTTCTTCAACATCTACGCGATTTCTGTGCAGGAACCTATTATAGTTCAGTGTTGAGTAACCACGATTACTATTTGCAAAAATCATTATTTTCGACTTTTCTGTATTAATGACTAGTCCCCATTTTTCGCAGAACAAGCAAGAAGATTAATCATTAACTGCAGGTCTTCAGGAGTTTCGGACAAAATCACCAAATCATCAGCATATAATAATACATTTACAATCATTTTAGCGATTCTCACTCCACCAGGTAGTTCGAATACTATATCGTTGATAAATAGAGCAAATAGCAGTGCACGTTTTAAACCACTCTGAGAAATGTGTGCCATCCCAAACAGCAGCATTGGTTTCGCAATACAATTCTAAGAACTTTAATGAATTTTGTAGAGTCCTAGTTGAGAGTTTGTAAAAAAGTGCGTTTCTATTAACAAGATCAAAGGCCGCCTTAAAATCTTATAACTTCTTTTTTCTGGCTTGAAATGTAACTATTGATGTTAGATTAAAAATTTGATCAATCGTACAGTAGTTTTTTCGAAATCCTGCCTGAAGATCTGTAATTATGTTCATTTCGTCAACCCATTTTCGAGTCCAGTTGCAAGGACAGCACAAAAGAGTTTGACAATTGTATTCATAAAATAAATCCCTCGATAGTTTTCGACCATATTTAATGCTCCTTTTTTGTGGATTGGAAAGATCACAGATTTTTTAAAAGAATTTGGCACAGTAGCATTGAAAAAGATGTTATTATAAAATAATTTAAGATGTTGAAGAATTGTGTGCGATGCATTTTTGAAAAACTCGTACGGAATGCCATCTTCTCCTGGTGCTTTTCCATTTTTCGATTTGCTTAGGCATTGTTCTATTTCTACCAAAGATATTTCACTATCAAGGATTTCATCAGTGACAAAAGGTTCTAGAGTTTAAAAAATGGATTTTGTTTCATTGCAAAGTAATTTTTGAAAATGTAGAGCTAGATTTTCTGCAGAAACACCTGTGCCTATGCTAAATCCCGATCCATTTATCGCCTTCGCTACTTTCCAAAATTCTTTTGAGCTTTTAATGTTTGCAAGTTGCTTAGCTTGGTTGTTGGCGAATTCAACTTTCTTGATAAAACAAATAGTTTTGAAAGACGCGTTGCCTTCAATGTACCATTTTTTTAAGACCGCTGAGTTAGCTCCCCTCCATCCGTGTAACAGCGCAAAAGATTTTTTACGTGCTCTCATACATTCTGCATCAAACTACTTCTGTTTTTACACTTGCATTCCAATAGTTTTTTTAGTTGATGCAAAACTTCTAATACATGACGTAAGTAATGCTGAATATTCCTCTGTCGATTCTGTATTTAACGGCACATTTGAAAAGAAGTTATCTGTAGCTTGAGTATAGAGATTCGTGTTTTGGATGTTCCAGTTTTTCCATTCAACAACTATGGGTAGATCGGAATGAGTTTTAACCTGAACTTCAAACTTGGTAATGAGATCTACCCAGTCGTTATTAACTACACAGTCTATGACCGACTTTCCTTGACCTCCAATAAACGTATAATGTCCTTCACAATCTCCTTCAGCACATCCAATAAAAAAACATAAATCGTAAGTTCGGAAAACATCGAGAATCTGATTACCGCTTTGATTACACACGCAATCCTTTGATTTTCTGTTAGTATATATTGTGGAGCGGTTCCTGTCTTGTGTCGTAGTTGGTGTCTGCATAATTCCTATCCTTGCATTAAAATTGCCAATTACCATTAAACTTTTATTCGACAAGTGAAATAATAGGTTATTTAATTGTTCAGAATCTTCGATCCAATGAACATATTACTCTGCAGTAAATTTTTAACAATAGTATGTCCACCCACACAGATCCATGAAATCGTAGTTTTCCAAAATAGAGTTTTTAATACCAAAGAGGCTTCCTCCTTTTGTTGCTGTACGGGTTGCTGGTGTCCAGTGTATTTTAAATCCTTTAAAGTTTTTACTAAACTTGTTAAAATGATATTGGACTACATGCGTTTCGTATAAGAAAAAAAAATTTAAAACTTTGTACATATTTAAAGAAATCTAAATATAATAATTTATTATTTAAACCTGATATGTTATAAGATAAAATATTTTGAAAACTAATACTATCTGAGCTGACGGCATTTTTACATCAATTTTGTTTACTACTTTCTACTCCTACATTTTTCTTGTATCAATGGGATAAAACTTCTAGTTGGCCAAAGCAAACGAAGATCCCCATATGCATTCCCTACTGCCTGTGTTATATAATTATTCCAGCTTAATGTACGATCAAAGCATAAACCAAGGTTCCTTGCTGTATCAACATAATCTACATGAGTGTTGTTGAGTCTGATCGTTGGAAAGCAAGAAACGTCAATAAGTCTTTTAGAAATTACAAGGCACTTTGTTTTTTGTGGATTTAGAGTAAGTTCACATTTAATGGATCATTGATTTATTGAAAAAAAACTCGTTTATTTTATGGAAAAAAATCTTCAACCAAAGCAACCGGAATGCTTTTCATTAGTTGGAGGTCGTCAGCAAAATGTTTACTTAATATTTTTATAAACATTTTTTTTTACAAATTTAAAAAATGGCAATTTAAAGTGCTAAATAATTTGAATTTTATTCACAAAAAATAATTTTTTTTAGCCAAGCCGTTTTACAAATATTGAATTTACAAAAAAATACATAAAAAAATTACTTAAAACTAAAACTAAGCATTTCTGCAAAATGTTATGTTATGGTATCGAAGTTTTATCACATCATCTTTCCGAATTTTTTTTTTTAAATTAATTGACCCGTTCACGAGATAGCTCAAAAAAAAAAACGGTTTATGGGGGGTACCGTTAATAGGCTTGCAAACATTTTCTTTTTCAATTTAAACGAAATACAATCAGATAAAAACCATCTGTAATCGTTCGGAGCCGTTTTCGAGAAAATTAAGCTCTTTCAAACCCATTATAATCGCAAGTAAAATACAAAGGTCTGTAGCTGCACACAATTTTAAATGCCTGATGTTTGAAAAGGCTGAATAATATTAGAAGAAATGGGTATTGAAATAAAATTGATGCGTCTGATCTGTTTAATTGAATCTATTGGCTAACGCTGACGTTCTTACCATCTGCGAACATCTAGACTTTTGAATTTTGAACATCACGATGAGTAAATTATACAACTTGAACGATATTGTGATCGATTTTAATTTAAATTATTTAAAAAACTGTCTTCAGAACCAGTGCTCCAGGATCGTAATTGCTTCTGTGTCATATTGTAATGTTGTTTCATTTTGATTTTATGTGGTCGTGTTTTTACGTGCATGTGTTTTTGTTTTAGGAGCATTATGCTTACTAACAACTAACACCTGCACTAAGTGATGAGCTAGTAGAACACATTATTATGTGTTGGCAAAGGGTTTGGGTCAAAATTCTACTTTTCATAATTCTCCAAATAAAATTTTAAAATTTTTAACATTTTCTCTTTTTGTTATTTGCGGAATTTCGGTAAAGGAGTATACTCTTTTTGATTACACCTGTCAGTGTTGGGAGGTGTAATCAAATAAGGAGATTATTTCATAATTAAATGTATTTTAAAGTCAATTGTGCAATGTGTTATCTTGAAAATATTTTTGTTTGTGGAAATTAAGTTTCTTAAATTAAATTGACTGAGGAAGAGTGTATTCATGCTCGAAACGTTGCAAACCATTTAACACCTAGTTTTATTGACCTGGAGCCTGCTTAAACACAATATTATTTATTTTTTTTACTTTCGCAACACTATATTGAAAAAAATATTGCTTTAATTTATTTCCAATCTACTGAAAACTAGATGGTCCTACTGCTTTTACTTTAAAAGATAATAAATAATGAAAAAAACATGCCTCTACATAAAGTCAAGAAGAAAATATAAAGTTATTTTTTGTTTCTTGTTTGTATGGGAATGTAGGTATCGTTCTTTTCAAATATCATGAAAAGTAAATGTCGTAAAGCCATCTGGTTTTCAATAATTGATTGGAAATTAATGAAAATATTGAATTGTGATCGAAAAAGGTACTCACAAAGTTTTGTTTTTCAATAGAGGGATGCCAAAGTAAAAAAATAACTTAATGGGCTCCTTGTTTAAAAATTACTGAGTTTGCGCTGATATTAAAAAAAAAACTAGTTGTCGTACAAAAAATTAAGTAAAAATTACTTTAATATTTTATGTTGCAGATTGAATTTTCAATTCAAAAAGTTATAAATTGATCCGTGTTAACTGACGTTTAAGTAGATTGAATAGTAAAATACCAAAAACAAAAAATCATAGTTTTAATTAAATTAAATTTTGAAAATCTGATTCTTCGATATAATCTTTCAATAGATTCTAGGTAGTCCAGTCAAATAGTGTTTGGACGAGGAAAAAAATACAGAAGTTTTTTTTCTCACTGAATCCGATTTTCAACTTTGCTACTTCGCACGGATATGGCTTCACAACGAAAATCACAAAAAACACCGAAAATTTCGACTTTTTTTTAGTTTTTTACCAAAAAATCATTTTGAGGGTTAAAGAACATTAAATTTCCAACAAAAAAACTTCTATTAAATTTGTATTATGGTTGAACCATGTAGCCGCTAGAGCGCGCTGAAAAAGCACTAAAATTTCCGCTTATGCGAAAAAAAAGTTTTTGTGTTATTTATTCGCTTGTCACCCGAAAACTATGATTGTCATAAAAAAAGTTCTGGTTAAACGTAACAATAGCTGTAGCACTATTTCATTTCAGTTGGCCGAATTAGCGAAGTAGTAGAACTGTATTCACTTCACAGGCTAAAAAACATTATGTGGTTCAATTCCTTTGCTCGGATATTTATTATTCGCAATAATAATTACACACTTCATCACAGCTTTTCTTTCTCTTTAAAGTTGCGATATTTACCCAGTAAATCTGTGCCTTGTTTGTAAACTTTAATTGGAAAGCATTTTAAAAGTCCAAGCATTGCGATGTTGCTGAAACATCCAATGCCAGTTGAATTTTTGGAAATTATCAATACTCCCCACAATAGTAGATATCGGCGGCTGTAGATATCAGAGTATATCTACTTACAGTGAGTAGGGACACTCTTCGCACACTACCAAACCTCAGGCAAAAGTGAATAACATTTTACGAGAAATGCATGATGGATCTACAGGAGGTCATTTGGGCATCAACAAAACTCTGGAGAAAATTCGAGAAAATTCTTTGCATGTAGGTGCAAAGAAAAATGTGGAAAAATGGTGCAGATAATGCGACACTTATGCAGCTCCCTAGAAAACTTCAAAGTAAAATGCAACAGTACAACGTAGGAGTACTTTTTGAAAGAATTGCCATCGACATCGCATAATAACTATTATTATTATGAAGGGTTTATTGTGAAAATTAATATATGAACTGAAATCTAATTATAATTTTCAAAAGTATATGAAACAACAGGTACACTTGAAAGTAGTTTCTTACGCATAAAAAGCAAAGTAATTTGTTTTACAACAATTCTCGTTGTCATGGATTACTTCAGTGGATTACTTGCACTGGTAATGAAAATAAGGAAACCATTGCGACACTTGTGCAGCTACAAAGGGACCTGGTAGAAAAATTCAAAGTAAAATGCAAGTATTAAATCGGAGCACATTCTGAAAGAATCGCCATCGACATCGCAGGCCCATAACATGAGTCTAACAGTGGAGACCGTTTCATTCTTGTTGTCATGGATTACTTCACCAAATGGCCTGAAGTGTCTGTTATTCCAAAGCAGAAACCACAACTGTTTCGTGTACAAGATAGTGTACAATTGAAGACGAGAACAATGCCTCTTCATCCACAATACGATGGGATGGTTGAACGTTTCAACAGGACACTCAAAGAACACCAAGATTGTATTAACCTTCAAGTCGCGTTTACTATCAACGAGACTGGAACCAACATATTCCTCTATTTTTAATGGCATACCAAACTGCGATAACAGCACTACAGGACGCACTCCATCAGAAATCTTATTCGGTACAAACATCCGGCTGCCTAGTGAAATAAAATTCGTATATCCTATAGCTGTGTAATCCTTACCAGAAAAATGGAATGTCACCAAAACTTCAAAAAACTGGGAAGGACCATACCGTGTTGTTACAAGGATCAATGATGTGCTTTACCGAATTTAGCGAGGTCCAAGAGGCAAATTAAAAGTTGTTCACACTGATCGGCTATATATTTAAAATGGAGAAGGTGAAGATGGAATTGTTTTGATCGAACAATCTTAGGAGGAGGGCAATGTAACGTTTTGTAAAAGTAATACAAAATACTTTTTGATTACTTCTTAACTTTTGATACAAAGTTTAGTATCAACACAAAAATTGGATGTTTTCTTGTAGTCTTGATACAAACCATTTAAAGATTTCATCAAGTTATGACTTACCTAGAAACTTCAAGTGCATTCTGACCTAGAATGTTCTTCAGTCTAGCTGAATGATAAGTTATGCCACTGTTGAATACTAGACTGCCCTTCTGAGCGAAAAGGTCTTAACTCAATTTTATTTTTTTTTAATTTTTATGTTTTGTTTGGTCTCGTACTTAGAAACCTGATAATAAACTTTAATAAAAAACGTATATTTTTTTTAAAACAGTATAAAGTAATTAATTGTACAATTTTTGTCTGAAAGAACTGTCGAAAAACTACGAAAATTCGGAATTTCTCAACATGCGTCGCCGAAAATTGTAATTTGAGATGAGGCCTTTTCGCTTAGGAGGGCAGTATAAATAAAGCACACCATACCGCAAAGTCAGCTTGAATTTTGAATTCAGTGTGTTAAAGTCTATATTGTTAAAAGATATTAACGTTTTGTAGGTAGAAGTGTTTGATTTTATTAAGAGAAAAAAAGTGATCAAATAGTGAAAACTATTGTTTTGTGAACTAGTATGATGCTAAATATTGTCTAGTATGTTGCTTAATCGTTTAAAATTTGCGCCTAAGTATCTAAAATACTATTTTGTCTATTTGGCAGTCTATTTTTGTTTGTTTTAGCTAATCTTAGAAACGGCTGAATCGATTTTGACAGGATTTTCACTGTTAAATAGCTGATGTTGTAAGAAATAACAAAGGCCATTTGAAGTACACTATAAATGGCGGCCGGGTGACTTCCATAATACATGGAGAAATTAGTTTGATTTATGTAGGAAAAAAGAAAAACAAAAAATTGGCAAAACAAAAATATAGGGGTGGAATTCAGTAAGATGATAGATCATCATTTTCTTTAATTTATTATTCTTTAAGGTTTGTAGTGATAAATATATTACTTATAACTCAACATAAATATCATAAAAATAATCCCTAACCAATAGAATTTCTGTGGTTAACCAAGTAAAATGTAACCACGTTTTCTCTTTCAAACGATATGGTTAATAAAACAACATCTGATGACTTCGTCCTAGTACTTCCTTTGGCTGTTGCTCAATCAGACAAAGAAGATGTTTCCCCTAAAACTTCTGCATCATCTCTTCATGAGCACGGTGCAGTTGCTAAAGAAGATAAAATAAAAAGAGGGACAGAAAACTTAACATTGGCTAAAAGTCTTCCCCCTAAACGAACCAATCTTAAGAGTTATACCTACAACCTACTCCTACTGCTACAAACTCGCCTAATTCTTCTCAAATGGCCGTCTGTCTTTAATTCCTGTTTCTGACACAGATGGCGTTAATGAATGTGAAATCTATTTAAATCGTGTTCTTATAATAGACCCTTGTCCTAGAGCTATTAAGGCTCTCCCTAAGGCCAAATCAATTTTCGTGTCTCGTCGGAGCCCTTATATTAATGTTGACGATATTGTTTCCCATCTAGTAAAAAGCATTCCGAATATAGCGTCTGTAAAGGGTACAAAAATAAGTAGGGCAAATCTCATCCTTTAAAATCGTTGCACACCCCACATTTTTCGATTCAAACATTGATCCTAATAATTGGCTATGAGAACTCTCTTATTAAAGAGTTCACTGCTGTTAGAAAGAATATAAATGAGCGCAATGTTCCAAGATATCTTCTCCAAAAAACTAAATAGGATTAATCTTTTTTACCAAAACGTAAGAGGGCTTCGCAGCAAAACTGCCAATATTTATATTAACTCCTAAAGTTCTTCACATGACATCTTTGTTTTAACAGAAATTTGGCTGAAATCAAGCTTTTTAGACACAGAACTTTTTAATAGACTGGTTGACGAAATCTTTGTTAAAATTTCTGTTTAAAATTTTGCTGAAAAAAAAACAAATTTCTGTTAACTTACTGGAACTGAAATAACTAGGCGAGTTCAAATTTCTAAGCGCTCACGTGAGCAAGGGAATCCAAATATTTTCAGGCTCAGTTTTTTGACAGCAATAGTGTAAAATTTCACTAAAAAAAAAAATTAATTTCCAGTTTCTACGAGGTAAATGAATAGAACTACTTGTGCTAAAAAGCATGTAGTATTGAGTAAATTGAGTCTAATGGTTGTATAAAACTTACTTTTTACTTTTTTGTTTACTTACTTACTTGTAGGGAACTTACATAGGAACTTACTTTTAAGTCTCTCTTTTGTTGTTCAATTAGCAAGCGCTCCAAGTCAGCCATGTCATTGTGTTTAAAGAAGTAATATTTACTTCTTGAAGCGTCTAATCCTTTTTGTATTGAGAAATTAACGGATTCGTCACTACAGCATATAATAATAATATTAAATTATGGACACATGGAAAAATAAATCATTTTTACACAAAAATCACATCCGTTCTTTTGGAATATGCAGGGATTGCACTGGCTATAGTTGAAAAGCCATACGAATAAACAACAGCTTCTTCAGTTCCCATGAATTTGGCAAGCCGGTCTTCTAATTCCAGGTGAACATCTACGTTTTTGACATTTACAATATTAAGCTGTGCTTTCAGATGGTGTTTTGAATCCTTACCAACAGTTCCGTAGAAACCTCTTGGACCGCAAGATCCCACTCCGTATTTTTTCAAGCTCTGCACTGCATCTTCAATGATTTTTTCGTCTTCCAATAGACCCAGGTAGTTATGTGTCGATAAATTCAAACACTTGTAACCATCAACTACAATGTACTTGCCCACTTTACCAGACACCATTCGTGATTTTAGACCAGGATGATTTGTGCGGACCTCTCCAACAAGATCCTCGGGTTCAAATCCAGCAATTATTACTTCTTCCTCCTCGTGTGTATAACGTTTGCGACCATCGCGCTTATAAAAGATTATCCAAAGGACGAACAAAAGTAGAAATACCTCCAACCCAAGTGTATAAAAAGGAGTCTAATTTTGAAAAGCATCAATTAATACGGTCTATTTAGACAAACATTTTGGACCTACATTTTTGATAATTCTTTCGATTTCATTGAAAATATAAGGACCACCAGCCATAACTATTAAAATTACGTAGATTTTAACATGCCACAAACAAAGTTAATTGTAAGTACGAATAAATCAAGAAGTATTTTTGGTGGAAGTAGTGTTAATTAGAATAATAGCCACAGAATATTACAGTAGGTCCTATAACCAAAAGCAAAAGTAGGAAATCGAAAATTTGCAAAGTAAAATTGAAAAAGATCTATAAAAAATGATAGCCACTTAAAAACAGAGTGTATTCAAAGATCGAAATTTGAATCTAAAACTACGTTTGTATGACCGGATTACAGAATCGGATTCAATCTGAATCGAAATTTCGATGCAGGTATATGGTGACACCGAATCGAAAGATTGAATATAAATTGGATCGAATTATCTTTTTGAATGCATTGCAGTGAAAATAAATATTATAAAATTATTCACCAACATGAAAAACAAAACAAGCAAAATATACCGCGAACGGTCTGGAAACAAAACTGCTCTTAAGTGCCTTGCACATGAGCTACGAACTGCGTATGCGAATAAATATTTTAAAGCAATTTCAGGAGCAAATATGGATTTACTTTTACTTTTACTAGTAGTTAAGTTAATAAATGATCCGATATATACATATTTCAATAGAAAACACCACAAAAATCAGTTAAAATTAGATAAATGATAACTTTTATATTTTCTACGCGACCAAAATCATTAAACGAATTGTCAAACGTGAATTCGCAATCCACATTCCACAACAACAGGACGCGTTCCACACATCGGCGCATTATTCTAACCTCAAATTTACCTGTTTCTGTATTAACGTTTCGCAGCTGGCAGCGACTTCTCTTGCGAATAAAATGTCAAACTGGGCGATAAGACTGGCCCTATTGAGGATTGGTAAAGATGAAATTGAAATACGCAATCCGTAGTAAAAATTTTAACTAAAGTACTATTCACATGAGCACGAACAACGACCAACGAATGAACGAATATTCGTCGATTTTGACATTTCTTTCACATGAGAGTTTTTAATTCGTCGCGAATGACGTTTCACTTTGACAATTGTTTTTTTTTTCTGTTTATCATTATTTTGTTTTGTTTTGAAAACAAACTATTACGAAAATGCGGTCGAAGCTATATTTGTTAAAAAAAAAGGTTATTGGTGTCCTTGTTAATAACCAAAACAAGAAAAAGATTTCATGTGCATCCACTTAATGCAAAGAATGATTTTTTTAGGTTAAATCCGCGCGATTATTTTATTCGTTGCGAGTGTGGATCGAAGTGGAACGCGAATAAAGTTTGACAGTTCGTTTCAACAAGAATTTTTTTTGCGACGAATAAATTTGTTTTCTTAAATTTATTAATATGTGATATTAAAAAGTAAAAGTATACATCATAAATCAAATAGAAACTATATTGCTATCGTTTTGTTAAGAATTTGTGTGGAAATATGTCTTCAAACGTATATAAACTCACATTTTCTAATTCATTCGTCGTTCGTTGGTCGCGCTCATGTGAATAGTACTTAAGGACGTGTGCGAACAGCGTTAAAATTTTATCCATTGGCTTAATTATGACACTAGTGTGGTGAATATAAACATCAAAAATTTAGCCTGCTCCGGAGCAGGCTAACATTTTAGCTAGTTGATAATTTTCTATGCTTATGAAGGAGAGAGGGAGACAGTCGGAGTAAAGTGTTTGTTTTTATTTGCATTTATATTTTTGTTTGTTCTTAGATTTATATCGAATTTCTCGTTTGTTTTTTTGTGAATTGTGTTTTATATTTAACTCTGATATTAACGATCAATTAACGGATTACACATTTTTAACATTTTTTTTTCTTTTTATTGTGAAACAAATTGGTTGTTTTTATTTTGGATGTTCAGCTGACAAACCAGTGTATTGTGTTTGATTTAATTGTTGGATTCTTTTCATTTGGAGTTATTTTTGTTTGTTTTATATTAATCATTAATGTCGAATTTTCCGTTAGTGTTTTTGTAAATTTCGTTTAATTTTACTTCGTTTACGTAAGAAGAATTATTAAAATTAACCGATATACTTTTTTGTACATTAATATTCATTATGTAACAAATTTTTTTTTAAGTTCAGCTGCCAAACCAGTGTTCTGTACCGCGTTAAAACTTCACATAATTTAAATTATCTTACAAAGTAATTCTATTTTTTTCTTTAACAAAATAAAATAAATCTATACACAGAAATAAAAATGGAGTGTCTGTTTGTAATGTAAAAATAACAGTATTTTACTACACGCATATGAGAGCATACACAGCCCTTATAACAAAACACGCAGTTTTAAAATGTTTGTCTGTCTGTTTGTCCTGGCTAATCTCGAGAACGGCTGGACCGATTTTCAAGAGACTTT
The DNA here is from genome assembly GCA_951217065.1 of Baccha elongata. Taxonomy (NCBI): domain Eukaryota; kingdom Metazoa; phylum Arthropoda; class Insecta; order Diptera; family Syrphidae; genus Baccha; species Baccha elongata. The sequence goes on from OX578272.1 coordinate 199,446,435, forward strand.
CACTGACAGATAGATAATGTCGATTTTTTTGCATTATATCGTCGGATATATAAACTGATCAGAATCGACAGAACCGATTTTGATGGGACCTTCATTGCTAGATGGCTGATAAAATAGGAAGTAACTTATGACGCAAAAATCCCATTTAATCCAGTTCGCACACCAAAAAGTTAAACATTTATTCACCTAAACTCAAACGTCAAAAAATAGCCAGAGGATAAAATTTTAACGCTGTTCGCACACGGCCTAAGATATCTTTGCTCTTTAGTACAAACTTGACTACTATAGCGCCACACGTATATGAAAAAGGTTAATGGCGCTACGGGTTGTCAAAACTATGTCCAAATTAGCACCACTGATCTCTATATATACTATATATTGAGATCAGTGATTAGCACTAGTTACCTTTGCTCTTTAGTAAAAACTTGACTACTGAAGCGCGGCAAGTATAGCCTCCAATCACTGATCTCTATATAATAATGTTATTGGTTATTGGTGGCTATACGTGTGGTGCTGCAGTAGTCAAGTTTGTACTTAAGAGCAAAGATAACTTAGTGATAGTTTTGACAACCCGTAGCGCATTTAAACTTTTCCATATACGTGTGGCCCTGTTTTAGTCAAGTTTGTACTAAAGAGCAAAGATAACTAAGTTCTGATTTTGACTACCAATGGCGCATTTCAACTTTACCAATCCTCAATAGGAGATTAAAGGCTATACGTGTGGGGCACTGATCTCAATATATATAATATATAGAGATCAGTGGTGTGGGGCTGCAGTATTCAGGTTTTCACTTAGAAGCAAAGATAACTTAGTGTTGGTTTGACAACCCGTAGTGCATTTAAACTTATCCATATACGTGTGGCGCTGTAGTAGTCAAGATTATACTAAAGAGCAAAGATAACTTATGTGGATTTTAATTGGAAATTTCAGATAATGCAAAAAGATTTTTTTGTTTGTATCATTTTATTTTTGTTCATGTATTAATTGGCGAGGGGGAGATAAACTGAGTCCGCACAACTGATCTCTATATACAAATAAATATAGAGATCAGTGCTCTGCACTAACTTAAAAGTTGACAGTCTCACACATTGTTGTGTATATGAAAACAAATGAAAAAATCTCTCTTCGAATCGAGATTTCGAGATTTTGATCTAGACGTAATCTAGATTTGATTTTTTTGACCAATGAAACGCAATTACCAGTGTCACTTCGAAGTGGAGGGAAATATGAATCCAATGGATCATTTAAAACACTCCCTTTTTCAATTGTGCATGAGGTAGTTGACCAAAAATTGCTTACATTTATTTTTTGTAACTTCAAACCAAGCAAACACGCACTAAAAAGTGTTTTTTCAATATTTGTTCCTTATTTACACTATTATTAAAGTTCTTGAAATATAAAAAAAATTAAAACACACTGCACGTTTTGTTTTATATGACTTTGACCATATCGATGTAAACAATATTAATGTGGTAGTAAATTGTGACAGCACTCCAAACACTCCCAATTCAATTCAGAAAGGCAAATTAGCACTCCCAAACATCACTCCGAACAGCACTCCATCAACCAATTTAGGAAGGTTTTTTTCACTCGGAGGGCCCTCCGAACGTCCACTCGAATATGACATAGGTTAGGTTAGGTAAGGTTAGTAGGGGTGATGATACTGTTAAACCGTATCATCTCACTCGGATCTCTCGGATCTATTGCGCTCCCCAGATTGGGTAAGAAGAATATAAGGAGTAAAAGAAGGATGTATAGAAAGGAAGAAGGAGAGGGGATTGTAGATACAAAGGTGAATAGATTATATTAGTTCTGGAGTGCCTCCTTGAACCATCCTAAGTTCCATATTCACGAGATTCCATATTTAAGAGAGGCCAACTTACTGAGCTGTATGTTTATTTGTTGCACTTTCATCATTTTGTTTGGACTTTGCTTTGTCATTGGCTACCGTTACCGATCGCACCTTAACCTCGTTTATGCCTATACATAGCTTAAACCCTTAAGATGGAAGAAGAGCCATAGTCTCACGGTTGAGCATGATAATGGCTTCTTGGCCTGTGTTAGTAGGCTCTTCCATCTCCAGAACTTTTCAATCTGCACTTGGAAAGTCGGGGTTGAGTCTTCTTAAGAAGAGCTAGCCTTTCCTTCGTCATGCGCGTGCCCGGGACGTTAATTCGGACTTTGGGTCTGATTGGAAGGTCATTTTTAAGGCAACTTTTAAAACTATCCCTTCAGACAGTTTACTATGAAATTCATTACGATAGGTGAAAACTTTGAAGCCTTTTTAAGTAAGCAGCTCATCATTTACAAAACTCCAGTAGTTTTTCTTCCTCTGTAGCACTCTGTAGCCCACTGCTCGTCGTTTTTCAGAGCTGCCTTCATTGATAATGGTCGCCTGAAGGCTCTCTTTAATCACGCTCGCTAGCGTTTCGGGGCTACCTGTAGTTTTAGGTTTCTTGTTTTCCTCATAGTTGGGTTGGGCGCAGCTTTGTTAACCTCTGGGCATTTTGGACCATTGAATAATAGTCTTTTTGCTATTGGTCTCACCGGGTTGCTTTTCCCTGCCTGTTTTGAGGTAGAGGCACCTTCATTGTAGGTCACTTTGTTGCTGACAAGTACTGGCTTAGCTGGAGTTTCGTTCTTGGCCTCCGTTTTTGCTTATAATTTTAGGTCCCAGTTCAGACGTTTCCATTCACGGAATTTTACCTTACTCGGGTCACCCGCGCCATACCTACGTACTGTCCTTAATGCATTTTCAATTCTTTTGAACTCTGATGAGCGATTTTCATCCTTATTCTGGTTATTTGGTTGCTCCAAATTTATCTTCATCGGTTTTGGCCCTTTTATCATCATGCTTAGGTTAGGTTAGGTTTATGTGGCTGTCAGGAAGACTACTGACACACTTAGACCTCAGATAGGTCCGTTGTGATACCACGAAATGAGCAAGGGAGTACCTCTTTAATTAAACCAGTTGGAGCTTCTTAAGAAGCGATGTAAAGATAGAATATCTACGTTGGACAAATCACTAGGATCGTCGAAAAAGAAATTACCCAGGTGTAATTTACGTCTTTGGGAGAGAGCTGGGCATGAACAGAGAAGATGGGTGATAGTCTCCTCCTCCTCCTCGTGCATGCAGCTTCTGCAAAAATCATTAGAGAATACGCCAAGTCTTATGGCGTGTCTTCCTATGAGGCAGTGTCCGGTTATGACACCAATTACGGAGCTAAGATGTAATCTGCTCATACATAACAAACATTTAGTACGTTTCTGATCTAACTTTGGCCAGATTTGTTTTGTCGCTACGCAGGTAGTAGTGTTTGTCCACCTTAAATTTGTTTTCTCTATGGCATTTAGTTTTAGCATGAGTTTGCTTGTAGCGATAGGTATACCAATATTCACCTTGTTAGGTAAAACCGGCAATAGGGTTCCATTTCTGGCGAGTTCATCGGCTTTGCAGTTTCCCTCAATGTCTCTGTGTCCCGGCACCCAGAAAAGGTGAATGTTGAACTGTTCTGCCATCTCCATGAGAGATTATCGACAGTCGCGGGCAGTTATTGACTTTGTGGAAACAGCACAGATTGATTTAAGGGCTGCCTGACTGTCTGAAAATATACGGATATCCGATGGCAGATATCACGTTTTCCCTTAACCAGGATAATACCTCTTTAATCGCCAGAATTTCCGCTTGGAACACACTACAATGGTCAGGGAGACGGAAAGAGACTTAAATTTAGTCTGTCTGAGTACACGCCACCACCAACCCCATCTTTAGTTTTTGAGCCATCAGTATAAACATGAACTGATTCATCTTTCAAGAATCTCTCATTTTCCCAAGTGGATTTTGGTGGGATGGTGACTTGAAAATTCTTGTCAAAAACTAGTTGGGGTATAGAGTAGTCGGAGTGACTTAATTTTGGTCCGAATGCTTTCAGAATAATGGAGTGAGGCTGACCGTTGGACTTTACTTAACTTGTCACGATATGTAACTTTGTCCAGGGCAGTCCACCATACTGCTACCCCGTAAGTTAGTATCGGTCTGATGACCGCTGTGTAGAGCCAGTGGGTTATGTATGGGGATAAGCCCCATTTATTTCCGATAGCTTTTTGCAAGAGAAGAGTGCTACTGTGGCTTTCCTAACTCTTTCTTGTATATTTGCTTTCCGATGTAGTTTCTTGTCCAAAATAAGACCTATATATTTAGCTTCATCTGAAAAACTTAGTGGAGTTCCCATAATTGATGGGGGACTTATTTGGGGAATTTTATATTTTCTGGTGAAGAGGACAAGTTCAGTTTTGTTTGGGTTTATGCCCATTCCGCATTTTTCTGCCCATTTATTTAGAGCATTTTGCATTAATTCAACGAGAATTTGAGCATGTTTTCCCGATATTGCAATGGCAACATCGTCGGCATACGCCATCACTTTGAAACCTTCTTTTTCTAAGCTTTCTAACACATCATATACGACTATGTTCCATAGAAGTGGTTAAAGGACTCCGCCTTGAGGTGTACCTCTGCTGACAGATCTTCTTTCATGAGTGCCATCTAAGGATGAATTTATAGTTCTACTTTCTAGCATAAGATTAATTAGGTCATTCAGTGAACCATGTATACCTAGTTTCTTCAGTGACGCTGTGATTGCTCGATAGCTGACATTATTGAAGGCGCCTTCAATATCGAGAAATGCGACTAGAGTATACTCTTTATGATGTACTGAGTATTCGATTGGACGTACCAGTGTATGTAAAGCCGTTTCTACCGATTTTCCTTTACAAATAAGCGTGTTGTGCAGTAGATACCAGATTAGTATCTATAACATTACGCAGATGGATATCGATCAATCTCTTTAGAGTTTTGAGAAGGAACGATGATAGGCTAATTGGTCTGAGATCTTTAGGGTTTACCTGGCAGCATTTTCCGGCTTTGGGTATGAAGACAACCTTTACCGCTCTCCATAAAGAGGAAATGTAAGTAAATTTTACGCAACCAATTAGGATGATCTCTAGGATAGGTACTATAATATCCGAGGCAAATTGAAGCTCTGCAGGTATTATGCCGTCGGGCCCGGGAGATTTGTAAGGATCAAAGCTGTTTATAGCCCATTTCAGTTTATCCTTAGAAATCAGACCAACAATATTTGTCTGTGTGTTGCTTGATAATGAATCAATGCTATTTATATTTTGTGAGCTACCTGAAAAATGGGTGTCTAGTAGCAAGGTGAGCGATTCTTCGCAAGAGTTGGCCCAAGAGCCGTTAGCTGTCTTTAGGGAGCTAGGCATTGTAGGATTTTTTGATAGAATTTTTCTTAATCGTGAAGCTTCTGAAGTTTCTTCTATTTTTCCACAGAAGTTCCTCCAGGAGGTTCTTTTATTATTCCTTAATTCTTTTTTATAAATTTTTAGGAATTCTTTATAAAATTCCCAGTCCAGACTATCTCTAGAATGTTTAGCTCGGTTAAAAAGTTGTCTGCACTTTTTTCTGAGCAGTTCTAGTCCCGAGTTCCACCAACGTGGTTTCTGTTTTCCTCTTATTTTAGTAAGAGGACAAGAAATGGACATTGATTTATTGAGAGCTAGGGTGAGATCTTTGACTTTATCATCAAGATCATTTTTATTAGAAGGGATACTTAAGAGTGATGGTCTAACTAATCTTACTTAAGTTTCTCTATATAGTTGCCAGTTGGTTCTCCGATAATTGCGGAAAACTGGCTGTTTTTTAGTTTCTTCATCAAGGCAAAATTGGATGTATCTGTGATCAGAGAACGAATGTTCCTTAGAAACTCTCCAGTTTTTGATCTTGTGATAAATCGTGTCGGAGACAAGAATGATATCTAGAACCTCTTGTCGGTTTTTGGTAATGAATGTTGGTTCATTGCCAATGTTACTTACTATAAGGTTAGTACTTAGAATAAAATCAAATTATATTTATTTCTTAAAATTACTACACAATTCTCACAATTTTGTTTTCAATCAATTTGTCAAGAATGATAAAAAAAATCAGCTGTTCTGCGTACTGCTGTTTTTGACAATTCTGTGAGAACGAGAAAGAGATATATCGTTGTTACCTAAAAAGCCCTATAGGGGAAAATTCGATCCGGTCATTCTTTCGACCCGCGTCGTTCTAGTGCATATACCTGGATCGAAATTTCGATTCCGATTGAAACCGATCTTTGAATCCGATCATAATAAACGAACTAAATAAAAATAAATGAACGTACCCACCCACATGTTGTTTATCATATAAAAAAGAATTCATCTTAAAAAATGGTTCGTAAATTGAAATACCATGAACAGAAATTACTTAAAAAAGTTGACTTTATTACATGGAAAGTTGATAATGGAGCTAAAGAAAATGTTATCCTTCGCAGATACCACATTCGCAAACGAGAGGACTACACAAAGTAAATATTACGTTTTTTGAGTCTTAACTTAACATTTATGTATTTCTAGATACAATAAACTGTCTCGCAGTGTTCGTGAACTTGTAGATAAAATAGCAAAACTCGAAAGCAGCGATCCATTCAAAGCAGAAGCAACAGCAAAGTTGTTGGAAAAAATACATTCGATGGGTTTGGCTGCAAATAAATTGGATTTGGAGATGGCAAGTAAAATATCAGCTAGTAGCTTTTGTCGGCGACGATTACCAGTAATAATGGTGAAACGTGCGTTGTAATAAATTATATAAACCAACCATTACATTATATTTCTTGCAGAAAAACTTTCAGAGAACATAAAGAGTGCAACAGATCTAATAGAACATGGACATGTTCGTGTTGGCCCAGACATGGTAAAAGATCCAGCATTTCTTGTCACTCGAAATCTTGAAGATTTTGTTACTTGGGTTGATGGATCAGCAATTAAAAAGCATGTATTAGAATATAATAATATGCGCGATGATTTTGAGTTGTGAATCAAGTGTGTATATTTTCATTAAATTTTCTGGTTTGTAATTATTTGATTTTTAATTCTTTGTTAGCTGATCCGGCAGACGTTGTTCTGTGTTCCTATTTTTATCCCTTGAAACATTTCTTGGAATCAATGAATTTTGAAAATTTTACTATATAAATTTATTAACTATCTACTAATTATTTAAGTATTTACTTATTTTTTTATTTTAATTCTTCACATTCAAAAGGCAGACTACGTGTACCTCATTTCATTTCGAACAGGAGGGAAATATTACTATTATTTATTAGCATGTAATCAAAATTACAAGAATACAAATTAACGATCCTGTTGCATTAAAAATTAGCAGTATTTCATAATTGAATTTGTTTTAAATATGTGTTTGATAACAGGTTTAAGTAGAGAACAATTTTCTAGAATGTGTTGTAAATCCAAAGTGGTGTTACATGTAGCACAAACTGGAGAAACATTTTTGGTATGAAGTTGCAGTAAAAAAAAAACAGGACAATATTTATAAAATGTTTTATTTTGGATGGTAATAGTAGATGGCATACACCCTAAGTTTATCAAAGCCATTTTCCCATCTTTGACACCAAGTATGTTTCCCGATCAGTGAAAAATGGCCAAAATAAACCCGTTTGTTAAGAGTGCACATGTTTGATTTCCGACCCATATCAATACTCCCTTATTTATCAAAGGTATTTGAAATAATTGTTCAAAACCAGATCAACGGTTACCTACGTAGTAAAGAATTGTTATCACCGAAACAATCTGGTTTCAGGGAAAAACATATTTGTTCAACAGCACTTATAAATGTAAAAGAAGATATACGAGACTCTTGATGATGGAAATATTACTTTCCCTATAATGCTGGACTTTTCGAAAGCATTCGACACGGTTTATCATGTGAATCTTTGCAACAAGCTATCTCGTTTGGACAACTTTTTAAATTCTGCTGTTAATCTGATGAACTCACATTTAACTGGACAGCTGGCTATATATGTTACCACCATGTCAAATTTCCTACCTACCTAAAAAGGTGTTCCCCAGGGATCAATTCTTGGTCCCTTGTTATTTTCCCCGTACATAAATGAACTTCCTTAAATTATTTCTCAATCTTCAATTCAAATGTACGTAATTGACGTCCAATAGTACAAAGCTGCCTTCTTGGATTAATTGAAGACTCTATCGATTATTAATGAATTCGCAAATCATTTCCGATTCTTCTTTCAACTGGCACTATGTATGAAATGAGAGTCGAACAAAATAAGTCCAAAAATATCCCACAATATTTCCTATTTTCGAACGAGTCTCGCATTCTATTTGACATTGAAAATGGAAACAATTAACATTTTTTTTTGTGAAACATTTTAAATTAAAGCAAGTTTTTGAATAAAAACATTAATTGATCATCGTGAATATTGTTGTTATTGAGTTTTATCAGATGCTTTTCAAATGGGAAACAAATTGGAACGAGAAAAATGCGATGTAAATGCAATACATTGTACATAATATGGAGGTAGGTATAATGGTGCTTATAGCAAAAAGAATGATTAAAATGCAAATGTAATAAAGCGATTATAGTGAAATGTTTTCTTTTCAGTTTTGCAATAAAAATAGCGCTTTCAGAAGATGAATTTATGTGTTGATCCTTTAAAATATGTTTACAAATGGTGTGCTTCGTTATTGTGTTGGCCAAAAATAATGAATTGAGAAGCTTTTGTGTTCGCACTTTCAAGTGATTCCTCACGCAGAAAATTAATTATTGATTAGTTAAAAACAGTTAAATAAATATTAACAATTACAGAAAAATATGTTTCCATTAATTTTTTAATTTAGAAGGTTTGCTCGCAAACACATTTGCATGCGAACAATATTATGCGAATTCGAATGGTTTTGACATCTACTTTCGAGTTGGGTAGTGCCAAATTTGCAAAAGGAAATTTTTTCCATTAGACTTTCGTTTATTAGAGCGTTCTTATAGAATTACAGAGTTCCGATTTTGCGAATTCGAATATTTTAATTGTAGAATCGAATTACATAGTTGGGCCCCAGGCAAATGTTAGCTAAAACATTGGTAATACCAATATTGATTTATGGATGTGAGATATACTGCAACTGTGACTATAACAGTAGAAGAAAACTAAATGTTGCCTACAATAGTATAGCTAGATACATATACGGGATCAAAAGATATGGTAAGATATCGTCCTACACAAAAGCAATATATGATCTTTTTTTGATAACATGACGGTTCACATGTTTAAACTCTGACCGCCAGTTTTTCATTAACGCTACTCGTTTATGGAATAGTGTACCTAGAAGTATTAGACGTATTTGTGACCCATTAAGTTTCAAAAATAAGCTAACGGCTAATTTAGACAGAAACTCAAAATAAGTCAAAGTTAAAATTGAAATAAAATTGCAAAGAAATAGTTTTCTTTTTACTCAGAGTAACAAAACAACAAGAAAATAAAATGGAGATTTAAGTGAGAAAAGAACATAAATAAATATTGAATAAACTGTGTTGTAAATATTGTAAATATTAATTAATTTCAATATTAAAATGAATTTAAAATAACTTAATTATTTGATAAGCTTTTTAAATTTCAAATTTGTATTGTATAATGGGTTAGAACGGTATTACATATTGAAACTTGTATTAGCTTATAAGCAGCCACGTAACCGAAGCGATTTTAATGTTTCTTTTTATAAGAATTTAACCTATTCCATGTACATAAAGCAAACCTTTCTCGGTCATTCAAACGACCTCAGTTATCGTACACATATATACATAATCTGTGGTCAGTCGAAATCAAAAGATTTTTCGTCTAACTAATGCACTATATTATAGATTGATGTAAAAAAATGATTTTTTGATTTATGATTGACCGTCTAAGGTTCGTTTAAAAGATCCACTCCAGAAATCATTTAGCAAACAGGCAAATTGTATTTTTCTAGTCATTTGTCATTTATTTTTCTAGTTTTTTGTGAGAAAATTGATTTTATTATGTATGTAGGTATGTACATATTTCTTCTATTTTTACTATCTGGGGCATATAAAACAAAACTACAAGTACTTGTAATACAAGTGTTTAAGTATGCATTCTATATAGGAAATGCATATGAAAACACTTGTAGTTTTGTGTTATAGGCTCCTGGTTTTTGATGTAAGCAAATTATTGAATGAATTAACAAACAGGCAAATCGTATATTTCTTAGTTATTGGTAGGTAGATACCTACATTTTTTGTTAAAGATCGCAAGGGAATTATTGTTTTGTAGGTAGGTACCTATGTATGTTTAAGCAAAATTTATTTTCTTGCAATAAAATTTTTCGATGTCTGTTTTTGTAAGAAAATTGATTTTGTTATTTTTTCTATTTTAACTACCTATCTTTGATGTAGTAACTATCCAAGCAATTATTTTGTATGAGGTAATTTATTAAATTCTTTCAATTAAGTACTTATGAAATATTACCTGGGTACGACAAAAAATAACGTTGGAAATTAATTTCTAATGTCGATTTCTATGGAACTTTTTAAACGATCGGAATGCAAACTTCAAGCGATATTTTATCAACTCTGCTTGAATGTGTTCATGTATGTTATTGCTCTCATTTTGTCCGGCTAAATGTTCAGATTTTTTAAAAGTGTTCGGAAAGAGAAAAATGTCCTTTTTCGTTCCATGAAAATTTACATAAGATGAAAATATGAGCATTTTAAAACTAGACTAGAGCGAGTAGGTTGGGTTAGTACTAGAAAAAAATAGTACGGGTGGGGTTATATATATCTATATGACTAGGCGAAGGGGACAATTTTCTAAAAAAAAAAAATACTTAGAAATGAAAAAAAAAAAATATATAAACCAACGGTTCAATATACAATGCCATGCTTAACATTTTTTGAAATACCGAAATCTGTTCTTTTATGTTCTTTTTAAAAAAAGCTGTTTAAGCAAAAAGTTTTTGAAAAATTAATTTTCAAACTCAAAATTAAAAAAAAAAAATTGTGCTAGTCGTTTCACATTTTTAAGAAAATATAATCAAATGTCTTTAGATTTTTAAAAAAAAATAATAAACACTGCCGAGTAAACAAACAAATTAAAAAATCTTCACCATTAGATGGCGACAAAGAAGATGTTAAACGTATAGAATTTTCAATAATAGTGGATATTGCTAGATTTCGTTCTACATTTGTATTATAATAATGTTCTTATGCCCAGTTTCACCAAAATACACCTAAAAGCATTTTATTGAACGGAGTAATAAAATTTATTGGCATTTTAACTTAAAATGATGTGCACCAACACTAGAAGGTGAATTTTTAAAAATGAAGAAACTTGATGCCAACTTCGGATTTTTATTCACCACACATGGGTCTCTATCTTTAGAGCAAGCGAGAGAAGAGTATCAACACAGAGGAGCTAACAGAGAGGGTAATCCTCATTTTATTTGACGTTACCTACAAGCTTCGACATCAGCTGATCTCAGCTTAGGTGAAAAAGTGTGCGTGAGAACAAAGGAAAACTGCACACACTCTCACCTAAGCTGAGTGGTGGATTAATTTTCCCGCCTTTTTCAAAATCATCAGCTTTTTGGGTCTGTTCACAAACTCGTTTACTTTTTGGTTAGGCTGTTCCTACACCAGTAACTCATTACCTCACTAGTTGGGTTTTCGTTTGTTTGTTTCGATATAAAAAGAAATTTGGGGTAAGAAATTTCCCTCCATTGAAATACTAGTACCTAATATTTAGAAGGTTGAATCATATACAACAAAAACACTAAAAGCAAAACATAAGAATGTAGTACACGGAGTATAAAAAACTCTGACGTCCCGTACCAATGGTGTATTTGTGTTACTAGCGCAACATTTAGCGATGTTGTTATATCCACGAATATTTCGGTAGTAGGTACACCGCATGTTTACCCAAAAAGACACATGTGCAAATGTAACCAGAAGGATTGCATTCGATGTGGTTACATAAGAATGCACATATATTTGGTGCTTACGTATGGCTAGTATACGGCATGTAGTCAAGTGTTTCACTGCGTACACTATTTGACATTTAAATGTGGTTTCCTAGTACACGAAATGCAAACATTTATGCAGCGAAACATTATTTTTGGTGTTGTGTTCTAGTTCAATATAAATTATACAAGAATATACAAGAAATAATTGAAATAATTTGTTTAAAGTGCCAATTACAAGAAGAAACATTCCAAACTGAAAAAAATTTTAATTTCATTACAACTCTTAATATTAAGAAATTATCAAACAGTTATTCGCACAAAAAGCCGTCTCCAGAACCAAAAAATATATGAAAAAAACTAAAATATTCTTTGAAAAAACACGAAATAAAAATATATTTCCAATAAATATATATATAAGTTCCGATTTTGCTTCTATTACGAGAATGGCGTAATAGAGTACCAGCTGAAAATACAAGTGTGATCGTAGCTTAGCGTGCATTTATGAACATATCCTTATTCGGGAGAATTCTACCTCATTTCATGAACAAAATCCACCACAGCTCATGAGTTTAAGGGGAAACGTGAAACTTAAAAAAAAATCATGAACTGATTGCCGTGTTACATATTGGAATTTTATTTAATAAAACAATCTGTAATATTTACAACACGTTTAAAAACATTCAGAAACATTTATTAAAATAAATCTGATGCCGCAAATACTGGTTAAATCAATATGCTTTTTATATTTATACTTCTAGAGTTTTTAAACAAGATTCAAACTTTTTGGGTCTGTTCATAAACTTGTTTATTTGTTGGTTAGGCTGTTTCTACACTGGTGACAAGTTAAAGTTAGGCTTATAATGAGAAATACTATATTTGTATTTGCATTTTCGTTTGTTTGTTTGTTTGGATATAAAAAGAAAAGAAGTTAACGAATTCCCTTCAATTAAACTATCAGTTCAAAACCTACTTGCAAAAGAAAACGAAAAACAGTTCTTTTTTGGCACCATTAAAATCGACATTAGTCGCTTTCATATAATAACATAGAATATTTTTTCCGTTTTTTAATTGTTTCAAACACATAAGTAAACATTTTACTTAAGCAATTTGAAGCCAGTAAATAAGTTTAAAAGGTATACAGTCTCTTTTTACTACTGATGCAATAAACGCGCAAATGTAAAAAAAAAAATTATTTTTAATTGTTTTCATAATTTAAAGATTGTTTTTGCTTATAACTATAACCATTGGGGCAAAATTATAGTCGATTTAACTCGAAACTAAAAGCAATTTAATGTGAAACTTGGTTAAAAATACGTTTTTCCGTATTATAAACGGCATAAAGTATACATTTTCTTAATAAAGTTGTCTAACTTTAAAAACAGCAAACCTTAGCATTATATTTTTAATGCAGCACAATAAAATCTCTGATAGATTGACAGCTCACTCATGTGGAAATTTCAAACTTTGCTCGTAGGATGTCGTTACTATCGACTTGTGTTTTTTTACTCGAGTAGCAATTATACTTGAGTTAAAAGGCAAGAGAAATAAAGAAAAACAAATACAAATGTATACAGAAAAAAATTGTTCGGTTGGGGTTGAGGGATGTTCGTTACATGGAATTATTGCAATAATAATTACTCGATATGATCATTAAGCGACATCTACTTCGGTGAGTTTGAAACCATCTTGATTTCTTTATGTTTATAAACTCAATGTAATAATCCGGGAATGCGCAAAGCTGTATCTGATCTTGCACTTCTGTCGTGTCTTAAAAAGCTTAGATACGTAAATAAAGTACAAGGATATCCGATATTGAAAAATAAAAATAAAAATTGAAAAAACACGAAATAAAAATACAAGTTGCTGTTTTGCTTCTATTACGAGATATGCGGGCTAAAATAGTACCAGCTGAAAATACAAGTGTGATCTTAACTTAGCGTACACAATTTATGAACACACCCTTATTCGGAAGAATCCTACCTCCATTCATGATCGAAATCCACCACTGCTCATGATTTTAAGGGGAAACGTATTCATATACACGAAATGCAAAAAATCTAAACATTGGGTAACCGGAGGGTTACCCAATGACGTAACTACAGATTTTTATCTTAAATGTCATCTTAAAATGGGCACACAAAAACTGTTATACCTTCTATGGGATACACTATCCAGTTATATATTGAGATCACTGGATTCCGCCAATTTTATTGCTGAAATGAGCATCTTCTTTAGCTAGACCGTTGACGACCACCTTTAATTTATCGCTTTCTCAGGGTCAGTTTCTTGAGAGTTGGAAATTCAAAACAGGATATTACTAACTATAGACCTATCTGTAAAAATTCAGCTCTATCAAAGTTATTTGAAAAGATAGTCTTCGGTAAACTATCTTTTGAAATAAAAAACTATTGGTCCCTATTGCGAGTGTCGATTGCTGAACGATTGCTGAATCGGTATTGCGAGTGTCGATCATGATTGATACTTGTCTATTTTGCGATCGTTGTTGTCGACGCCATATTCGTGATCGTTGCGGTGTTAAATGGTTATGAAACAGTTCGTTGCGGAACAATGCATTTTATAATTTTTGTGTATAATCTTTAATTCAGGCTAAGCAAGTTTCAACAAAAAAGCAGCTAGATGTTTTGGTAAATTTCATGGAAGTAAATAAAGAAATCGCTACAGGAGTTTGTACATAAATCATGGAAAACAATAGATGATACATGGATTATACAATATATACACAGAACATATTATAATATGCATGTTGTATTTCTTTGTGTGCGACCCATCAATGCAACGAATAACACCAGGGAATCCAAACATTTCAAAGAAATACAAAATCTTAATGCGTTACACAATTTTATGATGTTGGGAACAGATGAATTTCGTATGGCAGCTCTTACTTTTTCATTATTTTGGAAGGAAAGCAAGTCTCTAAAAGCTGGTTTAGTTAATCGAAAATAATTTTAAAAGCTACGAAAAAAGGTAAATAAAAAGAATCCCAAGGCCTATTATCCTGCTCTAAGGGATTGGAAGCACCTCTTATTTGCCTTCGTCTTCCGATGATTTCTAAAACCGAACTTCTTGCGTTTTTCTCTTCAGATTCAGAAACACTCAACCGTACATCATCCGTATCCATTTTTTTTTCTAATTTTGTACAAAAATATTATCCCAGGAAAAATTCAGTTTTTTTCAAATCTCTCTCAAACTGAATTTTATGCAAAAAAATGTTAAGATTAAAATTGTAGCTTATATGATTTTCTACAAAAAAGTCTTCTGACCTTTCATCGTACCATCAACCGATTTCCAGAAAAAAGTGTTAAATTGTTGCAAAGTCTGTTTTTTAGACAAAATTGCACTTTTTCACTAGTATTTGGCGCTTTTTGCTTTATTTGTTTGTAGGAACTTTAAGTGCCATCTTGTGCTTCATATTTAACTTATGTGCGATATACCAAATATTTATGAAATCGGTTAAGTCGTTTCGTAGTTCCGGCCAAATTTGTAAGAAGCCGGTTAACACCAAATCTTCGTTATGTGCATCTTTAGCCAAAATATTGAAATACAGTTATATTAACAACCTTGGTATAACGTACAAAAAGTTTCATTAAAATCGTATGAGCCGTTTTCGAGATAATTAGAAGATACTAAAACCTTAAAACCATTTTTCCAAATTTTCAAAAAAACGGCTCATATGGTTTTGATGAAACTTTGTGTAAGTTATACTTGCAAGGTTGTCAATATAACTGCATTTCAAAATTTTGGTTTTACGCGTTCCTAGACACAATTCTCGTGATTTCATTTTGTTTTATGAGCACTTCAATAGAACGAATTACGGTCGTAATTATCCAATCTCTCGTTGCATCAGGGAAGCTAATTTGGTTTGCAATAATTTAGACTTTTTGATAGTTGCACTAGAGATACTTTTCAACTATATGTACGTAACTTATTAAATATGCCACCATTGTCATATAGAATACAAATTAATAATTGAAAAATATTTATTAATTTAAAATTATTATAATATCTTCTTATCAATTTAGTATTTAAGAACTAATTTTTTTCTCTGTTTGATGAATAAAGTAAATAAATAAAAGTATTGATATTGAAAGCGACATGTATTTAGATGACTCATTGCTGGCGGATTGGTTGAAGAGCAAATAAAAATGTAAATATTTTTTTAAATAGATATAACAAGATTAAAGTTGCTGCCAAATTCAAAGTATAGTTCAAAAGTAACTGTATTCATTTACATTTTATTTGTTTTTTTTTCTTTTTTCTTTAATGAAGTGATAGGTATAAGCAAACCCATACTTAATTTTCAACTCTCATTGAGATTCAGATACTCTGAATCTGAATAAATATTTAAATACAAGACTGTTGATAAATAATAAATCTATCTAAAAAATGTTCACGTATGTACGTATATATTTAATGTATGCTTTAATAATCACTATCGCAACTAAAACTACGTAAAGTTACATTATTTTTTTTTTGGCCGTAGAATACAACCTTCCTCCACCGCGACCCAAAAGGAGAAGGAATGGTTAAGGTCATCCCTTATCGCAACCTAAAAATCAGTAAATGAAAACGCAAGTTTTATTTAAAGCTTGTTTTATTTTATAATAGTGATACGCCACGTAATATCATCAGATCATACATTTAGATTAAATAATTTTTCCTTTTTCCATTTAAATGAATTCTCCTTCAATATTACTTTTCATTCCATTATATATAATAACATTTTGTTCTTTTTAATACTTTATATATAATATAATTGATGTTGATAAACCTCATTTTCAAATATATATATATATGTATAATTGATTTTAAATAGCTTTGAAAGTTATACACAATTTACTTTCAATCATACTTACGGTTATTGAAAATTTTATTAATGTTTTCGAAAGAAATGCCGTCCTTTTGTCAATAACTTTTCAACACATATAAATTTGTTAAATAAAGAATTAACTCAAACCATTAAATAATAAAAGCATATTAAACAAGTATTAAAAAATAAATTAAAGTATTTTATTTTTTAATTTCGAATCCGAAATCTTAACGTCAAAAGTGATCTTGGACCATTTACGCAAGACTTATTATTGTTTTTAGTTTGCAAAGGTGTTCGAAGAAGTTTATTTTGCTTTCTAAGATTCTTAAAATAACTACTTCGATTTCTATAAAAGCGAAATAGTTAAACACATTCTTTTACCATTGTATATACATTTCTATAGTATTTTCATGCTGAATAATCACCGCCTGGCCATCTTGAGAAACGTGTTATAAACACATTTTTAGGTTCGTGCATTTAATAGTTGTCTATTCTGTAACCCTGACAACAGTCGTAAACATATATTATTTTTGTTTTGTTTACGACTCTTGTCAAGGAAATATGGATTTTAGAGCCAATAAAATACATTATATATTATTAATTTGTTTCGTAGACGACTATTGTTAGGGTAACAGAATAGACACTTAGTAAATGTAAGAACCTCCAAATGTGAAGTTAACAACTTTGTTTAGATGGCGCTGCTCCATGGTTGTACTATAGAAATGTATATACAATGCTTTTACCATGAATACTTAATTGCGCAAGATAAATTATGTTTGCATAAAACAAAATAAAATTAGATTTTCTATGTAGTAACACGATTTAAAAGAACAATCCTATAGTTTGTCCTGAAAAGATTGTCAGTACAAGAAAACCAGGACGTTTGCATCTCAGTTTGGCTGCAGCGAACTGCATAAGTCTATCCCAAATGAAAGCTCATATCATAAATAAATTACTTTGAAATGGAAATTCAAAAAGAAAAAAATTAGGCTGAGTACGATAATAGCTGTTTTTGCAGGTTGCAATTTTTGTGAAACGGAAGGAATTGGAGCCAAAAAACTTCTCCGCCTCCGTGAACGGTCAAAGTGACAGTTATTCTTTAATGAGGAAACATTTGTTGGCGCACGTCTATTCTATTTGAGCACACCCCTATAAATGATTTTGTTTTTAAACCAGCTGTACCAATACCATAACCATAAAAGACCAACCAGTTTGACACCACGACCTCACTCGCTCTTGTTTTGGTATTCAAAAAGGATTTATTCTATAAGCTCTTGCCACACAATCTATAGAAAAAGGAATATTTGATGTTGGTTAGATTAGAAAAGGTAACATTATAAACGAACAAAACAACGAATAATCCTGATTGGATGATCATTCCGAACTCGGCGGTGTGGCATGATACAAGAAAACAAGATATCGCAAACAGCCATAAGAGCCAATTTTAAACGACCTTTGCACGGTCAGTCAGAGGACGTCAGTCATCTACACATATAATCAGTCATCAGGCAAAATCAAATATTTTTCGTCAAACAAATGCACGCCTTGATGTCAAATGACTGACAATGTAAAAGTCGCTTCAGCACTTGCTGAACAAAATGTGTGACGTAAAAAATCTAAATCTAATGTGAAATGGCCCGAAGTTGCATTGCTGACACATTTTAAAATGCAATTTTCTCCGTGTTGAAATCAAAAAAGTCAAGTTAAATTATGTTTTTGGGTTTAATGACCTATTTTGAGATAAAAAATTCAACTTTTGAATTACATTTTAATCAATATAGCATTAAAAAGCATTCGAAAAATATTATAATAATTCAAATAAATAAAATTCGAAATTCTCTGTGTTAAATAAAACAAAGAGAATTTTGTATTTTAAAATGCATCAGCAATGCAACTAATGGTATTTCGCACTGGATTTGTATTCTGTTACTTCACACTTTTTGTCAGCACCACCTGTGTGGTGCGCTATCTTGTTTTCTTGCAGCTGAAGTGAAACGAAAAGTCCCATACAAAAATAAAAAAGGGAAGTCATAAACGAAATTTTTCGATCTTCTTTCTATTTGGTGGTACCATTGAGTTTATACACATAAAACTCAAGGTACGCTGCTCCACAGTCATGAAGAAATTTCTTCAGAAGTCCGGTAAGTCCGTAATTAAATTTCCAAGCCTAACCAGGCGTTATGTGTGATTAATCTTTGTCCAACACTACGAAAAAAAACATCCCAACGTGTTTCACTTAAACATAAACTTCTTTCTTTAAAATTTAAATATAAAACCACGGTAAACACTATTATTTTCCTCGAAATTGCAAAATGTTTAAAATGTTTGTTTTATGTTAAGATTATATTCACTGTTTCTCAAATATTGGTTTCTTTTTTAATTGTTAGTTCGAAATAATTGTTCCTCTCCTAAAAAATGTTTTTTTTTTTTGTAAAATCAACAAACAAAATATAAATAGATAAAAATTGAATAAATTTTGATTTATGTAAGCATTGCACAAAAAAGTATATTCGATAATATTTGTATAACCATTATAACATATTATTGTTTCATTTTATTTTGCATTAAACCACATTTCTTCTTGATTTCAGCTTCACTCAACGAAATTACCCTAGCGAGTTATTTGCTCAGTTTTTTTATCTATTTTTTTCTGTTTTCAACTATTTCCTACATGATTTTCTGATCATTAATTTTATATATATGTATCTTGTTAATATTGAAATATTTTTAATATTTAATTTTTTAAAAGTATTTTCTTGTTTTATTAAGTTTAAATTAAATAATTATTACTATCATTTATTTATGTATAACTTTTCAGTAATTAAATTAATAGCTTCAAAAAGAAAAGAAAAATAACTTTTCACATTTATAATAATATATGTATACATATTTCTAAATATATTTTCATTTAATAATATATTTTTGTCTGTTATTTGAAACACATCTACATTTATATACGTTTAATTTTCTTTGGTTTTTTTTAAAGATAGGTTTGGAATTCATATTAGTGCAATATGTCTTGAAGATTATAATAAATTAAAACTTAAAAATGAAACTAATATGGTAAAATATAGATCAAAATCTACAAAAAGTTATAAATTAGGTAAAAAAACATCTTTTTACTATAAAAATGCATAAATAAATAATTATATCACTGAATTAAAACAAAAAAAATATTTATAAATAAATTACTTGTTAAAAGATTGTTATGTATACTATGTACAATATAATTTAAAAATATATTTTGAACTTATTTTTGTTTTTACTATCATTTAAGTGAGAAAACATACAAGAGCTATGATTATTGAAATTTCAAAGTAAAAAAAAGTGTACTGAATATTAATAGGTAAAGTTTATATTAAAGATTTTTTTCTATTATGAATGTATTTTCTATTTTTTCATATATATTCTTGATGGAATCCCTTAGACCCGTTTGCTCAGAAGAATCTTAAATATTATTTATGTTTAACATAACTTGGTCTACGTAATCTCATTTAAAATTTTACCATCCTTATAAATAAGACTCGTTTTAGCAAATGACCCTTAGTTTTTGAATTAGTTTACAAGAGTTTTTTGATGTTTGATTTGGAGTTCCTGTTCTTCTATAAATATTAATTTAAATATAATTATCTGAATGTCATTTTTCATATTTTATTTCAGTAAACTAATACGGATTCCATCGTTATTGTATCTCATTTGTTCGGATTTTGAGATATTTGCGTTTGGGATGCAGTCTCTAAGGTTCGTCGTGCCAGTCTTGACCTAGAAGTTAAAATTATTAAAACTTGAATAAAAATATTTTCAATTGAATATGAATAAAACAGTTTAACAATTTTTTCCCCCTTATGATACTCTCCAATAATAACAAAAAAATAAAACAATTTCAAGGAAAAAATAGAAATCCACTTGATTTAGCTAAATCCTGTAGTTAATTGTGTGATTTACCATACATTTTCATGATTTACATTTACGTGATTTAGACTAGTTTTATTTTAAATAACGTATTTGTCATCGTAAATCTTTTTAAAAACAAACTATAACATATCTGCTTTTTACTCAGTGCTTTATTCAGCAACAAAAAAAAAAAACAAAAACAAAACTTTAAAACTGTCAAAACAAATTAAATTTTAATGTTCCCAAAAGAAAAAAATATTGTTCTCAGTAAGTTTTCTTGTGTTTTTATTAATTATTTATAATTAAAAGCTATTTTACAGGAATGACTATCTTTACAGGAATGTCTGACTGAAGACAAAACCAAAAACAAGAACGATTTTAAAGGAGTTAAGATTAACATAAATCTCAGACTAAAACAGGAAATAGTTCATTGGGAACGCCTTTCATGATTTATAAACCATTTAGTTTTATTTTGGATTTGGAAAATAAAACATGTAAATATACTAAAGTTTTGTTTTCGTTTTAAGATTTAAAATTTGTTCAAGCAGAATTTGGAGCGATAAGAAAAACATGTTTTTAATTACACTACCGGTCAAAAGTTTGAGACCACCTCTGAAATTTGAGAAATATCGAGTTTTAACCCCTAAACTGAAGTTTTAGGAAAAAAGTTAATACGTGAAAAAAGTGAAGAGCATGTCTAGTTGTAAATGATAGAAAAATATAAACTAGTTTTGTACTAAACATAAATTATTTATTTAAAAAACCAATAAAAGCTCTAAATTGAGTTTTCATCAAAAAACCCTCCTTTAAATTCAATAACTTTTTTTACAATTCTGGGCAATCTTCTTACAAGGTTTTATATTTTTTCTTGTGGAATATTATTCCAGCAATTTTGTAGAGTTTCCCAAAGAGCAGATTCCGATGTTATGTGGTGATTCCGGACATTTCTGCCAAGCTATTCCCATAAGAGCTCAATGGGGTTAATATCTGGAGACTGCGGTGGCCATACCATTACTTTTAGAACTTCCTCAGCTTCTTTTTGTTTCAGGCAAAGTTTTGAAGTGTGTTTCGGGTCATTGTCTTGCTGGAATACAAAACCTTCACCGATTAATCGGAGTCCAGATACTAAAACGTGGTCTTCCAATATCGTTTTATAGACTTCTTTATCCATTCTTCCGATCACTCGTGTTAGATCTCCTACTCCGTCGAAGGAAAAACATCCCCACACCATTACTCAACCGCCTCCATGCTTTACAGTTGGGACCAAACAGTCTGGTAGCATCTTCTGTTCAGCACTGCGCCTGACGTACACTCTGCGATTTGAGCCAAATATCTCAAACTTGGACTCATCGCTCCATAAGACTCTGTTGAAGTCTTCATCTGTCCAATCCTTATGGGTTTTTGGCCCATTCCAACCGTTTGATCTTGTTTTGGGGTCGTAGAAGTGGTTTCCGCACTGCAACGCGCCCAAAAAGTCCAGCATGCCTTAGCCTTCGTTGTATCGTTGATACAGATAATGGTTCTTCCCGGATTTCATTGATCTCGGCGCGTATTTCTGGTGCTGTTTTTTTCCTAGAACGCTTGCTTATGGTGATGATAGGCAGATCTTCGGTTTTCGTCGTACCGGCGGTTTATCCTTAAAACCGCCGGTACTGGAGTAACGCTGTATGGTCCTGTGAACTGCTCCTTTGGATATTCTCAGTTTGGTGGTGATTTCTCTATGCGAATAGCCTTCTTCAATAAGGATCATAATCGCAGATTGAGTTTCAATAGTTAATTCCTTAACTTTTCCCATGTTGCGCACTTTGTTTACTGGAGAAGATCACAGTCTCAAATAAATTTAAATTGGATCAAACCGAGCATTATATACAAAATCCTGAATATGCAGGTATTCAAATTTTACATTTTTTTACCCTTTAATATTATCCCAGTCATAAAAAAATTCCAAATTGAATGTAAAAAGTCATAAAAAATAAAAACTATGGGAAATCCAAATAGAAGCCAAAAACCCAAAACTGGGTTTTTTACCTCAAAATTTCTCATAATTTATTTATTATTTTTATTTATGTATTTATTTATATATGCCTACACAATACACATTAAGAAAATAGTTCTTATAAACTAGTGCAAGCTAAAAATTAAGAATTTTTATGAAAAAAAGCTACTTAGTTATAATAAAAAAACACAATTCAAAAATTAAGTTTTACTATACATAAAAATATTCATTGAATAAATAATTAATTATCTTTTCTTTTTGAAACATATGTATATAGCAATAACAAAAGTAAGAAGAAAAAAAAATGCACGTATCTCTATTCAATTTAATTTATTTTAATTATAATTAACAATCTTAAATTAATTGATTTTGAAGATGATTGCGAAGTTCTGCACGAAATCGTACTTCACTATTTAACCTGGTCAAGTTTCGGGGCAGGGATGAATATCTGGGGTTTTTTCACTTGCACCTTTTATGAATGGTCTAAGTTAACAATGCAGGTAAAAAAATCCTATATTCATTCATAAATCCAAGCGCCAGGTACAAATAAAGCAACCTTTTGAAGGTGGTCTCAAACTTTTGACCAGTAGTGTAAGTGACCACTAATATGAAACAAAATAAAATGCACGACTGGGCCACACGAACTTGCTCTTCTAAAATTTAAATTTATTAAGTTCTGAAGAAAGGTCGAAAAATATAAAAATATGGCCTAACCATTAAACTAATGTTTTGCCAAAAACTTTGAATGCCATCTTGTGCTTAATGTTAGGTTTAAAATCTGCACCGAATTGAAAAGGAATCGGCTTAGCCGTTATCAAGTTATGGCCAAATTTGTAAAAACTGTTTACATTAAGTCTCCGTTATGTGCATTTTTAGCCAAAAACCTGAAATGCGGTTATATTAAGACTACAGCAAAACTTTGTGTACGTTACACAACAAGTTTTATCAACATCGTTAGAGCTGTTTTTGAGAAAATTTAGGAAAACTAAAACCGTTATATGGCAGGTACCCGTTATAGCCGGGCTAAAACAAAAATTATAATTTCTCCTCTAGGGAATCACCAAAAAGTGCTATATACGAAATTTGAACTAAATCCGTCAAACCGTTTAGGCTGTAGGTCGGTGCACACACAACCGCACATACGCACATCCGCACATCCCCACAGACAGACCGACGACGGTAGGCCGGCATGATGAAATCTACTTTTTTAGGCTTCTCTTGTATCGTAATGACAGGTTTGATTAAAACCTCGATTTTTGTTTTTACACGAAACCAATACTTGCCCTATTGAGCAAGTAAAAACGTAACCGTAAATGAGTCCAATACTGAATTTAAGCTACCACAAACTGAGGGAAATATGGGTACAGCTCGAAAATAAAAATAAAAAATAAAATAAAAAAAACAATTGCAGAATTCCTAAACATGAAACTGTCTGTATTGTGCATCTGTAACCATTCCTTAATGCAAATGCAGGCATCGATAATTTCAAATGGGCGTCGCGTCGCACAATGGGGCGAAATGACCTAAAGCTGGCATTAAATCAACCATCAGAGCTAGGAACATGAAATTTGGCATGATTACTCCTTGCACCAATGCTAACACATTTCATTTCGTGGCAACGCCCGTCAAAACACCCACAAAAAAAAAAAACAAACGTAATTATTATAAAAAACTTGTGTCAACGTTTTATAAACAAAGTTAAAAAAAATACATAAATATATATATTTAATTAGAAAGTCAGACAGCAATAATTAAGAACACAAATTTATTAAGAAATACATATTTTTTTAATTTAATAATTATTGTTTGTATTGAAAAGAGGAGGAATAACTAAAAAAACTCGATTTGGTTATCTAACCCCGGACGACAATTTGAACTCTTCATTATATAATAAAGCTCTTCTCTTGTTAAAGATAAACTTTTGGAAGGTGTTCGCCCTACAAAGTAATTAAAATACAAATAAAAAAATATATATATATTTTTTTTTTTTTGAAAGTGACGTCACTACACAAAGAGGAGTAAATTGTAGCAGGAAAAAAATACAGATTCTTAAACTAGACAAACCAATTAACACAAATAATTATAACACTTTGCGGCACCTCACGGACAACACAACTAAACTCTTCTGGATTATGGTTAAATGCAAAACTAACACATTATTTTAGCACTTTTCCTATCTTCAACCACAGATTAAAAACAAAAAAAAATAATTTTATAAAAATTAAACTTGTCTTACTGAGCTTACTGATTCTATTACAAAAAAATTGATTTTGATATTTATTATTTGTAAAAAATAACACGATTTACTTTTGTCACTCAAAACAAAAAAACAGGTTTGGCTTCGATGCAAAAAGTAATTTAGTGCTGCATTTGAGACGATCTGCCGAAGATCACACGATTCGGATGACTTTTCTCTTTCTCATTTTTTGTTCTCTATCCAATTTATAAAAGAAATAAAACTTCATAATTTGATTTTCTACCAGCTTAAGTGGGCTTTTGCCCCTGTATGCGTGGTACGAAACTATTTGAATGTGCGCAAATTATATAGTTTCGGCCAGCCAAATACATTTTAAATTTGATTGCGTTTGCATCCGAGCAATAAGGGGAAATCAAAGAATTGACGGCACTTACGGGAACTTGACGTAAAATTTTTACATTTTTTTGTTTTCGACTATATTGGGTAGGCCTTAAGCGAAACTTATTTACTTACTTAAGGTGGCGCTACAGTCCGAAGTGGACCAGGGCCTCAACCAACAAGTTTCTTCCAGGCGGCTCGGTTGGTTCTCTTCCACTTGCGTGCGCCACCTGCTACGCTGTCCTCCTATACTGCGCCCTCCCACAAGGTTGGATTTAAAGGTCAACCGGGCCGGAGCATTGGTATATTCGCTCTATGTGACCGAGCCACCTTAATCGTTTCTTTCACTTTTCACTTTTTGTTGCTCGAGAGAGTTGCCTTCTTAGCACAAAGAATTAGCGATTGGCAAGAGTAATTCTTCGTTGAATCTCAGCACTCGTGTTATTCAAGGAGTTGATAGCGGACCCTAGGTACACAAAGTCTCTGACCACCTCAAAGTTATAGCTGACTATGGTGACGTTTTGTCCAAGGCGTTGGTGTTGGCTGTTCTTCCTTGTTGACAGCATCAGCATATATTTGGTTTTGTCTGGATTAACCGTTAAACCAATATATTTGGCTTCCTCCTCAATACTTACGAAAGCACCACTGACATTACGTTTTGTTCTTCCCATTATGTCAATAACGTCGCCGTGCGCAAGTAGTTGGACTGATTTTCGAAATATTGTGCCTCGGGTGTTGACGTGAAAGTTTTGCACTATTCTCTCAAGGATGATGTCAAAGAAGTAGCATTACAGCGCATCGCCTTGTCTAAATCCTTTTTTGACATTAAAAGTATCAGTGAGGTCTTTACCGAATTTGATGGAGCAGCAGCGTAAATTCTCCCTCGTCATCCGGCACAAACGAACGAGTTTGGTAGGGATGCCACATCTATGCCACATTGTTCTTAATAGCTCCTCTCTATAGATGCTGAGATACTGTCAGACTCGGCCTTGAATTCGATGAAAAGATGGTGGGTATCGATTTGAAATTCATGGTTTTTTTTACAAGATATACCGTAGTGCGAATGTTTGGTCGATGGTAGACGTCAGCTGCTTTGATTGAACAGCTCGGCAGCAAGGCCATCAGCTTTATTATTCTTAAGTTAAGCTATCTTCACTTCTATAGGTTGGGTGGGTGGAATTGTTGACTGGAATGGTGCAATTTGCATAGGAGCGGAATTCAGTTCATCATCGCCGTTGTATAATTTGCAGAAATGATCTTTCCATATCTTCAGCACCGAGTGCAATTCTACTATAATCCCTTGATGGTCATTGCAGGCTTCGGTTCGGGCCTTGTAGCATTGTGATGTTCTTTTTACTTGTTGGGAAGACTTCCGAACTTCATTCCTGTTATGGCATCCCTCTATTTCCTCGATCGTGCGCTCCTCATGCTCCTTCTTTTTTCTTTTGAGAAGTCGGTGTTAATCTCTCCTCTTCTACGCGTCCTTCTTTGTAGCGCCGCTTTGTATGCATGTTGTTTGGCTGCATGTACTTGTCGACATTCTTGTCAAACCAGGGGCCTAGCATGTAACTTGAAACAATCGAGTTCAATTGATACAATCCGGTAAAGTCAGTGCTTTATTTACTTTAGCCGATTGTTTTTGATTCAACTGATAAATAAAATACATGCTGACAAATAAAATACATGCTATTATCGAATGTATCGAGTAAACTCGATTGTTTCAAGTTCCGTGCTAGCCCCCAGTGGTTTCTTTGTGGTGATTCTGTAAGTCCGAGCTCATCAGAGGAGGCGTCTCTAATTGCTTACTGGCAATGTTTCCACTGGTTTTTGATGCTTTAAGGTGGCGGCATAGGACTAGTCAAGAGGTTGCGAGTGACTCGATCGAAAAGACTTAGCGATCTCTTGCGATTGTAGCCGGCTGACATCGATTTTCCTCACAGTATTTCGACGTTTTGGCTTCGTTCTGGATATCCGTAGCATTACCTTGGCTACAACGAGGTCAACCTGGTTGACGGTCAATTGATGAGGATGTCGCCAAGTCCCCTTGTAAATGCGGAAACTGCGTACTACCTACAACAATGTTTCGCCTTCCAGCAAAGTCGATTAACCTAAGTCCATTACTGGAGGTGGTGTTGTGCAGCCTTTTTTTCCGATTATGCTACCAAAGATGTCTTCCTAGTTTGGCGTTAAAATCACATAGGACAATTTTAATGTCATAGCTAGGGCAATAATGCTCATATGTTTTGTGTCCTCTTCTCTCTCGTCTAGGGCATGCGCGCATATTAGGCTAATGTTGGCAAATGTAGCCTTGATGCGAATTGTCATGAAGGGAATTAAAATCAAGAATTTTCCTAAGTCTGCCTCTAACAACGAATCCAAATCCGAAAAGACGCTGCTTTTGCTCGGGGTAGCAGTCGCCGCAGCAGATATCGCAGTCCTTCATTTTTCTCTTGCTCAGACCATCCCATCGCTCTTCTTGGATGGATCCGCTTAGAAAGATTCTAGGGCTTCCGCCAACAGTTCGGCTGCACGTGGTCTGTAGAGTGATAAGACAATCCACGTGCGGATCTGAAGTTCGTTGTCCTTATTTCGTTTACTTAGTTCGTCAACAGTAAATCCGTCAGTATCCGAGGCTTGTTGTTGCTTCGCAACTAAAAATTCTTTACGTTGCCGGGAAGTCACCTCGATGGCACGATCCCAACCTGGAGGACCAGACCCGTAGTATAACTCCAAAGGCTGGGAGCCGTATCAACTGCTCATTATAGGCCTGAGCTACGAATATGTCGCGGTAGCCCGTTAAGAAGTGCCTTATTGGAAACACTTCTCCCCCCCTCTCTCAGATCTCAGGTTGAGGTACTAGACACCCGATGTTCACCACGGGGAGGTGAGAGTGGGAGTTGGTTTTGAGAAAACCTATGGACGTTTTGTCATCTTGAATGCATATAACAAACTTTGAACAAGCGAGCCTTACACGGTTAAACAAATGACGACTTCAGTCATCGTAAACATATAATATGTCTGTCATCATGAAAAATCAGTTTTGATTTTTCGGCAACCAAATGCACAATTTATCAGAAATACAGCCTTGATTTTACAAACACTATATTATGATTGATGTCAATGGATTGATCGTTGAAGGTTCGCTTTACGCTGTCATTGTAATAATTTTACATAGAAACAGAAAAAGGAGACGCAGTTTAAGATGAATTGTATTAATATAAGACTGAAACAACAAACCAAGTCCGTGGTTTCTTTACTCTGTTTATAGGTCCGACTTTTAGTGTTAATGGCAGAAGTCAATTCCAACGTTGTCATTATGTCATGTACACTAAATTTCACTACATTTTAAGTATGTTTTATAGTTCAATGGCTTGACTTTAACTTTAACTTAAAATTTTATTGAATGCTCCCGTTGTTGCCCATCAAATTTTGAGTATTTTTTTTATACAGGGTGTACTTTTAAGGTGCACCAAAAAGCTTGAGCGTGTAGGTGAAGTTAAGACAAGAAAAAAATCGTATGGGAGGGGGGTCTATTTCCCCCCGTCTAGGCGGGAGGGGCAATTTTCTAAAAAATTAACTTAAATCAGAAAAAAAATTATTTAAAAACAACGGTGAATGATACAAACCCTTGTTATATCTTTTTGGAAAGCCAGAAAACTACTCTTTTATTTAATTTTTAAATTAAGTTGTTTAAGTGAACAGTTTAAAAAAATTAAATTTCAAACTCAAAATTTTGAAAAAAAAAACTAAAAAAAAATTTTTAAACTAATTTTTTTCAAAATTGTATGTAATTAACTATTATTTTTATTTTCAAAATTCAATTCTTATTAATTTTTAGTCAAAAACAGAAAACCGGATGCCAAAATGTATCTTAGTTTTTGAGAAATTGAAAAAAATTGAAACTAAAACTAGTAAGTAAAGTAAAAAGTTAATTCGTTTTTTTTTTATTATTTTAATAAAATCGGATGGTATGCAATAAAAAATAAAAAAGGGATAATCCCCTAATTAATAATTGTCCTGAGCAGGTCAAACTTGGGAAAACCAAAAAAAAGTGTTTTTCTTGGAAAAAAATACTTCTAGTTTTTCTTAATTTCTCAAAAACTAATATACATTTTGGCATCCGGTTTTCTTTAAAAATAATAGTTAATTACATAAAATTATTAAAAAAATTAGTTTAAAATTTTTTTTTGTAGTTTTTTTTCTTCAAAATTTTGAGTTTGAAAATTAATTTTTTTAAAACTGTTCACTTAAACAACTTAATTTAAAAATTAAATAAAAGAGTAATTTTCTGGCTTTCCAACAAAATATAACAAGGCTTTGTATTATTCACCGTTGTTTTTAAATAATTTTTTTTCTGATTTAAGTCAATGTTTTAGAAAATTGCCCCTCCCGCCTAAACGGGGGAAAATAGACCCCCGTCCCATACGATTTTGTTGTTGTCTTAACTCCACCTACACGCTCAAAATTTTTGGTGCACCTTAAACCAATCACCCTGTATAAGAATTTGTTTCATACCTTATTTGCCCAGCTAATAGAGGATTTATAGCATACAACCAATCATGGACTTCCTTGTCGCCAAGCGTTTGCAGAAGATATCCACGATGCTTTGTGACCACACTGAAAAATTTAAATTTTTTAAATAATTTACAAATTTAAGCTAACTAAGAGCTGTGCATAAATTTACCTAAACGTATTTGGAATTTTAACCATAGCTGCTTGGTCTTCACTACATTCTACTTGTGCTGTGGCCAAATTGAGGATAGCCCTTTCAACTGGATCTTTTTCTGTTTTGTATATAAATACATAAGGACGACGAACGGTCTGCATAAAAGAGTGAATTACTCTCAATGAATGAGAAAGTATTTTGAAAGTTCATACCACCCATCGTTTTTTCCAACCCGACCCACCATGTTCTAAGACATTGAGAATCCCTTTACGTGCAACAACAGGACTCACTCGAATTTCTTCCAATTCGGGAACATAAAGTCTGAGTGGAAGTGCAGGCTGAGTTGCTGGGGCAGGTGCTTCCCACCCATTTGGTGCATCTGTTCGGTCTGGAGAGCAAAGTCTGAGAGGAAAATAAGTTTAGTTAAATCCTTACAACGAAGTTAGTTTTTTTTTTGTACTCAAGAGAATTGCCAGAAATACAACTAGCGGTCATATCAGCACATCCCTCATCACCGGGCGATGCATCAGATACTGATTGTGAATTGTCAGCCAGATCTGATTTGTTGTTGTAACGTCCTAAAAAAACATAAATTTGAAGACAAATGAGACTCATATTATTTATGTATTACCTTGTATCAATTTCAGACATTTGAGCATTAGTTCTTGTTCTTTTTGGTTGTATTCACGATTTGGTGTTATTTGCTGTGTATCTCTGACGGGCGTTTGTGGAGAAGGAGGAATCACCATATGAACCGGAGAAGTTCCAGCCCTAGCAGCAAGGTTGCAAACATCTTTTTCTGTTTTTGTAGTAGGATTTGGATTCATATCCATGCCCAAGCGTTCACGCAATAACAAATAATGTTTTACACGACCAACTTCCTCCAGTCGGGTGAGTTTCTCCAGTTCCCACTGGTGGTCAAATATTAAAGAGTCACCACGTGGTCTCCAGCCATGTAGATTTTCTTCACCTCGAACGTATGTCGAACTCGTATCAAGAACTCTTCGCTGTCGGCGTTGTACACCTTGAATGTAGAACGTGAAAACTCACATAACCGATTTTTAATTTTAATAAATAGATTTGTACAAAAAAAAAAAATATATCAAAGCCAACAAAGCAACAAAATTGTTTCAGACAACTACGCTAGAAATTTCTACCTGGACTACCTGCTTCAGATGCTCTCCGAAGAGATAGTTCATAAACTCCAGATAATCGATTGGCTTCTGGATTGCGATACTGTCCAGAAAAAAGATGCTTCAAGGAGCGCGGCCCTGTACGAGCATCGCGCCCATATATTACCATACTCAGGTCTTTGGTAATTATAGCTGGGCGAGCGCAGTTCTCCAACTAAATAAATATTATGGCTTACAAAAAATAAACAAAAATTTAAGTTAAAGTTTACCTCCAAGTAAGCACTAAGAGTTATGTAAATAGTTTCGCCTGCTTGTGTAACACGATTCAAAAGAGTCGAATTGTGTAAGCTAGAATCCCATGCAGCTTCGAACCGATAGAATGATCTGTCATCTCCAGGCACTTCGATAAATTCACCAGGAAACAGACCCAAAGATAAGACACACGAATCATCATCTATATCATCGGAAGATTCCGGAGTGCTACGAATACGGCCAACTACTAGTTCGTTAATTTCCTTCCACTTGACTTCGGGAGTTGGTTCATGGACAATCGTAATTCGAATACGCCTCTGAATGCCTTGATGCAAAAGGAATAGACCACGGCAAGGAAGATCATCACTGTGTTCGACCACCTGTGATGTATATATAGAAAAGCAAATGTTAATTTAATAAAATATAACACACCTCTTAAAAAACAAATACGCCAGGCCAACAAAATTACAGAAAATTAAAAAAATACTGTAGTTCAGTTTATATTTTTGTTTTAAAGAGTACCTTTAAGAGGGTATAAATCACCAAGTTCACGCAAAAAAAATATGTCTCCGTTGTCCGCCATTTTGAAAAACGGGTTAATGCAATTTTCTGGACTTCTGTTGGTCGTATATTTATTATCTTTTCTTTGAATGTCTATAACTTTGTTTCACAAATATTTCTGACAGCTCTTTGCCATTATTTATTTATTTATTTATTTATTAGCTATACTGCCTTAATACTAATTACATTTTAATTTGGTTTTTCATTATTTATTAATATTTAGATACAATTCTTGTTTTTTTTCAAATTATAAGTAAAAATTGTTTTCAATAGTATAAATACATTTATGCACAGGCAAAAGCCTCCCCCATTATTCTCCAATCGTTTCTGTCGTGTGTTTTCCGGAACCATAGTCTGTCGAAAACAACTAGTTCGTCTCTCCATCTTTTTGGTTGGCGACCGACTAGTCGGGTAGCATATAAAGGTGTCCACTCAGTGCATTCTTTTGACCATCTCCCATCCAGTTTTCTCTAACATGTCCTGCCCAATCCCATTTAAGTTTCTTTGTCTTCTTATCTACATCTTCAAACCCTGTCCATCTTCGTATGTTAACGTTTCTTATCCGCTGAGATCTTCTGATACTTAGGGTGGCTCTTTCCGTCGATCTCTGAGTCGTTGCCAGCTTTTTTTTCAACGCCTCGTTATTACTCCATGTTTGAGACCCATAAGTAAGCACTGGTAATACTGTTGAATCGAAGATATACTTTTTTGTAGCCTTGAGTCCAGCATAGGTTTAATGTCCCAGAATTGCCTCCAACCGTTCGTTATTCTTCGACAGATCTCCTTCTCTTCTCTTCTTTCGAATGACACTAGTTGTTCCAAGTATATGAAGTCCTCAACGTATTCTAAAATCTCTCCATTATGGTATATAGGTGTTCTGACCACATTTGTCATAACTTTTGTTTTGTTAATGTTAGCGTGAAGACCTGCGTTGTAACATTCAGCCAAAAGTTCATTAACTAGTTTCTGAACATCTTCAGGATTATCACTCATAAGAATGATATTATCAGCAAACCTCAGATTTGAAAGATATTTTCCATTGATTTTTATTCCAATGTTTTCCCATTCTAATTTTCGAAAGCATTCTTCTAGAGTAGCTGCGAAAAAAGGTGGTGAGATTGGATCTCCTTGTTTTGTTCCACTTTGCAGTTTAAATGGCTCTCCAATGAATTCAGTTTTTATTTGCGCAGTAGAAGAGTCATAAATGTTTTTGAGAATTTTCACCCAGCGACCATTCACACCTTGGTTGAGAAGTGCATTCCACATAAAGTTTTGATTGATTGTATCAAAGGCCTTTTTGAAATCAATAAAAACAAAATAAACAGGTAATCGGTACTCTTTACTTTTCTCAATGATTTGATTAACTGCTTGAAGGTGGTCCATAGTTGAGAAACCTGACCTAAAACCTGCTTGCTCCACAGGTTGATGTTGGTTTAGGTCTACTTCCAGCCTTCTAAAGATGCATTTTGCAAAGATTTTGTAAATATTTGATATTATACTTATTGGTCGATAGTTGTTGATGTCATCTTTTTTACCTTTTTTATGCATCAGCGTGATGTATGACTTTGTCCACTGAATTGGAATTTCTCCTGTATCTAATATTTCGTTGAAAATCTCTTTTAACCATTCTGAAGATGTTTCAATTCCAAATTTCAGTATTTCGGCTTCGATCCCATCACTACCTTTGCTCTTTTCGTTCCCAAGTTTTATTATAGTACTTTTTAATTCTTCTTTTAGGAATGGTAAAATTTCTTCAAATTCTTCACTCAACCTCTGCTCTAGATTTCTGTTGTCTAAGAAGTTTGTACTTTGTAGATCGTTGGAGTATAAGTCCTTGTAGAATTCAGTTCGTTTATTTTCTTTCTGTTGCGAATCTTTTTGTTGTTTTTTGTTGCACCTAAAACCCACTCTTTATCTAATTTCATTGATTGTTTAACTTTTTTAATCGATTTAGTACTTTCCAAAATATTTTTTATATTTTTTTCATTGCATTCTCTTATTTCTTGTTTGCTTCTTTTTCTTATCTCTTTTCTTAGGGTTCTCAGCTCCATCTTTTCATTTTGTGAAATGTTTCCAATTTTTCTTAAGACTTCTCTTCTTTTTATCATATCTTGTGTGATGACTGATATTTTATGTTCTTTCTTGCTTTCCTGAGATTTAAAGATATGCTTAAGTGATATAGCATTTAAAGTTTTTTCGAACTGGTCGTATTTTTCTTGTAATGTTCTATTTACCCTTGTTTCCTTTAGAATATCATGGCGTAGTTTTAACTCTTTGTTGTAGTTCACAATTTGAATTTGGTTGGGATTTTTTTCCAGTATCTTTCCGATATTTTTATTAAGCTTTCTAGTTTTATGATTGATCACTAACTTGCTTCTTACCATCCTGTGATATGAATCGTAGTTAAACTGATTCAATACATCAACATCTTGGAACATTAGTCTGTTATTACTATGGATAAAATCGTATTGATTCTTATGCTGCGGTCCGGTGAGATCCATGTCCACATCCTGCTATCATTTTTCTTGAAGAGTGAGTTTGTTACAGTGAGTTTATGTTGCCACAACCATTGTACCATCCTCTCCCCTCGATCATTTCTCTCTCCGTACCCAAATGGGCCCATTAGTGGTTCTTCTCCTGGTTGTCTAAATCCAATACGTGCATTAAAGTCACCCATAACTACCAGTAATTCCGACTTGAGTTCATTGACAGCTAAATCCAAAGGTTTGTAGAACCTCTCAAGTGTTTCAATCGAAGCTCTATTTGTTGGAGCACATACTTGTATGATAGCCGCTTTGACTTTCCCAATTCGAATCTTCATTCCGATAATTCTTTCGCTATATCCTTTTATTTCTATTATAGATTTTATCCAGCGCTCATGTACTAAAAGCCCTACTTCATATTGCCCCTTAGTCTGCCCGATATATGAGAGAATGTGTCCTTCCTTAGTTTCCACAATTTCTTCTCCAAATCTTCGTACTTCAGCTAGTCCAATAATATCCCACTTAATCTTTTCTCTTGCATTATCGAATTCGTTCATCCTCTCTTCTGATAGTAGCGATCTGGCATTATAGGTACATACATATATTTCATTTTGTTGTTTTGTATATGAAAAATTTGGAGTTGATGGTTGTGGTGGTGGTGGAGATGGTGGTGGTGGTGGTGGTATTGGTGCTGATGGTGATGGTGAAGTCTGTTCGGTTGTTGGTGATGTGTGTGCCGGAGGTTTTGTATGATTTGGTTCATTATTTAATTTATTTAATGGAGGGTTTTGGCCGTTATCATCCACGGTGGCCAACCGGATTGGATGAGTTTTTCCTTTTTCTTTGTTTTTAAATCGTTTTAGTTTTGTATTCGTTGTAATTCGTTGCTTTAAATTCCATTTCGATTCCAGATTCTTTTGCCCGTGCTTTGTACTTCATTGTGTTTGATCTTCACGATCAGTTTCGTATACAGAAGATTCTGATGCCGAACTTCTAATTTTAAAAAACTTATCTAAAGTCTTTGGTTTTCCAGTTGTTGTGGTGTCTTTTGTTTTGCTCTTCTTTCCATGAGGTGAAATAGGTCCTTTTGCTGTTTTTGACCTGTTAGGTGATTTCCTGTTTCTATTAGAACTTGTCTCAGGTTCATCATCAGATCTGTTTCTTTTAAGTTTTTCAGATCCAGATCCATGGGTTTTTGCCTTTTCCTTTTGTCCTCTTGAAACGCGGTCTTCTTTTTTCATTTTTGCATCTTCCTTGGACAAATCATCCCTTAAGTAAATTGGATTTCCACTTTTTTGACGAAGTTTTATTTTATTTTTCATAATTTCATCTTTTTTCTTAAGCGTTAGTAAGCCTACCATTATAGGTCATCTTTGCCATTAGTTAATGACAAAAAACTGTCAAAATTTTAAGAATGAAAATCATTTTTAACGATTATCTAGCCTCCTGTTGATCTAAACAAAATAACATTTAACATACATATTTTTGCCAGAACTTTAACATATATCTGTAAATTCAGTAAATTCAAATTTTCTGTACAACAAAAAAAATGTATTTATAACATGACAAAGTTTATATTATGCAGCAAATACTTGTTTATTTTTGTCGAGGGAAATTAGATTATAATTTTAGTTATTTGTATTAATGTTTGTTTTAGTAAAAAAACAATAACAGAAATTTGTTTTGCAAATCACAACCCTTACATATAGACTAAGAGTTAGCGACCGATTTACCTACCTCATTTTAGCAAAGCTAAAAATGCCTGATGGCGGTCAGCCATCAGACGAATAGGGGTAATAACATATAGCATAAGAAAACATGCACGTGCCGTAACTGTTCGGATTTGGTGGAAGTGTGATCATAGCCTCTTCGCGGTGGGCGCGAACAGGTTATTTCCCTGTTCCGTAAAATGTAGAATTACGAACCCGACAACAAGCCTCGGAAACGGACTGATCTCACGACGACAACCCACGCAACGAGCTGACATAACAGCACTTCAAGAAATCAGATGGACAGGGAATGGTGTTTTACAGAAGAAAGAATATGACGTATACTACAGCTGTCATACAAAACACCATGTGATCGGGGTAGGCTTCCTAGTCAGCGAAAAAATGAAGTCAACCATCATCGGCTTTAACGCTATAAGCGAAAGGCTATGCACCCTTCGCGTGCGAGGAAAATTTACGAACATAAGCCTCATTAACGTTCACGTACCTACGGAGGAGTCCTCAGACGAAGAAAAAGAGACTTACTACGAACAAGTCGAGAGGACCTTCAATGCCTGTCCAAGGTATGACGTAAAAATCATCCTTGGGGATTTGAACGCAAAAACAAGTCGGGAGCCGGTATTCAGGCATTACGCAGGCACCC
Organism: Baccha elongata; assembly: GCA_951217065.1. Lineage (NCBI taxonomy): Eukaryota > Metazoa > Arthropoda > Insecta > Diptera > Syrphidae > Baccha > Baccha elongata. The sequence continues at coordinate 199,483,068 of OX578272.1, forward strand.
ATAGTTTGCATGAGAACACTAATGACAATGGACTTCGAGTCTTAGAATTGGCAGCATCGAAAAACATGGTCGTTGCGAGTACCAGGTTCCCACGAAAAGATATCTACAAAACCACATGGGTATCACCTGATGGAGTCACTCGTAACCAAATAGACCACGTGTTGATAGACCGTCGCCACTACTCGAACTTGATGACGGTACGAACGTACCGAGGCGCCAATATCGACTCGGATCACTATATTGTTGGTATGGTCTTCCGAGGGCGGATTGCCTTACGAAGACGTATTGCATCCGCCGATCAGGTTCGAATCAACACGGCTGCCCTGCGCAATCAAAATGCCAGTAGCACCTTTGGTAATGCGTTAGGACTCGCCCTAGAATCACCTGATTTAGGGGGAATAAGTCCTGGAGCCAGTATGCTGGGCGTAGATGAGAAGTGGACAAGCCTTAAGAATACTGTCATTAGTACTGCCAACTCCATCTTAGGCAGTAGTCGTAGAAATCGGAACGACTGGTTTGATGAAGAATGCAAGCTAGCGACTGAACGTAAGAATGTTGCGTACCGAGCAATGCAACAATCTCATAGAACGCGGGCACGCGAAGAAGAATATAAAGAGCTCAGAAGAATAGAAAAACGGCTTCACAGACAGAAAAAAATCAGCATGGGAGAAGAACTTAATCTGTGAAATAGAAAAAAAAACCGAGAGCGAGGTCCGCACCAGGCGCGGAAGTTCTACCAATCCGTCAGAAACATGACGCATTACACACCACGCTGCACATACTGCAAGGACGGAGAGGGAAATCTGATCACCGATCCACAAAGCATACTGGAGCGATGGGAAGTGTACTTTAATGAATTGCTAAATGGTCAACTCACTGCAGAAGTGGAGGCTCCACTGCTTCAAGACGAATACCCTATGTTGCCGTTACCAATCATAGAAGAGGTTGAGAAGGCTATAGGCCGGCTAAAGAAAAAAAAAATGCCCCGGGAGCTGATGCTATACCAGCCAAATTATTTCAACACGGTGGGCCAGCTCTACGTCAGGCAATTCATGATATTATAGTGCACGTGTGGAAGCATGAAAAAATGCCAGAAGACTGGCGAAAAGGTATAATATGCCCCATACATAAGAAAGGAGATGTCACAACGTGCAGCAGCTATAGAGGTATCACGTTGTTGAGTACCGCCTCTAAGATACTCTCCTCTATCCTACAAGACCGGATAACCCCATACGCTAAAACCATCATCGGACAATATCAGTGTGGTTTCATTCCAGGCAAATCAACAACTGATCAGATCTTTACCCTTAGGCTGGCGATGGAAAAATGTTTAGAATTTAACATCCCAACACACCCCCTGTTTATAGACTTTAATGCCGCCTATGATAGCATAGCCAGGGTAGAACTTTACAAAGCCATGAGAGAATTCAGCATCCCAAATAAATTGACACGACTATGTAGGTTGACCATGACCAACGTAACAAGCCAAGTAAAAATAGGCGGATTGCTATCCAGACCAATCAACAAGGGGATGATTTGGCCTGCCTCCTCTTCAACCTGGCGTTGGAGAAAGCAATCCGTAACTCTGGCACGGCAACAAGAGCATCGTCAACAGGTCCAGCCAGATACTGGCTTACGCAGACGACATCGACATCATCGGAAGAACCGAGCAAGCTGTACACGATTCCTTCATCCAGATCGAGCAGGCGGCACAAAATCTGGGGCTGCACATTAGTGAAGGTAAAACAAAGTACATGGTGGCGTCGAATGCGAGAGGAACAGTTGGTCAAACAATCAAGGTAGCGGATCACGAATTTGAAGTGGTGCAATTTTTTAAATACCTTGGGTCAATAGTAGCAGCCGACAACAATATAGAAGAAGAAATACGCGGATGGCTTCTCAAATTCAACAGAGCCTACTACAGTCTGTCAAAGCTCTTCAAATCCAGAAATCTCACCATAACTTCAAAACTGTTGCTGTACAGGACCATGGTCCTGCCAGTACTCACATATGGATCCGAGGGTGCTTAGCAAAAGGCACTCCGACCTCTTAGCTGCGTTCGAGAGAAAAATCTTAAGAAGAATTGTTGGCCTCATATGTGAGGAAGGACGATTCCGGAGACGGTACAATCATGAATTGTACGCAATCTACCTTGAAGCAGATATCGTGATTAAGCTCGGTAGACTCCGGTGGGCAGGAGTCTACTCGCTACAGGCTAGTATTTTGGGAGCAAAAATAGTACTTAAAAACATAACGTAAAAAAAACATGTTTTAAATTTTTTTCAAAATTTTTAGTAAAAAATCATTTTTTCAAAAACGGTTCCCCAAAAAAGTTTATTTACCAATAAAATAAAAGAAAAGATTTCAGCCTTTACAATAAAAGAATGAATTACATTACCTTGTAAGTATTACCGTTGATTTTTAGTTTTTTTTTTCATAATGTATTTTTTTTAGAAAAATGACCTTCCGGGATATGAAGGGTAGTAGATGCCCCCTTCCTGTACTATTTTTTTGCCTTATCTCTACTTGCCTATGTGGTAAAACTGGCCTAAGCAGATTTTGTTAAACTCATCAGAACCGTTGCCCCCGACTGTGGGGATCCCAGAGAAGGCTTGAACCCGAGTCGTATGGTCGAGTTCACCTTTTAGAACTCGGGACACTGCAGAATTTTGAAGAACATATACTTTTCTGCAAGAATATGTGTTTTTTAAGAACTGTACACTTTTTTTATTTATTTCACAAATTTTAATAGCCCAGGAAAATTAGAAAAAAAAGGGCAAAACTACGAAACAATTCGGACAAAGCTGAATTCTGCTGGAGATTGTTTTTATGTCTTGAGCAAATCCTCAAAAGAAACCATGAGCTAAATTTATTTGGGAGGGGGGAAGGGGTGGAAATTCAGTTTTTTGCAAATTTCTCAGAAACTATGAATTTTATTTATACAAACAAATGTTAAGATAAAAATTGTAGCTTATATGATTTTCTCCAAAAATGTCTTGCGACTTTTTACCGTACCATCAACCAATTTCGAGAAAAAAGTTTTACAAAGTCTGTTCTTAGACAAAATTGAACTTTTTCACTAGTATTTGGCGCTTTTTGCTTTATTTTTTGTGGTTTTCCCATTGAGCTTAGTCAAAAGAAGAAAAATAAAATGCATGACTGGGTCGCAAGAACTTGCTCATGTTGCAAACTGGGGGACTACACAGATGACCATCAAAATCATATGAGCCGTTTTCGAGAAAATTAGGAAAAACAAAAACCTTTATATTAGAGGTACTCGCTATACCATCCATTTTTCCAAATTTTATTGAAAACGGCTCATACGATTTTGATGAAACTATGTGAACGTTATACTTGCAAGGTTTTCAATATAACTTCATTTCAAGATTTTGGCTAAAGATGCATATAACGAAGATTTGGTGTTAAAGGCTTCTTACAAATTTGGTTGGAACTCCGAAATGGCTCAACCGATTTCATTAATATTTGTTAGTTAAATATGAAGTACATTTGAAATTTCTAGCTAAACAACATAAAACCAAAAATATGATGGTACATAATTTCATGATTCTAAATCTGTGTAGTCCCCTAGTTTGCAACATGAGCAAGTTCGTGCGACCCAGTCATGTATTTTATTTTTTTTTCTTTGGACTAAGCTCAATGGGAAAACCACAAAAAATACTAGTGAAAAAGTGCAATTTTGTCTAAAAACAGACTTTGTAACAATTTAACACCTTTTTCTCGAAATTGGTTGATGGTACGATGAAAAGTCGCAAGACATTTTTGTAAAAAATTGTATAAGCTACAATTTTTATCTTAACTTTTTTTTATAGTAAAAAAATAAAATTCAGTTTCCGAGAAATTTGCAAAAAACTGAATTTGAACCCCTTCGGGGGGGAAGGGGGGTGGCAAAGAAAAATTTAGCTCCAGGCCAAATTATGAATACTTTTGAGGATTTGCTCAAGACATAAAAACAAAGGTCTCCTGCGAAATTCAGCTTTATCCGAATTTTTTCGAAGTAAAATTCTAATTTTCCTGGGCTATGAGTAATTTTGAAAGTGTTTCTGGTTATTTCTAACTTTTTTTTTTAATGCAAGACATTTTTTTTAATATCAGATCTTGTTCAAAAGGAGCTTAATACAAGCTTCAGCTTATGAACAAAGATTTGGCAAAACATTGTAGGTGTGCACTGGCTCATGTTAATTCTTAGTAAAAAGAAGACAGTTCACTACAATAATACAAGCACAAAAATACAATTAACATAATAAGGTGGAAGTTTATACGGATCCGTCCAAGGAAGACATTTTAACGCAAAACGAACAAAATTACGCTGAACTGCTTCAATTCTAGATCTATGAACATCATAGAATGGAGACCACACCTATGATCCGTATTCAAGATTTGGAAGAAGAAGGCAATTGTATAACGAAAGGGTTACGTTAGGATCTTGAAACTCCTTGGAACATCTTTTAACAAAACCTTACATCAAATTAACCTTTTTTACAATAGAGTTGATATGCTCTGTAAAATCTAAATTTGCGCTAAAGACAATGCTCAGATCTCTAAAACTAACAACACGACACAATGTATGTTGTGAAATATTATATTCAAATATATTCCAACTCCTTTCTTTGAAAAAGTCATAGTTTGATATGTCACTGCATTGAGATTAAAACCATTCTTGCTGCACGAAGTAGAAAAAAATCTATGTCGGCTTTTTGCAGGCTAACTCTGTGAACGCTAGAGTTAATAGATTTAAAAATCGTAAGCAAAAACCAGAATGTCACTATTCCGAATACTCCAGCGTTGGCAGTGAAAGTTTTTCAAAAAGTATTTCTGAATTTGAACTGGTAGGATCTATTTTTAAGATAAGAATATATCTAATTAATAAACCCATCAGAGAATCCAAAAGCTTTAAGTTTAAAAATTATAATTTCGTGGGAAAGCTGGTCAAATGCTTTTGAAAAGTCGGTATATATGCAGTCTAGTTCATGTTCGTTCTCTAAAGCATTCGAGCGCATATTTAAAAAGGTTAGTAGGTTCGTTACCGTTGACCGCCTCTGCATGAATTCGTGTTGTTGGTAACAGATAATGTTTTTGCAGAAAAACGTCAAACCACTTGCTCAAATAGGTTCGAAATAAAAGAGAGTTCAGCAATTGGCCTGGTAGTTCATTATGTCTGACTTATTACTCTTTTTATAAATGCGTGTAATAAATTACTTTTTCCTAATACTTGGAAATTTTCCGGACTTGAGGAATAGTTCAAAAAGTAGTTGAAGAGGGGAAGCTAAAATGCAGCTTAATTTTTTCAGTATAATTGGAATAATGCCATCTGGACCTGGAGAGTAGTCATCTTTAAGCAACGAAAGAAAATGTTAAATGTTATCAAGTTTCATCGCAACGTTCTAAAAGTAACTTGAGGACAGTCACGCAAATATTCAAAGAAGAGCTCGTTAACGATTTATCATTATAGAAAAAAATTATTGTATATCCGTCAGACATCTTTTTTGAATTTACAAAATTATAAAACTTCTTTGGATCCAAGTTCAAAAAATGTAATATATACAAAGTAGAAAGACTTTTTCAAGCTTTATTTCTTTTGCCACGAAAAGTATTTGAACATTCGGTTTTCTGTTTTTGACTTAAAATAAATAAGAGCATTAAATTTTGGAAAAGGAACAGTACTTAATAACGGAATGTTTAAAATAAAAAATGTTTGAAATTAAAAAAAAAAAGAAATTTCATAATTTTTAGTAAACATTCTTTTTTTCAAAAACTGTTCACAAAAGAACTTTATTTAACAAGAAAATGAAAGAAAAGATTTCTAGCTTTACAAAAAAGTACAACATGATCTTGTTAGTATTACCGTTGATTTTCAGTAATTTTTTTTCTTTCATATGTATTTTTTCCCTTCCGGAAAAATGCGGGGTAGTATAGATACCCCCTTCCTATAATTTTTTTTTACTTGACTCTACTTGCGTATGTGGTAAAACTGGTCCAAACAGATATTGTTAGTCATTAAAACCATTGTGCCGGTGATGAGCGGCAATTTTTTTGTTTTTTTTTATTTTGAGCTGGTTTGACTGGACTACATAATAGAGGATTGTAGTAAAAATCAAACGATTCGATCTCGAGTACAATATGCTGTTTTATATTATATATATATGTATACTTTGATGCAGGAAAATTGAACTTGGTAACATTTGATTTAAGTCAAATCACTTCATAAATAATTTATAACAGCAGCAAAGTTTCATTACAATCGGATAAATGGTTAAGCAACTCACAATTGACCAACAAATTAAAAAAAAAGAGGACTCATTTACCAACGCAACAATGCAATTTCAGTTTTTATCCAACCATATCTAAATTTGTCAAACATAGCTTATGTGTTTGAATAAACGCGTTTTAAATGAAGATAAAAGAGCGACAAAATATAAAAAAAAACTTTTTTTTATGTCAGTAAATTTTTCAGAAAATAGCCTCTTCCGCCTATAGATAGAGGGGGAAATAGACCCTCCCAAACAATTTATTTCTTGCCTTGACTCACCCTACTTACTCTTACTTATTTTTTCATCTTATGTCAATTTTTAGATTCATAGATGCAGGAATATGCATTTTCTTAACATCTGATTTCTACTAAGTATACTTAAAACCTGTTTTTTTTATTAAGATAAAAGAACATACAAAGCGGAACCCGGATGGTTTGACGACACATAAATATGTTCGTTTTTAGACAATTGACCGTGAGAAAAGCATTAATTTTCTAGGCTCAGACCACAAACACTAAAGGATTTGCCTTTTTCATTTTAGAATTTATTCATAAATGTTTTAGGCACTGAAATAAAAAAAAACGCACTTACCAACGATGCAATTTTAATCCAACCATTACTAAATTTTTCAAACTTATAGTTTATGATTTTGAATTTAATCGATTGAGGGGTAATACCTATCCAAAAAACGAACAAATATAATTTTTTTTTATGTTAAGATAATTTTTCGGAAAATCGCCTCTGCCTCCTATGCGTATGGGAGGAGATAGACGTTCTCATATAATTTATTTCTTGTCTCGACCCAACCTATTTTTGCATCTTTTGCCAATGAATAGATGCAAATATACATACAAAATTTCATAAAAATCGGTCCATCCGTTTGGGAGGAGTTTGGCAACAAAAACCATGACACAAGATTTTTATAAACAGAAAAAAAAAAAAGAAAAACAGGTTTTTAAGACAGACATTCCAAAACACCATGCACGTTTCCATACAGATACGTGTTAAATGTACCTTATATAAGAAAACCGTTTATAAGAAAAACACTGATATAAGAAACTTATTCTGATACAAAATCTGGTTAACTACATAGAAATTTTACGTTTATAAGAAAGTTTCTATTATAAACATCCAACTGATGCTCCCGACGATGCTCTGTCTTACTTTCACAATATTTCTGAACCATTTTATCTTGTTATAAGAATTTTTTAAGCAGGAAATTTTAGTTTATACATGCTTTTTGATAGAAAACTGTTTTTTCTTTCAGCATTTTTATTTATATAATAAATTTTCTTTCTTATAAGCATTTTGTTCATATAAAAAAATTTCTTTCTTATATAAATAACTCTTTATAAGAAAGCACGGATATAAGAAAGAAATTCTTCGGATTGTTTGACTTTTTAATATCCGTCATTTACTGTATTAGAATATACTGCAGTCAGACAGGTTCCATAGTTCAATGCACATCGAGAAGTGTGCCAATTTACAAACAACAAATTGTGCGCACCAACACTATTTAGCAAAAATTTTAGTTATTTCATGGCTTATAACTTCATGTTTCGGAAAACACGTGATTTTAATTACTGATTTTTAAACTGCAACGCAGGCTTACCTACATAGGAATTACCAATAATCAATTCTACCACTGAGGCCATGTGTTAAGCTTAATTTAATTGTGTTTTCAAGTCCAATGAGTAGGCTGTTTTTTTTTTATTTAGTGACGCACACAATTGTTGTTATACATCAGCACATTTTGTTGTTCTTTCATTCTAGTTCTTTCTATGTTTCTTCACTATATAAAGTAGTCTAATGCACTTATATATAACAATACATTCAACAAACAAAAAAACTTAACAAATTACAAACAATTATTAAACTTACAGATGGTACGTATTCTCCGTTTGGTGCCAATTCGCAAATTTCAAACCAGACAAGGACATCATGCTTTGCCAATACCGTAGAAGATGGCGGGCATGGTAACGGCCCAAATTTAGGACTCCGAACTGGCTGACTTATGGGAATACTGGGTGGAAGCATCCTCCTGGGTGGTGGTCTAGAAACGAATTCTTGTTTTGCGTCCTTATGTAATGGGTGGTTTTGATAGTGACCGAAAATCTTGAACATAATCGGTTGGGTTTTCATGTACTCAATAAACGATTTTGTCACCGGAACAGTTATCTGTCAAACATAAGTGTAATTCAAAGAAAAAACTAGTTCGGAATTCATACGTTTTGAACATGATAGAAACCAAGTGGTGCCCCCGATGCTGAGTTCTTGACAGGTTCTGTTGAAAATGCTTCCTCATGGCGATGCAGAAAACTGAAAATGTAACATGTGAATCGTAGTTTATAATTTGTGTACTTATTTTTTAAACAAACTTGAATTGGCAAAATATGTCCGCATATTCAGCACTTATTCCAGTTGCTTGCAATACTGTTACACGGAATGTGAACTCTTTGCCTACATGGAGATGTGCCGCAAGTTCATCAGTTGCTTCCTGACATTCTGATGCCACACTTGAATCGCCGCGTCCGGAATCTGCATCTTCGAGTTCTAATTCTTAATTTTATATTTTTTTGGGTCGAAAAATAATCCAAGCTCGATGCAAATTGAGACATATTGCATTAACTCACCTTCGATTTTCGTTTCCATGCTACCTTCTATGTAGCGTTCATCTTTTTCAGTTATGGGACGATACTTAGGCTTGGCCTCCTCCTCAAATAGCAGGCGAGCAGATTGCTTTACACCATTATTAAAATCAATGCTTTCTTCATCCTTCGATAAAGTTTTAGGGTGAGAAAAAAATCTACGTACATTAAATAAAAAAAAACTTACCAACACAGGCTGAACTGCAATTCTCAAATATCCACGAACGTCACCTCTTTCGTTAACAATAGCCACTTTGTGTACCAACGGAACTGGATACAAAAGATTGCTAAGATACACGAATGATCGCCCTACCATTCGGAACCATGGGAAACGGTCATAAAAGGGATCACCACCGGTGAGACTCTCCACATTGTAGTCTGGAGAGGATGGGCTTAGCTCAGCTTCATTGTGATACATTTCCCGCATGAGTTCAAGACGTTGCCTGCAAATGCGGGATTTAAGACTTATGTGTTATATTGTATGTTATTTTATTTTTATAACTCAAATATTTTTGTATGTATAAGAAAATCATGCAAAAATATTTTTAAGCATAGCTTGTGAACTTCGGAATTGCGAAAAAGCGAAAACACATAGTAAACTAAAGCTAATTTGGATAAAATAGAGTAAAATAATGTATAATATTATAATATTGGTTGTGTTATGTAATATATCAAAATTAGGACTTAACATACTTAGATACATAATATCGCCGAAAAATAACCTTTTGGTTGTAGAAATTTTGTGCGTTGGCACAATGAAGAGAACTAAAACGAAAACTTTAAGTTCTAAACAAATTTGGACTAAAATAAGTAACCGGTTAGATTTAAGTTAGTGGTAATGAAAATCTCTTGGAGAAAAGTGAAACTACAAAATTGTTCGGGAACGGGATGAACAACAAAATTGACCAGTTCTTCAAAAACGTCAAAAACATATGTTCATTTATTTGAAATAAAATTGCGCGGTTTAGTTGGTTGCATGTATTTTAATAATTCAACTGCAAATGCTTTGCATATGTTTCCATCTGCAAATCTTGCTAATGGGTTCCGAATAATACACGATGAGCTTTGGCTTAAGACTATCTCTATTATTTAGACTAAGTTTTTATAAAAGTATAAGAAAGTGTTATTAAGTCAGATTTTATACAAATATATCAGGAGGAGTACAAAGTTCCCCTTGTTAGTATTTACGCTTATATTTCGGGAAGGGTAAGTCTTAGAAAAAATTCTTTGTGGTAATATTAAAGACCATAAAATTTAATAACTATTGTAACCTGCAATTTCATTTCATTTCCCAACCGTTTCCGAGCTACATGCATCGCAAAAGAAAAAAATTAAAAAAAGTTTTTACCTCACACTTTTCCCCATATTTTTCCTCAAAGTGAATTCCCTTTAAGAAAATCAACATTCAAAATCGGGTTGTTGAGCGCATAATGATCAAAATCATCCTATATGAAAAATATAAAAAAATATAAATATGAACATTTTAGTTTTTTCATTTCATAGTTTCAGAGAATTTTTCCCTACGACGTACCAGTTCCGTGGTATAAGCGTTAGCCCCAAAGGGGGGTCTTTATACCCCTCCCCCTCTTCTGGCTCAACTCCCAGATGTCAGGACTTTTGGTATGAATGGCTTTTGGAAGCAATGGCTTAGGTCCCTGCTCACGCACTCTACACCATCTACTAAGCTATTCATTGACTGGACTGTAAGCATTTAATATTAGCTGTGTTCGTTGAACTCTGAAGTCGCCCTGAAGTCACCCCAAAGCGTTTTTAGCCAAATTTTAACTTGGTGAACAATGACCACAATCTTCTGCAGGCTGATGTCAATGGTTTCAGTGTATGGTGTTATAAAAACGGGTTAACTCTTAACCCTAAAAAATGCCAAACAATGACCTTCTCAAAGAAAAGATCCCCAAGTTTCTTTGAATATTGTATATCTCAAAATAAAATCAGTCGCGTGGTTAGTTTCAAAGACTTAGTTGTAAATTTTGGTGCTAATCTAGAATTTTCTGAACATATTAATTTTATGGTAAATAAAGCTAACTCTATGCTCGGATTCATAAAACGGTGGGCAAAAGAATTTAACGATCCGTACGTCACCTTGTTGTGGTGCGAAGGCTTAAGTTTCAAAGATTCATCTGATCTGTGAATCTGGGGAAACCTGGATCTACAGTGACTTTGATGAGTAACGAACCAAGAACTGCCCACCCCTTAATCCAGGGTGTTACGTCACCGTGCCTATTGGATGGTTTGCAGCCGAGGGGTATACCGGCTGTATTCTAACGGTACCTCTTCGAAAATGGGTCAAATCGAAGAGTAATCTGACCTTATCTGTGTACAGGGGGTGATACGCAGACGGACTTTTTCTTCCCCCATACTCGTGGGAACAAAAATGAACAACAAACAAAAAAACAAAACAAAAACAAAAGGGGACGACGTGAAAGAATCGGGCACGAAGTTCTTAACGGAAGCCGATTTAATCAACGACAACATAACAGAAGAAGAGGAGAGCTTCCTTCTTGAATCTTCTTCAGCCCTTAAGGCTACTTCCGACGGCAGCATTGGAGAGAGTGTCATTGATCTAGGAAATTTATTCCTAGGTGACAATGACACTGTCTCCCTTGCTGGCTCGTCCATTTCAACATCGTCAGTAGCCTCTAACCGAAGCAGAATTAAGAGCTACAAGAAGACGATTAGGGCTTTGGAAGAAAAAAGTGGAAGAGTCTTAGCGATAGGGAACAACTAAGGCTTCAAGCTGCTCGCGCCTATCTACGGAGTCGTGATCCTTCGGGCAACACTAATTTAATGGTAGTCACAAGCAAGAGAGGAAATGTGGAGTCATCCGAGGCTGTGACAGGCTTAAGCCCGTCGGGACTACGGACGAACACACCCGAAGCTCACATGAAAGGTGTTGCCCCCACAGACTGATCAACCTGTTGTTCACCTGTCGGAGGTAGCACCCAACGTATACCCGAACTTAAAGAATGTAATGGGTCCACCCAAATCTGTGAAAGGGTAACCCCCTTCGGGACTGAAAGTGGTACCAGTGCACTCGAAGCCAGCAACAACATCTGAGAGAAAGACGGGAGCACCTAGTTCTGTGACAGACTCAAGCCCGTCGGGATCATACAGGTACCCATCTGCCTTTGCAATTGAAGGGAAGAGTTAGGTAGTGTGGAGAAGTTGGTGGACTAATCAAAGTCTGTGACAGGCATAAGTCCGTCGGGACCGGTAGTGGGTTCATCGGCTTGTCTGGCTAGTGTAGGCGGTGATAGAGAACTGTTAAACAAATCTGGGACTGTGACAGGCACAAGCCCGTCGGGACTTACGAAGAGTTCATCAGGAAACTTGATCCCAAAAGTAGACACACGGGAAGACGGGGACGGGACTATAGGCAGTGTCTGTACAGTACTCTCCTTGCAGAGTGAAACCAAAGCAGGAGGTACTGTTCAGGCTGACATTCAAACAGCATCGCTGAAGTACAGCCCGAATAGAATACGTAACGAAAGAAGAACGCTCCAACGTCTCAAGGGTATAGAACCCAGCTCCCTAACGAAAAGATAAAAAATATCGTTAACTAGAGCTATAGAAACCCTAGATAATGTGCCGTCCTGCAGTAGGGAACCCGCAAGGAAGCTTGGAGGGAGAGGGAATGGCAAAGCTCAACCCTCGCCTTTGGCATCAACAAATGCCGCCGGTGTAGTAAACACGGGACCGAAGCCAGTTGCGGTTTGTGTAAAAAGAGGAAGGCATGACGACACATTCTCTCCTCCACCCAAACAAAACAAAAAACCGAGAACTGTATCCAATGTGGCCAGAGACAGTCACCGGGTCGCAGTTGTTGACTTTGGTAATCCAGAACGGAGGCTGACAGATGAGCAATGGAGATTAATTGAAGTCAGAATCCTGGATGGGGTGAATGACTCGTACAAAGTGGCTGGGCATATGCCACACTTTGGACAGCTTACATCTCTGAAAGGATTTAAAGTGATGGAATGTGAGGACGCGGAAACCCTCAAATGGTTGAAGAAGTTCATCGCTAACACGGAAGCACCATGGTCAAAAGCCAACCTGCGTCTTTGCGATAAGAAAGAACTTCTAGAATTCGCCAAACCTAAGGGTCGTGTATTCCTTCCCGGCCCTTATCTGCCGAAAGAAAGAGTGCAACTCAACATCCAAAACCTCAACCCGGAACTTTTAAATAAGGACTTGCAGGTGGAGGAAATGGGGCCGCACAACGATAAAGGCATGGAGATTGTGGTGAGACTCAGTCACAAATCCATGCCACTACTGCGCAAATGTGGCTACAAAATACGGCATCACCCGATGCAAGATAAGACCATTTGTGACAGTGTACAAGAAGAAAAGCAGGGAAACGACTATTCGGCAGGTGAGTCAATTCTTGAATTTATTATAGAACATAACTTAGTTATAGGAAACATAGGCAACGAACCAACATTCGTTACTAGAAATAGAAGGGAAGTGCTAGACATAACCCTTATAAACAACTCTAACTCTTTTTGGTTAAGTGGCTGGAAAGTATCTACCGAACCTTCCTTTTCTGACCACAATAGTATTGAATTTGAAATTGGAGATAATATAAAACAAAAAGAACCATATAGAAATCCCAGAAAAACTAACTGGGATCGTTTTGTCACAAAAGTAGAGGAAAAACAAGACATATTACAAGGCCTGAATTATGAGTCACCTAAAGATATTTAAAATACGGTTGAGACACTGAACCAGATTCTCAAAAGCGCATACGAAACATCATGCCCCGTAATAGCTCCGAGTACAAAAACATCACCCCATTGGTGGAATAAAGAGCTGCAACATCTAAGAAAAGAAGCAAGAAAAATCTTCAATGCCGCAAGAAGAAGCAATGCAGAGTCCGATTGGGACCTCTACAAAGAAGGTCAAAGAAAGTTCAAAAATGCAACCCAAAGTGCAAAACAAACATCTTGGAGGACTTTCTGCAATGGCATTGAGGAATACCCTGAATCAGCAAGATTGAGAAAAGTCCTCTCAAATAAACCGGTAATCCCTGGCTATCTTATAGATAACAGTGGCAGATGGACTCAATCCTGCACCGAAACAATAGAACTCCTACTAAATACACACTTTCCTGGGTGTGTTAAGTCGCAGCCCAAACCGGGCACAGATGCCAATTACGAAAATCCCCACAATAATATAGTCCCAGAAAAAGTAATTAGTGAGAAAGGAATAGAGTGGGCAATTGACTCCTTCTCCTCATACAAATCACCAGGCATTGATGGTATTAATCCAATAATGCTTCAAAAGGCAAAGCACCTATTAATACCAGTGTTAAAAGAACTATTCATTCGATGTATTATGTACACACATATACCCGCAACTTGGCGAGAAGCCAAAGTTGTATTTATATCCAAAGTCGGTAAACCAACTCATACTATGCCAAAAGATTTCAGACCAATAAGCCTAACATCGTTTGTGCTTAAAACATTCGAGAAACTACTCGATGTATTTATACGTAGCATGCTTAATCCAGGAACCTTATCCCAGAACCAGCATGCGTACATGAAAGGAAAAAGTGTTGAAACTGCCCTTCATGCAGTAGTCAGTACTATAGACAAATCACTCGATCAAAAAGAATACACAGCCTTTCTCGACATTGAATGCTCTTTCGACAATGTTCAGGCTATAGAAAGAAACTTAATAAGCATGAACATTGACAACAGTATTACTCAAATAATACTAAGCCTTTTGAACAAAAGAAACGTAAACACCTCCCTCGCTAACACAGAATTGAAAATGACTGCCTCAAGAGGTACACCCCTAGGCGGGGTCATTTCACCACTGCTGTGGATATTAGTTGTGAATGAGGTCTTAGTACTGCTTAATAATAATGGGATAAAAGTCATTGCCTACGCAGATGACCTAGTCATAATGGACATGGGGAAATTCCTAGACACCAACAGTGATATCCTCCAAAGAGCTATCAACACACTGAACAAATGGGCCCAAAAATGCGGCTTAGGTATTAATCCGCAAAAAACAGAACTAGTTCTATTCACGAACAAACGAATAATTCCACAATTCTGTCTGCCATCAATTGAAGGCACACCCCTCAAGTTATCCGAAAGCGCGAAATACCTCGGAATCATACTTGATAGGAAATTGAACTGGAAAATGAAAGTCCAAGAAAGAGTCAAAAAGGCATCCACCGCATTCTACTCATTCAGCAGAATTTTTGGGAAAAACTGGGGCCCAAAACCCAAGGTAATTCTATGGATGTACACTGCGATAGTGAGACCGATACTGACGTATGGATGCTTAGTTTGGTGGAAAGCCGCTAACAAAGCTACAAACCTTAAGGCGTTGACTAACTTCCAGAGACTTGCATGCATTGGATCAACCAGTGCCTTGCACACGACACCTACGGCGGGCTTAGAAACCATACTTAACCTTCTGCCACTTGACCTTCATATGCAGGAAACTGCAGCATAAGGCGCTCTCAGGATTAACCAATCTAATCTATGTGGATCCAGTTTAACTGGACACTCTGAAATTTTGAACATCCACCCAGGAACAAATGTAGAGTCTGACTACATAGTTCCCTTTACAGATTTTGAAAGGCCATTCCAATATTTGTTCCCAAGTAGAGAGGAGTGGATTGAAGTTTTACAACCTACAACCAAATCCATCTTTACAGACGGCTCAAAAATGGATATAGGTACTGGGGCTGGCTTCTTCTCAGAAGCTCTGAATATAGAAGGCTCAATTAGACGACCCAATAACAGCAGTGTATTCCAAGCAGAGGTTCTAGCAGTAACGAAAGCTGCCAGAGTGGCATAAATGATAGCACTACCCCGAGAGGATATTACCATTCTCATCGATAGCCAGGCAGCGATAAAAGCAATTTCTGCTGTTGAAATAAAGTCCAAGCTTGTGAAAAGCTGTCGCGAAGAGCTTAAAGTTCTTTCCACACAGCATGATATAACACTCTGCTGGGTCCCCGGTCACGCGGGTATCATGGGAAATGAAAAAGCCGATGAATTTGCAAGAAAAGGCTCAGCACTTTGCCTAGCTTAATATAATGTGTGAAATCCTTGCCAACAGCCAACTCAAGATGGGCAAACTTAAACACTTGTGAGGTAGCTAGAAAACTGTGGCCGCAGTACGATAAAAATAGATCGAATGCAATCATTCGAAAAGACAGGAAGTCAGTATCGACGTTGGTAGGTGTTTTAACTGGCCATTACATGCTAAGATATCACGCCAAAAAACTACGTCTAACTGAAAACGATCTGTGTAGAGTTTGCAGTGACGAGGAAGAACATGAGGATATAACCCACTACCTCTGTCACTGCCCCAGTCTCTGCCATCTAAGAAATAAAACTCTGGGGAAATACTTCTTCGAAAGCATCAAAGAACTATCAAAGTGCCCAATAACAAATCTATATAGATTCGCAAGAGGAAACGGATGGTTGGACACCCCGGGATGATACTAAGAAACTAAATATGGACTACGAGTATGGGAAAAGGAGGAATTGGTAAACCCTCAAATGGGCATCACAATGGGTGCTGGGGCTGAGCTATTGGCCCTCCTACAGCAACCCTAACCTAACCTAACTCATTAACTCAATAGCGCATTTGTAATTTCCAACTCAACTACAATTGCGTTTAAGAGCGCAAAGATCCAATGACTCAATTACTGAGTCAGTACAGAAATAAAAAGCCAATGATGCATTGAGTTGACTAAAGAAGGTGTCATGTGTGTTATGATGCGTGTATGTGACACATTTTTAATATCTTAATAAATCTGTGTTATAACTCCTCTCAGTTAATAAAGAACTATAATGCGCATGAACTAGAATGAACTTAACTGTGTCGTTATATTTATACAAACAATAGCTGACCCGGCGGATTTCATCCCGCCCAAATTCGTTAATGTAATAAAAATCCTAACTCCTAGAATGCACTATGTTTTACAATTTGGCCGATTAAAATTCTTTATTGGAAAATTATATTAAATTATATTAAAATAATTAAAGTATGACTATATGTATATTTCAACTAATCTACAATGACTGATATAGTTTGCAAACCTTCTCGTGTACGGTTACAAAAATTGGTTGGAAAATTAAAATTTATTGTTTAAGTCTACTGAAATCGCACCATCGTCCATCGTCAACAATTGCCTGGAAAGCTCTGCAGCGGACTGGTCATTTTGTTAAGCAACTCGTATGCTCGTTATCAGTTGCAATTTTTTTTTACGTATAGTATAGTGCCTGAAGCGTTCAATTCATTTTCTGAAGTTGATCTTGGAATGACAGGAAGCGTTTAACGAAAATCGCCTGACATCAAAATCATTGGACCACTGAAACGTTGCGTCGTTTATCATTCCGTTTATCTCTCAAAATGCGATTTAGGGTTTGGTACTAGAGGCGTAACGCATATCTGATAAAATTGTTACTATTTTAAATTTGTTTTTTATCCCCATGTTATATAAAAAAAGATTTGTCAAACGAAAAAAAATATGCTTGGGGGGGAGGGGGGGGAATCCTTATCATCCTTAAGGGCCAACCATAATAGTCGTAAGCAAACGAAAGCTAATGTCATAGTTCTACGTCAAGTTTCCTTAAGTGCCGCCATTACCTTCAGTCGACCATAATGGTCGAACGCACACGCAAGCCAATTTCACATGTATTTGGCTGGCTGTCAGATTTACGTACGTAAACTGCGCTCTGGAGCGCTCTTTACGTACGGAGGCAAAAGTGAACGAAAACTTGCCGAAACTGAGCAATCCGACATTATGTGCGCACTATACAAATTCCTTGTTCTCGCTAATTTCGTACGGCACCGTACGTACTAATTCTTCTATTATGGTTCTGCCTTTATGCACACAAAATATCGTACAAATCCGTCCAGCTTTTCGGAGGAGTTTAATAACAAACATCGCGACAAGAGAATTTTATATATTAGATGATGAATGCAAATAATGAACATGTGTAACATTTAAAAAACACTTGTTTCTAGTTTCTTTTAATTGTGTTAAAAATGCATAATTTATTGTTAAATTTATTGATTTATTTATGAAATGGATAATTTAATGCAAATTCGTAGTCTTTTTTTTGGTAAAATGCAATAAAAAAAATTTTCGGATTGTCAAATGCCAACAGCTGTCAAATTTACATATGTAAGAGCGGTTCAGATCGTACAGCTCATGCGGAGCTCATGTTCAACGAAACTCAACGAAATGCGCATATGTCTATTATAGCCAACGCCATATGACTGATATTTCCGATCTCCCTTTTTGTAACACAGAAAATCGTGCTAGAACCAAATAAAATCAGACCGCCTGATTTTGCCATCGAAATAGGGTGTTTTGCAAGTCAAACAGAAAAAAAGGGCGACGCATTGCGCTGACACAGTAATATACGCTTGAGTTAAAGAGTCAGCGCACGATTTTTCGCTGAGTTACTCATGTCTAAAGTACATACTACTGGGACTTTTATACCAAACAATATCCCAAAGTCAAACTTAATGCTATATTTTTTTCTACCTCTGCCATTTTACTTGCTCAATAAAGCAAGTATTGGTTTCGTGTAAAAAAAAATTCGAAATTTTAATCAAACCTGACATTTCGATGATAGAGAAACCCAAAAAAGTAGGTTTTGTCATGGCGTCCGTTTGTCTGTTTATGCGGATGTGCGGTTGTCTGTTCCCCGAGCTACAGTCTAAACAGTTTGATGGATTTTCTTCAAATTTGGTCTATAGAAATTTTTGGTGATTCCCTAGAGGACAAATTTTAATTTTGTTTTACTCCGGCTGTAACGGGTACCTGCCATATAACGGTTTTAGTTTATGTAAATTTTCTCGAAAACGGTTTTAACGATTTTGATAAAATTTTGTGAACGTTATATTTGGAGCACTGTTAGTATAACTGCTTATCAGGTTTCTGGCTAAAAATGCACATAACGGAGATTCTGTGTTAACGGTTCTTACAAATTTGGCCATAACTTGATAACGGCTTAAAATATTTAATCAAAATTTGTTTTACAGCTTAGTTTTGAAATTTAACACAAGATGCCATCTAAAGTTTTTGACTAAACGACTGTTTTATAACAGCTACCATACAACTTGATTTCACGTTTAGGACATTTTTCGATAGTAGTCCCATATTTTGCTACAAGAGCAAGTTCGTGCGACCCAGTCGTGCATTTTATTTTTGTTGTATATATCAACTGGGGTATGATGTATGAACGCAAATTTATTATTAATATCATATTCTTTATATTTTTATTTTAAAATATTTTTTATTGTTAAAAATATTTTTTATTGTTAAATTTATTGATTTGTTTATAATACGTAGTCTTTTTTTGGTAAAATGCAATTCAATTTATTTTTTCGTATTGTCAAATGCGTACAGCTGTCAAATTTACATATGTAAGAGCGGTTCAGATCGCACAGCTCATGCGTAGCTCATGGTTAACGAAACTCAACGAAACTCAACGAAATGTGCATATGTCCATTATAGCCAACGCCTGTGTATATTCGCTCATTTACACATGTGATTTTGGCAGTAGGTCATGCTTACTCATTCGTTATAGTTAAGCCTTTAGTCTCGTGTGTGGAGGCCCATTATCGATATTTTTCATCTTTTTATAATTTTAAATCTTTCAGGGGACCGATTAGAAATGCGAAGGACTTTTAGTGACTTTTTTTTAAAGTAAATAGCAACTTCTCTCCTAATTGATCTAGGGCTTTAAAATTTTGTTTGTTTGCTTCTCTCTGATTACTGAGTATTCAGTATGAAAATTGGCCGACTGGAGCGCACCCTACATGCATTTTTTCTAATTTTGTTCCAAATTGAGGCAGAGCCTTTTGTACTTAGACTACTGGTGTTCGAATCTAAAAATTGTTTGACTGTAGCGCCCCCTAACTCTATTTTTACTGTAGCTTATCTCCCATTGAGCTAGGGCTTTAAAATTTGGTTTGTATGCCGCTCTCTGATTACATATTAATCAGTATAGAAATGGAGCGACTGGAGCGCCCTCTACATGCGTTTTTATCTAATTTTGTTCCTAGTTAAGGTAGACTTAAAATTTTGTACCTATATTTTTCTAGGGCTACTGATATTCCAATGCAAAAGTTGACCAGCTGCAGAGCCCCTGTATATGTATATATTTTTAATAAAACTTCTTTCTTGATTGAGCTAGGGCTATAAAATTAAACTCGAGAGATTATCTTACACTACTAGTTGTGCAACATAAAAAATAAACCGATTGAAACGCCTCTACCAGTATCGTTTCTATTTTGTTACTTATTGCAGTTAATCTCTGAAATTTTACTGTTACGTTGTTTCTCATTGTAGTTTGCATTTTTTAAATATCCTGTAAAAGTTTGTCATTACTATACATACAACCTGTTTATCAAGCAATTTATTTATTTTAAACTAACCCAGAGAACGTATAACGAACCCAAAACCCCAAACATCGGTACTTGGTAGGTTTGCGCGAAAAAAAGATCATAATACTTAATGTTAAACTGTGTTGCCTTTGCTTCCTGACACAAAACCAGTTTTCCGATATCTATTTCTTTATGTCTTACCAACTTGTAACACATTTGTGATAGAACCAAATAAAATCAGACAGCCGATCGATTTTTTGTTGAGTTACTCATGTCTAAAGTACATACAACTGGGATTATTCTAAACAATTTTTTGCTACCTTTGTCTTTTTTTTATTGTTGTCGTGTTTTGTTGGTAATTTTTAGTTAGTCAGCACTGAAAAGAACCAATAAAACGCTATATTCACTTTTGTATCCTCTTTTTTATTTTATTTCAAAGTTCGTATTCTTGACTATATGCCAAGCCAAAGTTTCAAATACTTTTATGGATGTGTATGCAAAGTATGGCTATTTGTAAGCATGTTTTATTGGTTAGTGTTTAGTCACTTTAGCAAAATTTTATATGGGATACGAAAAGTGGAGATAAATTGGTCAGTAATTAAAGTGAACATAAAAGTGAAGATAAAATCTTGGAATGCCTGGAAATTTTTTGCGCGAAATATAATGTCAATACATTTTTTGCTTAAAGGTTGGTGGCACCTATGACAACTTAAGACATGGACTCCATATACAATGAATATTAATGGTTGTGTTCATTGTGTTTTCCCTTAGGGCCGCGTTTTGCGGAAGAAGTAAAAAGCTTTCAACCTACGAAAGTTGCAAAAAAGTTTTGATGATTTTGAACTTTTCACTTAAAAACAAATAAAAATTGGTTAAAGCAGATATTTTAACTAAAATTATATAATATGGAATTTAATTTGGTAATATTCAAGCTAAATAATGATTATTTATCCGGTTTTTATTTGTTTTGTAGTGGAAGGTGGGGTACAAGTTGACCAACTCGGCATATTCAAATAGCCATACTTTGCAGACACATCCATAAAATTATTTGAGTGGATACAAAAGTGAATATAGCGTTTTATTAGTTCTTTCCAGTGCTGACTAACTAAAAATTACCAACAAAAAACGACTTGTATATGCCGACTTGGTCAACTTGTACCCCACCTTCCACTACAAACAAATAAAAACCGGATAAATAATCATTATTTAGCTTGAATATTACCAAATTAAATTCCAAATTATATAATTTTATTTAAAGATCTTCTTTAACCAATTTTTATTTGTTTTTAAGCGAAAAGATCAAAATCATCAAAACTGTTTTGCAACTTTCGTAGGTTGAAAGCTTCTTAATTCTTCCGCAGAACGCGGCCCTAAAGGAAAACACAATGAACACAACCATTAATAATCATTGTATATGGAGTCCTTGTCTTAAGCTGTCGTAGTTGCTACCAATCTTTAAGCAAAAAATTTATTGACATTATATTTCGCGCCAAAAATTTCCAGGCATTCCAAGATTTAACTTCACTTTTATGTTCACTTTAATTACTGACCAATTTATCGCCACTTTTCGTATCCCATACAAAATTTTGATAAAGTGACTGAACACTTACCAATAAAACACACCATGTATAGATCAACTGGACTATAATGTATGTATGAACGCGAATTTGTTATTAATATTATATTCTTTATGTTTTCATCAGAAAAAAATTAACAAAATACTGTGATTTTCATAAGAACTTAAAAGAAAGTTCCGCGAAATTATTTTGTATGAAATTATTTCTTATTTTTTTTTTTTAATATGTTATTAAGTAAAAAATAATTAAAATAAAAAAAAATAACATAAATAACTTTGAAAATCAATTTATAACAAACCAGAGTTTTCCGAGAAAATCCTGGTGTGCCAGTAATTTTAATAAATTTAAATATATTTTACAATTTTTGTTTACCAAGATCGTAGGGACAATTTAAACAATATAAAATATTTTTTATGAAAAATTTTGAGTGTGCGAAATTCATAATCTTCATTCGAAAACTAAAAAAACCATTGGTTTTCAAAATATTAAATTTTCAAAAATGAAATTTATTTAATTAATATAATTTTTTTTAGAAAAGTTTTGAAAATATTAAGTACGCTATTATCGTTTGGCTACCTAAGCATTTTTAGAAATAAAATTTAGTTAAGATCCGCCGATTCGTTAACGAGAAAGTAAAAACTTAAAAAACCGTTATATGGCAGGTACCGTTTAAACTGTCTTTGAGGAATAACGGTTTCAAAAGTTTTAAAAATCTGATTCTTCCTTAAAATTTTTCTATGGATCCTTGGAATACATGAAATTTTTTACACAATTTTTACTGCACTTCAAATAGCCGAAAAAATTTATTTAATTTTTTTAAAATTTAAAAAAAGGCAACCACGAAAAACGGCCATAACTACTTAACGCTTAGTCAAAAGTATTAAGTCACATTTATTTTTTTGCTGCCAATTTGCATTTTCTACAAGATAAGGTACTTATTTTCGTAATTTTGTTAATAACTTTTTATGCTTGCAATAAAAAGCGGTACTTTTTCCCCAATTTCGTACTCACTAAAAGAAAATTTTTAAAAGTGGTTTTAAATTGTAATTAATTTGTGACAGGTTTGACCCATTTTTAGTACAAAGCTGACTGGTATAAAAGTAGAAGTGGTGTCCTTTATTGATTTCATGGAAACCAATAATAAAAATGCTGAAGGCATTTCTAACACGATTTTAAGTATGCTGAAAGTTGATGGTATGTATTGATATATGGGTTTGCTGTAATGCAACGAAGGCATAAAGTCATAAATCCAAAAGACGAATTTATACCTTGCTCGAATAATTTCTTAATCTGCTTTTGCTAACATGCCGCTGCCGTTGAAACGAACTTCATTTTTAGTTCTGTGTAAAACATTTCAAAGGCAGACGAAAACCAAACACTCAAACAGATACAGGACCTTTTTTGGGGCTTTGGACACCTGAGCCGCTTTAAGTGAATAATGCTAAAATTTGCTTTAAAACTGAAGACCACGATTTTCATGCTTTTACTTGTAAAACGTAAATCTTGGAAACTATCTTCACAGAAAAATGACATGATTTGGTGCACGGGGCTTTAAATTATAATATTTTAACTAAGTGTTAGTAAGGCACATTGAATTTGAATACAACAGGTGTTGCACTAGACTAGTTAGAATGAATAGAAAGATAGGAAAGATTTGTTTTGGTACAATAAATAGAGAGTTTGTTCATTTTTTTTTTGCAAATCTAATGGACACGACCCAGCATAAGCTGGGAGGTGTGCAGATAATAAAAAAATGCTATGTAATCGTACCTGGCAACCTCTGATACTAACCTAGCACTTTTGTATTAATTAAATTTTGTTGAAATAATCACTTTAGCATTTTATGACTTGTTATTATTCAAAACTTTGTTTTTCAATCATAGTCGGCATCAATCTTTTTACATTTGATTTTGTTCGAATTAATTATTATTCTTGTTTAAATCTTTAATCATTCTACACAGTTACCAAATATTTTCATATTAAATAAATTACGTATTGTTAAATTGAACTTTGGTTATTTAATTCCACAACCCTTAACAGGTTATTGGCCCAGGACAACAAATTTTTCATAACTAAATATACATTTTTCAATAATAAAGCAAAGAATTTTGCAGAAAATAAAAAATGGCTGATCATCTAGAAAATAATAGAATTCCGCTCTTCGATGGAATAAATTTTAGCAATTGCATGTTTAGGATGGAAACCCTTCTAAATGAAATGGATCTTGTTCCATACATCGAAGAAGCACATACTAAAATAGTAAAAATTCTTACAACGGACGTGGAAACTGTAGTAGAGGAGAAAGAAAAATTGAAAATCATCCACGGACAACGCGATAAAAAACGTAAGTCTCAGATCATACAACGGATTGCAGACAGTCATCTTAAATATGCAAAGGATAAAAAGACTCCATTCGAAATAATGGTCACAACGCCGACCATTCAATCAAACATTCGAGAGAAAAGGAATTGCGAGTGTACTGCTTATACGAAATTTACTTCTGTGCATGAAGTTCGACGCAACAAACGACACACTCGCAAATCATTTTTGAAATTCGACAGAATTCTACGGGACCTTCGTTCAACTGGGGCTAAATTAGAAGAGTTGGACATTGTTTGCAATTTGTTACAGGCTATGCCGTCGGAGTACGACAGTCTTGCCACAGCAGTTGAAACTTTGGCCAGACGATAAATTAAGTCTTGGATTTGTTAAGAACCGACTTCAGGACGAAGAAATCAAAAGAACTGATTCAAAGAGAAGAAGCAACGCTACTGAAGAGTTACCATCTTCAACCGCGTTCGCTTCACAAACAGGACAGAAAGCATCAAATAGATTGTCTAACAGATTTCCCTTCCAATATGACTGGTTTTGAAAAGTTGGACACAAACAAGCCGATGTCCGAAAGAAAATAAACGACATGAAAAACAAAAATACACAAAGTGCAAATATAGTAACCGGACCCAAAGGCAAACCTGATTCAGAAAACTTTTGTTTCTCCACAACTCCTGGAAGCAAAACAGATTGTGTGAAGTGGTTTCTTGATTCTGGTGCTACGGAGCAAATTATTAAGAGCAACATTTGCTTGTCTAACGTGAGAAAACTTGATGCACCAATAAAAATTAAAGTTGCAAAGTTCGGAGCCTTTCTGAAAGCAAGCGAAATCGGTGAGATACAACTAATATGTAATGTTCACGGAAAATCTAATACTATAACAGTCAAAAACGTTCTTTCTGTGCATAATTTGGAACATATGTAGCTTATTTTCTGTAAGAAAACTGGAAATAAAAATGGTTTTCGTATAACGTTTGAAAATGGTAATGGAAAGGTAAGGAAACGGTAGCAATAGAAATATTTTTCAGCTGTACGAGCTAAAATTCAGTCAACCAGCTATGGCAAACTTAAGTTCAAAAACTGAAGAATATGAACTATAGCACAAAAGACAAGGACATCTTAATTACGAGGACATAAAGAAAATGGAATGTCAAACTATCGGGATAAAAATTGACTTCTCAAATTCGCCAAAGAAATTATGTTAAGTGTGTTTGAGGGGAAGCAATCCAGAAAACCGCATAACCAGCGACGCAGTCGAGCAACAGGTCCATTGCAGTTAGTACATAGCGATGTCATCGGACCTGTCACTCCAACATCAAAAATGTATGATTCAAAAAGGTACATACTAACATTTATTGATGACTTTACGCACTGCACAGCTAGTTACATTTTGGAAATAAAATCTGAAGTCCTAAAGTATTTCAAGTGTGTTGAAGCTATGGCTCATATTAATTTGAAACTGAGTCACTTTCGATGTGACAATGGAAGGGAGTATATCTCAAAAGAAACTAAAGAGTTCTTCGAGAGTAAGGGGAAATACAGTTTGAATTCACAATCAGGTATACTCCAGAACAGAACGGTGTACCGCACAATTTTAGAAAAGGCGAGATGTTTGCTGCTAAATTGTCAACTGGGCAAAATATTTTGGTTCTTTAAATCGCAAAGAACGATGTTTTTCTTGCTCTGTGGAAAACGAAAGAATCTATCCCACGGAAATAATAAATTTTTCAGGGTCAAAAAGTAGCCCATTTGTTATTCCGGACTATAATCTATATCTGTGCCATTCTACACGGCTCATGTAGGATATGGTTACTATGTTATCTTACAGCAACCGTGCATTTTGCCGGGATACAAAACAGCCTTTATCATTCTCTGAATTCTTAACAACCACTATGCAAAAAATCGTAACAATATCTTGCTTTGTATAATACGAAAAATATTTATCCCACGGGAATCGTAACTACGTTTTTCCGGGATACAAAGCAGCTTAGTTTCTATTCCAGACTTTAATCTATCTCTCTGCCGAATTTCATCCAGACCAATAAACTGAAATACACGGTCCCTGCAAGATATGATTATTATGTTTGTTTACGTTACAAAATAGCCTATGTCATTATCTAACCCCTTACCTACCACTATGCAAAAAATCTCTTTCTCTGTGAAATAACGAAAAAGAATTTATCCCACGGGAACCGTATATTTTTTCTGTATAAAAAATCTATTTTCTATTCCAGACTATAATCTATTTCTGTACCAAACCTTTGACTTGAATCGAGGACCCAATGATGTTAAAATTGGTGCGATTCTTGTCAAAAACTTGGACATACCAAAAACCGGTGCAATAACTCTGCATTGTGTAAAAACTGTTGTCTCCTTCCACCCCACGAAGATTGGACACGTATATATTGCATCAACTGTAATACCGAAAACCACACTTCATATGACCCAGCTTGACCTGCATTCCTACGTTATAAACCTGTTAACAAGATAAAATTGATCGGGACGCATGGCAGATAAACAATGATAAGGATAACCCTTCAATATTATTGAAAAGTTATGGATTTTCAACCTCCAAAAGGACGTTTTTTTTAAAGTGCGGAAATTATGCCCATTTGTGACCTAGCTCATTTGTGATTCAGCCCTATCGAGGTATCCGTTCGGAAGAAGTTCAGATCGGAACTCAAATTGCGATCGAGGTATCTCTTTCGGATCAGTATAAATAAAGTATATAAACGCACTAATTTGACATTTTCCGTCAAAAGCTTCATTCACATACAATTTAAAAAATATTCTGATAATTTTAAAACATAATTATTAACAATGAAGTTAGAATGGAATAATGTACAAACATACCTACATGCCTTCATACAATTAAATCAAAACAATTCCAAAAGATTGTTTTCTTTTATTTTGTAGCTTTAAAAAACAAGCATAGCAACTATGTATATAACAAAACAAATTTATTTTGAATCGAATCAACAACAACTTCTTAAAAATATTTTTTTTTTTTTTTTAATATTCCGCAGCAATTTGCCGTCGGAGAACTTCGGAAAATATTTTCCGTGTTACTGTCATAAAATAAATTGCTCAACGCTTTGCATGTTGCATCGCACATCAATAGCCTGCGTTTAAATCTTTCGGAAGTTTCTCTCGATACCTTTATTAAAAATTCTCAGATTTTGTACGAATCGTACAAAATTTTCTTACGAACGGATACCGCGATAGGGCTGATTGATTATTCTCACCATGTTTTATCTTGATTGGGTTCAATGTGCCTGCGAGAATGCTAAGAAATCGGTTGTTTTGTTCATACGTTTTATAATGAACATCTATGGCGGTGCTTAAAGAAAACAAATACTGTTTCGTTCTAGACTAAGTGACGCTATTTGATGTAACGTTACGAACATGTTTTATTTGAAAAGCACTCCTAAGTTTTAAGCGAAATCTTTGACTGATTTTTTGTAAATCTGTCTTTTTTGCTTGCCTCGATCGGCCCTCAATTTAATTGACACTTTTATTATGATAAGCTCCTCAAAGGCACAAAAATATAAATATTTGCAAAACATATTAAAACATTTAACTATAGAATACTTTAACAAAAGAAGTTTAAACTTAATAGGACATTCGTCTCATGCGATAAAGAGTTGTGACAAAAAAAACTTTAAAATAAAAGAAATGTAAATATACAATAATTATACTTGTAACAACCAGATAATCAATAGATAATATCGATATAATAAAATCGTTTTTTTAGTAACATTGATTTAAAATACCTACAGTAAAAAACTTATTTTTCTAAGTACATTAATAATGGCAAGAAATTGAAACAAACTTAATAGTAGGAATAAACCCATTATGTAAAAACAAACAACTACATTAGTTAGAAAAAAATGATGCTAACCTAGATGGCAGCAAATTTGCGAGTGATAATCTATTGGTTGGTGACTCATTTACATGTTGAGAATTGCACTCTAACAAATTGTTTTGTTCGTCGTGTCCAGCTTCATTATAACTTCCATTTCCAGTTAGCGAACTGTTGGCTTCATTTAAAAAAATATTTTCACAATCTAAATTTTTTAGCGAATGTGCTGGTGAGTCAATTTTCATAGAAATATGGTAAGTTAAAGGTAATCCTGACGAGGTTCGCTCAGCAAATGGAAAAATATCGAAAATCATTGATGATGGTGGACTCTCAACATTGTAAATTTGTCGCATCATTTCAAGGCGATAGCTGACAAATTAGTACATATCAAATTGTTTAAAAAAAAAAAATAAAAACAATGTGTTGAAATGAAATGTATAGATAAATGGTCAATTTAGCGAAAGAGGAGGACGCAATGGTGGTGAAATTTGTGATACGTTGTACTACTTAGGATTTATTGATAGAAAAACTTTTAAGAAGCAAACTAGTTCTAAGATTTTGAAAATTATTACATAAATTTAAGTGATCGTCAAACAATTACTAAGAAACAACAGCAACCACCATGCACGCCCAAAAGCTTTTTATACTTAAATGCCTTTGAGGAAATATTAATAATAAGTTTTTTTTTAAACTCATAATATTTTTTTCCCCCACATTTTTGTTATTAATATCACAACCTAAATTCACAGCAATACAATTAAAAAATATATTTTACCTTTTGCATAAAAATAACACTTACCGTAATTTTTCCAAAGACCAATAATGAGTAGCACCATTTTTGGTATCAGTTACTTCAACAGCAACAATTGTCTTTGCAATTGGTGGTGCACCGAATTCATCTTCACCTTGAATGGGAGTAAGAGCGTTTGGTATCAATTCTGGTGGAAGTGGTGAATAGAGAGTATCCGTAAGAAGGGTGAACTGGAACTGAACCTGAAAAAAGACATGAAGCCGAAATTGAAATACAAGCAAAACTGCAAGACTAGCTTTTGGAAAGTAAATACACAAACATATTTGATATATATTAAACAACTAAAATTTATCATGTTATTTATTCGATGTTTTATATAATTGCGGACAGCTCCATTAAGGTGAAAATGTAAGTTGCAGTGAAACTACATAGGTTACAGTGGTTTTTCCGACGTTTCAGCAAGGATTGTTGCCTTCTTCAAGAGTTCTTTGTTAAAACTGAAGGAAAATAACAAATACTTTAAACATGTACCTATTCATACAAATTTTGCATTCAATATTACTTCATACTGTTTTAATAAAGAACCCCTCAAATCATAATTATTGTATTAATCAAATTTATTGATTTTCGTTTACATACAAATATTTTTCATATATTCTTATGTCAAGTTTCTACCATAAATACAGAGAAGGCATGATTTTCTCTTGCTTAGATCCACTGCCCGAAAACAAAGAAGAAATTTGCAAGATCATAGATAACTATCCAGGATGAAATATGAATAGATACGTTTTTAATGTTCGCTAACTTCTTGCCAAATTCTGTTCCATATAAGGGAGAGAGAGAGAAATTCGATCGTGTTAGACGTGCTATTTTTCTTGGTTTTGCTGGTAATAATTACCACAAAACAATTTATCGGTGTTAAGTGGCAATGGCAAGCATTCGATACGATGGATCTGAAGGTAAATGTGGTCTCGGTGACAGCAATGTATTTACTTTTAGCGATTTCTACAAAAAAAGTATTTCATAGAACGTGTTCTGCACATAAATTGTCTGATTATGATATGCGACTATTAAGAGGAAATAAAAATCTTGGATATTATTGCGATGACGATTTATTTTTTACGAGCAATATTCTTAGTCAATATTAAAATTTTATTGGAATCAAATAGATCAAAATATCAAGAAATTATGGAAATTTTAAATAAAAATTCATACAATACAACAACACAAATTAACGAGATGGCAACGGCATTTAAAAGTGACTTGAACTCAAAGAGAAAAAGTGAGATGGAGAAAAAGGAAGTGGAAGTGATTTTCGCAACGGCGAAAGATTTGAATAATAACCTGTTGAAATCCTCTGAAAGTGCGAGTGAAAAAAAAGAACAGTTGAAAATATTGGGAAAAGATGTACATGGGTTGGGTCGAAATTCTGCCGGGGTCAAATTTCTTTTGTCCAAAATTCTGCTTTCAAAATTCTGCAAATCATAAAGAAAAGAATAGAAATAGAAAAGCACGCGCTTTTTAACAATTTGCAAACCTATTCTTTTCTTTATTATTTGCAGAATGTTGATAATCAGAGCGTACTACTACTTAAGAGTTTAATATGAATGTAGCTTACTTTTTTTGTAACAAGAAATTTTGTAATAAAATACATAACTATTTGATTTTTTATTGACCAGAATTAATTTGTTGTTTTGTAAATAAAAGAACTGAATAAAAAACAAAAAGCTGAATTTTTGACCAGAATTTTGAAAAGCAGATTTTTGAAACCAGAATTTCGACCCGCTACCTTCCAATGTACATACGTGAGTGCTTAGTAAATAAAATGTTTGAGTTAAAAAGTGAGGTGGTAAATTACAGCAATAAAGAGCCTGAATAAAGTAAGAAAAGGAAAACCATTATATTCTGATTTTTTGAAAAAACTCATTGAGATGGCACTTGAGATGACAAATGTGTTGTTTGTGACTGCACTAGCGATAAAACTTCTTTAAAATGCGATGAAAAGGAGTAAAGGACCATGAAATTTATATTAACTCTCTGTTCAGCCTTCCATTCGTAAGTAAAGTAACAGCTTTTGCGAACGATCTTGGAA
Source organism: Baccha elongata (assembly GCA_951217065.1). Classification (NCBI taxonomy): domain Eukaryota; kingdom Metazoa; phylum Arthropoda; class Insecta; order Diptera; family Syrphidae; genus Baccha; species Baccha elongata. Next base: position 199,513,989 of record OX578272.1, read on the forward strand.
TGGCTTTTGACATGCCTAGCCTCCTAGTCATTTTGGCTGATTTAAACAACGATGTCTACTTACTGCGTTCCTGGTTTGCCAAACATAAACTTAATGTAAGCAACAAAACTAAATTGATGTCGTTCAGCTTAAGAATACAATCGATCCCACACATAAATATCTATTTTAATGCCCAAAGCTGCCAATGTTATACAATTTGTTGATGTAATAATGGTTTTCCTTTGCTGCCATTTAATGAAGATGATTTCTGCTGTGCGAACTGTTTCAAAGTTGAAATAGTTAATGATTTTAAATACCTAGGTGTTTCATTTGATCAATATATGAGTTGGGCAAATCATATTTCAACTTTGAAGCAATATCTACGTTCATCGATCCGTAGTCTTTATCATCTCAAAAAATTGTGTGATTTGATCATTAACTTATTTCCTGGGAATATTCGTTCTATTCAAACTTTAACTTTATTTTTGAAAACAGTTAAAATACGGCTTTTCCAAATAGATCATAATCAAATCGAAGTTTTGTTGAGTTATATCAATTAATTTTAATTAATATCTATTTATGTATTTTTATTATTTGTATCCTTTTTCATGTTTTACTTTTCTTTACGTCGAAAATGTGTGTATGTACCTATGTATTTGTCTTTAATCTTATTAACCCCAAACAACAATTAATATTATTATTGAGTGTCATTTAACACTAATTCAATTATTGAATATAAAATGTCACCACAACTATTTTTTATAATATTTTAAGAACTTTGTTTGTTAATCTAGCTATGAAATATGAATAAAAAAAGTTCTAGTTCTGTGAAAAACAGAACCAGAATTGAAAAAAAAAAAATAAAGATATAGTGAAATCAAATGTGTTAATTGTATGAGGCTTAATATCAAAGCTAATCTTCCTGATATGGATGTTTAGAATGACTTACGTAGTTTGGATTGTCCAATCTACAGCAACCAATTGTTAAATGAACGAAGTAGAAATAACTACTAGCAATTATCCAAGTTGAAGTGCTTGAGTCTAAATATTGAGGGTCTCAGAAATAACTTCAGTGAATCTTTAGCTTATGACAATTCTTTTGACTTCATATGCATAACAGAAACTCACACTACGGAATGGATAGAAGATGTTGAAATTGATTTACAAGAATATCAAACCATTGTATATATATTTCTATAGTACGTCCATCGTATGTGGAACACATTGGAATTTCTCGATTGCTCGAAGCGCCATCTGGGCAAAGGTGGTAGAACCTGCTCTTAAAGACTTTTGTAGGAGTGGCTTGTTGTTGGGAGAGATTTTGAGGGATACAAACTGGGGAATATTATAATGAGAAGGCATATAGAAAATTTCATAGAGTTGGAAGAAGATGAAAATTATAATTGTTGACTTTTTCTCTTTGAGCTTATTCGTTTTTATTTTGATAACGAATGTTCATAAGAAAAGGGAATTGGAAGTTATTTATCTATTATGTATGGCTGTATGCATGGTGGAAAATAAATATTTGGCTGCTTCTGAATGTGTGGGTGCTAGCTTTGATGCTGAACTTTATGAAATGTGGCAAGCTACTTATTAGAATAGAATGTAGCTGCTGACGAAACAATGTGACGTCACAATTACATATTCCATTGGAAATGCTTCTTACTAGCATCTGATCCGGAACGGATTCGAATTTGTGTTGTTGTTGTATGCATACATTTTGCGATGCAAATTTAGTTAAGTTATAAATTGGTGATGCAAAACTTGCTTTATTGGAAGAAAATCATGCAAGAAAATCATGGATGCGGGTATCAAAGTTGACATCTTTAAATTTGCGGCTAAACTAAGCGTCCTAGCGACTTAAAAAATGCATATTCGTGATCTAGGGAGTGCCACCTTTCAATCGCTGTATCACATGATTTAAAAAACAGACTTTTATTTTTTAACTTGATTTAAGAAACACCCTGTAATATAATACAACACTTTACTCACTAACCTACTCGCCATTTCCGAATCTAATTAAATCCTCAAAATAAAAATAAATAGTAAAGTATTCCTTTGATTTTGTTTCAACTTACAAAAAACGAAAATAGAAACAATTTCTTATAGGTACCTACCTATCTACCCTTCATCAAAACTAAACAGGAAATTTAAAATCTACATTGTTTCCACAAAGAGATACTGAAATGTGGCAACATATAACTGAATGGTATCTTTTAATAACTAAACATAAGATGATTTTGTATACAAATTTCAGTTATGTAACCATGGTTGCCATATGAAAAAATTAACGTACCTATATTTATTTTCCTCACTTAAGTAGGTATAATGCGAGAATTGTTTGGCATCGACTCGGTTCGATTTTCAATTTTCCGAAAATACAACCGAGCCTGCGAAGCCATTTCAAACCATACGTATGTAAACGATGATGAATTCGTCTCATAACTCTATCCTGTATATACGGCTAGCTTAAAATTATATAGTCAACTCTTTCGCACAATATATGTCTACACTAGTTCCTTTGTGCGAACAGCGCTAATTTACGCAAATTGTTAGAAAGAATAAATATTCGACGACGAAGCTACCATATATATCATATATGACCAAAAAAGCCTGATATAAAATCGTTATTAAAAATTACGTGTTTTTACCCGAATAACATGACTAAAACATGTCTGTGGCCCTAATACAAAAAAGGTTGAGTATGGCTGCTTAAAACCATTCAGATAAATTGAATTGTTTTTTTGAAACCAGCAAGCTCTGCGGCATAATTCCTGCGGACTGAATGGAGACCTTGTTTAAGAGTAGCATCATACATAATGAAAAGGAGGTCAGTGATTGAACATGAGGTGTAATTTTCAGTTGATGATCCATCGGTATATAGAATTTTTCTTGCGGGTTGATAGAATCGATAATATTTGTATGCATTATCTGGATCTGGAATACTCTATGTGATGTGGGACATTTTTTATGTTTTGCTAAGCTGGTATCAAATTGAAGATTTTGAATGGACCCGGGTGGCTTATCCTTGATATTAGTAAGGCTTTCCTGAACAAAATATGTGAAAGGCAGGATGAATGGTTTAATACTGAAATACTTTTTCTCTTAGTATTTTGCGAATGCTCTTTTAATGTAAAGGAGGACTCAAATCTGTTATTGTTTCAAGGTTAATACGGTCTAATGATATTGCTCTTTTTTCGCGAATTTTTTAAAGGGTTCAGTTCATAACGCGTCGGTTGAGGTGGAGTGAAATTGTAAACTATATCAAAATTAATAGCATATCCTAAATTCTTCAAAAAACTCTTGGCCCTTAGAAATCAAATTTAAAAGTTATAGTTATTGAATTATTGAATTATGTTTCCCATTGGGTGCTCTGCTCATGCTGCAATATTTTCAAGCATGAGCACACAATAGGAAAAAATCCTAGGGATATATTTTTGTATTGGCATAAGCGATGTGCATATTTATTATCTGTGCTATTTCATACAAAATAAATGCTTGGAAAAAACAGCATTGTAGCATTTGCTTTTGTTTAAATTAACCTTTCCTATTAAATTACTTAATTCATATCTCTAATCATTATCATTATGTATAAGACTTAATCATTATTACTGAAATCAAATCAAGCCCTTCTGGCAATACTATATTTTTCCCTATTTTTATTAAATTAAATTAAAGTAATTTGGCATCACCAATAAATTGTATCTGTCAAAAAAAGAGTATAAAAGAAGGAAACAAGACTGAATAAAATCAGTCTTCAGTTGACTTTAATCAGAATACGACATTCGGTGGAGTACCTCCGCCTTTGTTTAAACTGGTTGAATAAATTGTAAGACTCGTATAAAAAATACCAATTGAGTGTTTTTATTTCTTTTGGATAGAAGACTTTCTGGAACCCAAACCACGACTCTCCGCTGGTTTAATAAATAGTTTACTCCATCCTCTTTTGCTACGCAGTACGGTAGAGCACCTCAGCCTCTGCCTAGTATTTAGAAGAGTTGGCAACTTTTTCCTTCATAGTATTCTTCTTCGTACTCATCACCGTAAATAGACGGGGAAATTCACACACCCCCCGCTACAGCATCCAGGAGCAAGTACGTGCCGAACAGTCGTGCTTTTTATTTACCCTTAACTCATGTAATCTCTATCCATAGACAAATATGCAAAACTTTTATCCTCTCAAATTTCTATGGATAACTTTTCACATCTGTCAAATAGAATTTGATAGAAGTTGCTGTAAATGAAGTTCGCCTATGTACATGCAACAAATGTTGTTGTTGTCTTGTGTGAGTTTTCTGTTTCGTTCCTGTTTTTATTTTTGTATCTTTGGTTAGCTGAGTTTTCATTAGTGCAATATCAAATTGAAAATTAAAAAATTATTTAGTTTTATCTATTTAATCCTGGTTAGTTATCTATGATTTTACAAATTTATCCTTTGTTTTTGTGCAAATGACCCTAAGAAAGTATAATGAAACCAAAAAATACTTACTTTCTTTTTTAACTCCACAGAAATTGCATTTGCTTCCTTTAAAAATATAGCGTTTCCCCAGAGGTCATCACGTAAAGAAGTAAATTGGTGGTAACGCCACTTGCGAAAGGCCCAAGCCGCTAGGCCAGCTTCTCTTGCATTCCAACATGAATCGTACAATGGGTTTTCTAAAACAAAATGGGAATTTAAAACACACTTTGCGAAACATAATTATTTCAAAAAGGTTGTCATTGCGGTCCTAAATTAACATAAAATGCATTAAAATTAAAATTAAGTAAATAAGAAATAAAAAATAAGCGGAATAATATTTAGCAAGATTTAACATGATTTAATAGATATTTTATTTCATTCTTTAAATAATATAAGGTTGCTACCACGCGGTTTACACGGACAATTGACATACACTCCGTGTCACTTTATTAAGGACAGGCAGTTTTCTATTTTCATTTTGCAATATTTTTCAAACCACTCGGTATTTTGGGAAAAACCAAATGCAGAATGAATAAAGAATATATTAGGTTTATATTGTAAAATAAAATTAGGATTATGTTGATAATTGCAACATTTATGACGCTTTTCCGAAAAAGGTCATAAAATGTACCTGGTTTTTTTGTTTCACTTGAGTAAGGACAGTCAAAATCTACCTGTTACTGTTATTTTAATGAAATAAAAGGGTAGGTACTTGAAGTATGAGGGAGCTTAGTTCAAGTAAAAACTGCAAACAATAAACTACTATGGGCAGAGGAAAGACATTAACCAAGGAGGAAATCGGTTTACCGGGTAGAAGGGAAATTCATCTGTTTTATAGCCAAGAAGATAAAGAAGGAAGTGTGTTGTCAACAATTATCATAAGGACCCAGAAAAGTATGGAAAGAACCGCAAAGGAAGAATCAGAAGATCCCTAACATGTAAGGAAAGGCGGGTGATCCTGAGATTATTGTATAATAATAAATGTCTATGCATACAAAGTTCAGCAAGTAAATAAATGAACAGTTAAATAAATAAATAAACAGAAATTAAAATTAATAAATATATATATATATACACAGCTGGTCAATAAAATAGGTGTTTAAATTTTTTTTTTATTAACTCGTTTTTAAAAATATTTTTTCAGGCAGACATTATTTTACACTAATATTTAGAAAACTGACGTTATTATGTAAAATAATGGATAATCAAAGTTTTAAGAACCCAACAATTTTAAATAATATAATTCCAAAATTGGCGATAAAATATTCGCGCTGGGACAAAAAAATAGTAGTCTTTCCAAAGTATCAGTAATTTTCGTTGTAATGAATATTTTTGTGTTTTATTTTAATTTTTATTTTACTTACTCTAATAGCCAGAGTATCATCCATTATTATCCAAAATTTTTGGAATCGGCGCGTGGCATTGACTATACCAATTTTTGGCATATTTCCTAGTGTATGGAATAACATTCCCTTTAAACTGTTTCCTACAATTGGTTCCCATAAGCTTATTCTATAAGTTTTCAATTAGATTGAGATTTCATGGGATTGGCTTGGCACGAAACAACAGACATTTCTGTATCTCGAAACCAATCTTTAAGTACCACTGTCGTATGTTATGGATAGGTGTCCCACTGAAATTGGTATCCGAGGCCCTTTTTTTCTTCAGCAAATGGCAATATGACATTATCCGAAATATCCTTAAACTCGTATTTTGTCAAGATGTTTGATTATACGGAATAAAAGAAATTTCAGAGCCTTACGTTATTAGACCTGAACAATGGGACTTTCCTGGCGACTATTCCCGGAAGATAAAAGTACTGATTCCTTCTGCGGACTGTGGTTGCACTAACTTCATTACTAATTCTTGAGCCTTTAATTCTGAAAGAAGCAAAAGGGTTTGATTTTGTAAAAAGTAGTAAGCGGCAGTCAATGGCTTTTTCAGCCTTCTTCTATTTTTGCTCACAAATCTGAGACTTAGAGCAGTTGTTACGAAATGTTCGGTCCCTGCTGCAAATTTTTAAGTTTGGCCTTAATTTCCAAGTCGCGAAACCAACAACTTTTCTTCCAGAGGGTAGTGAACTTTTTGATCCATATTTAAAAAGTAATAAATAACAAAATTATTGGTTGAAGATAGTAAAATGATGGCTTTTTCAGAATTCTTCTATTTTTGCTCACAAATCTGAGACTTAGAGCATTTGTTACGAAATGTTCGGTCCCTGCTGCAAATTTTTAAGTTTGGCCTTAATTTCTAAGTCGCGAAACCAACAACTTTTCTTCCAGAGGGTAGTGAACTTTTTGATCCATATTAAAAAAATAATAAATAACAAAATTATTGGTTGAAGATAGTAAAATGATTAAAAACAACCCACCTCAAAAAAAAGCACCTTCTATTAAAGAATTTTAAAAGAAACTGCAATATTATTTGGAATACACCTATTTTTATTTTATTTGCTTATAAAACACCACCAATAGTATTGGATCAAAATTAAATCAATTACTTATCACTGCACATTAAAAATGCAATAAAATGGTTGTCATTGTCCAAAGGTTAAAAAGGGTTTTCCCTAAAAAAATTATTTGAGGCAATACTTGAAGGAAAATCAACTGTTATTTAGCAACAAAACCACAGCATCCATCAAAAATTCTCTCATACCTACCTATTTTTTGACCAGCTGTGAATATATATGTATATATTGAAAGAAGAGAAATATATAATAAAACTTATAAACTAAATAAGAAGGTTGTAGAATAAGAACACAATAAATAAATAAATAAGACACAGAAAAATGAGTAGGTAGATAAATAAATAATATAATAAAACTTTTAAACTAAATAACATGGTTGTAGATATAAAAAAAACACAATTTAATAAAAAACAAATAAATAAATAACATCAATAAATAATGAATTATAAATTATCGTAAACAAAAATATAACGCATGTATATATGTATAAATAAATAAAATATATATATGTTAATAATATGTAAATTATCATGAACAAAGTAATTGAACATTAAACATTTAGTTGAATAACCAAAGGGTTGTCAGAGATATCACAGTTTATTAAAACATTATTTCTTAGCTTTTAAATTCTTTCACAAATCATTTCAACACCTGTACGTTCATGAAGATCCTGAGTTGAATAATACCGAGGTAAATTAAGCATAATTTTTAAAAGTTTGTTTTGACACACCTGAAGTTTTTGAACGTGACACATAGCTAGGGTTAACATCAAATAAAATTGAAAAGCCTAACAGTCTAGATATAAGGGATAATTAGTTTAGATATTTTTTGTTTTTGTTTTTGACTATTCCCGGAAGATAAAAGTACTGATTCCTTCTGCGGACTGTGGTTGCACTAACTTCATTACTAATTCTTGAGCCTTTAATTCTGAAAGAAGCAAAAGGGTTTGATTTTGTAAAAAGTAGTAAGCGGCAGTCAATGGCTTTTTCAGCCTTCTTCTATTTTTGCTCACAAATCTGAGACTTAGAGCAGTTGTTACGAAATGTTCGGTCCCTGCTGCAAATTTTTAAGTTTGGCCTTAATTTCCAAGTCGCGAAACCAACAACTTTTCTTCCAGAGGGTAGTGAACTTTTTGATCCATATTTAAAAAGTAATAAATAACAAAATTATTGGTTGAAGATAGTAAAATGATGGCTTTTTCAGAATTCTTCTATTTTTGCTCACAAATCTGAGACTTAGAGCATTTGTTACGAAATGTTCGGTCCCTGCTGCAAATTTTTAAGTTTGGCCTTAATTTCTAAGTCGCGAAACCAACAACTTTTCTTCCAGAGGGTAGTGAACTTTTTGATCCATATTAAAAAAATAATAAATAACAAAATTATTGGTTGAAGATAGTAAAATGATTAAAAACAACCCACCTCAAAAAAAAGCACCTTCTATTAAAGAATTTTAAAAGAAACTGCAATATTATTTGGAATACACCTATTTTTATTTTATTTGCTTATAAAACACCACCAATAGTATTGGATCAAAATTAAATCAATTACTTATCACTGCACATTAAAAATGCAATAAAATGGTTGTCATTGTCCAAAGGTTAAAAAGGGTTTTCCCTAAAAAAATTATTTGAGGCAATACTTGAAGGAAAATCAACTGTTATTTAGCAACAAAACCACAGCATCCATCAAAAATTCTCTCATACCTACCTATTTTTTGACCAGCTGTGAATATATATGTATATATTGAAAGAAGAGAAATATATAATAAAACTTATAAACTAAATAAGAAGGTTGTAGAATAAGAACACAATAAATAAATAAATAAGACACAGAAAAATGAGTAGGTAGATAAATAAATAATATAATAAAACTTTTAAACTAAATAACATGGTTGTAGATATAAAAAAAACACAATTTAATAAAAAACAAATAAATAAATAACATCAATAAATAATGAATTATAAATTATCGTAAACAAAAATATAACGCATGTATATATGTATAAATAAATAAAATATATATATGTTAATAATATGTAAATTATCATGAACAAAGTAATTGAACATTAAACATTTAGTTGAATAACCAAAGGGTTGTCAGAGATATCACAGTTTTAAACATTATTTCTTAGCTTTTAAATTCTTTCACAAATCATTTCAACACCTGTACGTTCATGAAGATCCTGAGTTGAATAATACCGAGGTAAATTAAGCATAATTTTTAAAAGTTTGTTTTGACACACCTGAAGTTTTTGAACGTGACACATAGCTAGGGTTAACATCAAATAAAATTGAAAAGCCTAACAGTCTAGATATAAGGGATAATTAGTTTAGATATTTTTTGTTAAGTTTAAATAAAACACCTAAGACTGAATTGGATTGTAGAATCTGGCTACTTTTTCTATTTTTTCCGGCGTAACGATAGCCCGACTCACCGTGCAATTCATTTTGTTTTAATTTCATTAATTCCCTAAATGTTTGGGCAGAATGTTCTCAAATTCACAAAAGCTTTAGAGGTGTTATTTTCAAATATAGTACTTTATAAGTTTTACCTGCAATCGCGCCGAATTGTAGTAGACTATTTCAGCCGGGAAAAACTGCATTCAAATATAATATAAATATATTCAAACATAGTATTAACTTTTTTTTCCAGCGCAAAAACGTTGCGCGAAATATTGTATTCGGAAAATCGTTACAGTCTTGTTGAATCTTTATTATAGCATGAAAAAGAATCTATGACATTTACATCTTTTGTTTCATTCAAATGTTGGCTGCGAATACGCCCCGAGTCGTATGTGCTTCATTCGATAGGTCAAATTTAGGTTCGCCCATATCCATCATGGCAAATGTAGCAAGTTGCTTGACATCCATATAGCAAAATTGCTTGAAACACAACCTTGTGTATAATAATATATATAATAAGATAACTTTACACGTTAGCATTCATATTTCGTATTTTTTTTCAATAATTTTTCAATAATTTTTGTAACTTTTTTTACTTTTTGAACTTTATTTATTTTTTTGCTTTTTATTTATTTAATTATGTACAACTTTTAATTTTTTTACTGCTTGCATTAAGCAAGCCCATCTTCTATCTATCTTCCAACGATATTCGTTTATAAGTGCCGATACGACCTGCAACGTAATTGCGGTCGTGCTCGGTGAAAATGAACCCCAACGCGAGCGGTATCTGGGGGGGGGGGGGGGGGGAAATAGGAGTGGGATAATTTAATTATGATTTTGTTTGAAAAACTTAACAAAGAGTTGCGATGAATAAGTGGATAGAGCATTTGGTTTTTCTAATTGTATTTTTAAAAATAAGATTTAATCATATTGTTTATTCCAAGATATTTCACATTAGACTCCCATTGTATGGAATGGATATGCCATTTATTTGCAGCTCGTTTGCGGAAAGATATAATCGCTTTCTTTGATTGATTTTATCTTCTCAGGCCGTGTGCCATTTGCGTTAAAAGTGCTGTTAAATTTGATCCCATGACTAAATTTTGACACAACTGATGTGGATACAGACGTCAAAAATTAACATGCTCAGGAGCTCGTTGTAATTTTAGCAAGTGGTTGATTTTTGACATTTGTTTTGCTGCGTTCAGTTAAACATATTTTTATTATCGGACGCGTTCATTATTGCATCTTTTTTTTATCGATTGTATCCAAAGCGATCTGGATAGCTTCGTGTTATTGTGAAAAACTGTTTATGCATTTATATAAATATTGAGACACACTTGAATGAAATTTGTAGCAATTTTGTATTAAAGGAACTATAAAAATTAACTATTGTTAACAAAAATCAACTATTGTTCACAATAGTCAACTATTGTTACTAACGTACTAAAGGTATCTGAACATTTCTGGATAGGCCCTTGAACACAAGGAATCTCAATGGGAAATTTATATTTTAAAAATTACTTTTTAATTCAATGGACACAGCAAAAAGCTTAAATTTTTTTGACCCCAATAAAAAGGGATCAAATTTAACTGGGATCAAATTTAAAAACAATTTTGACGCAAAATTATATATTTTGCTGGAGAGCTTGTAACTGAACGTGAAATGATAATAATTTGTGAATGGGGATTTAAGCGTCGCAGGACATTAGTTTCTACATTATAATCTACATAAATAATCTAACTTACTTTTGAGTAAAACTTACCAAATATATTGTCTTGTTGGTAATCTTCAGGGCTGCAACTGCTGTATATTGACATTGTCATGCTCTGTTCCATTACCTGCTTCTGCAAGGCATCAATTCGAGCTTCGTAGGTCTATGATATAAGATGTAAGTCTAAAACCAAATTTTTGTTAATAAGCTATTTATAACGGCATACCTTCCTTTGTTCTTCAAATTCTTGATCGGCTTGGATTTTTTCTTTCTTATATTGCTCTTCCAACGTATCTAATCTCTTCTTCATTTCTGCTTTTAAGTCAATACCCTGCTTCTCTAATAATTCACATTGAGCAAAATTCCAATCAACCTGTTGATTAGTCTCCTCAGTAACTGCCTTTTCAGTTTCTGTTTCATTTGCAGATAGAATTTTCTCTCTGATTTCTCTAGCTTGTTCAGGATGAGTATATCTGAAAACATGATTTTTTCCTAAAATGACACGTGAGCCAGTCACAAGAACTTCAGGTTCTACGAGTTGTCGACCATTCAAATATACTAGAGCGTCTTTGTGAGGAATCAATGTGACACTGTCGTTACGGTTTTCAAAAGTACAATGTTCTTTGAGAATGTGAGAACCACTCAGTTGTATATCTTGTGGAACATTTGCTTCATGGGTACCAAGCCTTGTTAAACCTAAAACGTTTCGACAATTGGGGATAAAAGAAAAGAAAGAAATAGTAATCAAATCATAAATAAAACAATTTAAAAGCTGTTTTCCTTATTAGTCCAGACATGCGCGACATTTACTTTAATAGTAAGTATTTTGCATAAACAATTAATTTTATTCTTACCATATCTAGCCCAGGAAAATTAAACAAAAAAAAAAGGCAAAAATATGAAATAGTTCGGACAAAGCGTAATTTTGCTAGAGACCCTTGTTTTTATGTCTTGAAAAGTACCCATGATTTGGCGCCTCCTTTTGGGGTGGAAATTCAGTTTTTTGCCAATTTCTCGGAAAATATGAAATTTATGCAAAAATGTTAAGATAAAAATTGTAGCTTATATTATTTTTTACAAAAACGTATCTGACTTTTCATCGTACCATCAACCAATTTCGAGAAAAAAGTGTTAAATTGTTACAAAGTCTGTTTTTATACAAAATTGCACTTTTTAACTAGTATTTAACGCTTTTTGCTTTATTTTGTTTTGGTTTTCGCATTCGTTGTTGGTTGAATGAAGACTGACTTGAAATCTAATTAACTTTCCTACGACAGAATATGTATCTTTCATCCTACGCGAAGTTCTACCCGTGGGCAACTTGTTTACGTATAGTATCATATTTCATCTTCGTGTGAGATATGATTATTATATTTTGTTTGTTTATAATGCCATTGTTTATATAGTATTCATATTTCATTTGCATCCGCAAAAATGATATGAATATTATATTTTGTTTACAGTTAAATAGACCAAGCAAAAAGGCGTTATCCTTTATATGTCACGGGAAGTGAAGCTTCAGACGTAACAGTACGATGAAAAGTCACAAGACATTTTTGTAGAAAATCATGTAAGCAAACATTTTTATCTTAACATTTGTTTGCATAAAATTCATAGTTTCTGAGAAATTTGCAAAAAACTGAATTTCCACCCCTTTTCCCACTCAAACAAAATTTTGCTCCGGCCAAATCATGGGTACTTTTGAGGATATAAAAACAAAGGTTTCCATTCTCTCCAGTAAAATTCAACTTTGTCCGAATTTTTTCGAAGTAAAATTCTAATTTTCCAGGGCCAATCATCTTATTATTTATTTTTTGTTTACTAACAAAAGAGTTCTTCTTATCAGATTACTTACATATATGAACATAAGTTCAAAAAACAACTGAATTCTCTGACATTTGGATCGCTCAAATATCTTGAAATCTTTTGAACCTATTTTGAAAATATTTGCCATTCTTATATGATTATATAATTATTTTTCCCTTGGATTGGTTTCAAATATTTTGAAAAAAGAACAACCCTCCAATATTAGGTATACATTCTTGGTTCTTCCAAATTATGTTTATATTTATACTTTTTATATTTTGAACGAAGAAATTAAAAATTCAAAATCCGATTTCCGATCCGATAAACTTTACAAAACAGACTATGTACATATACATTTCTGAAACTCTAAAGTCGTTCTTAGCATAGCTTACCTTTCGATTAGTTTTGGAATAAGTGAGTAAAAATTACCAAAATGATGAATCAATGTAAAATCTTAGCATACAAAAATAACCATTTCTTTCATTATATTAACGGCTATTATATGTCTGGACTGATATTGAAGCACTATGAATTTAAAAACACAATTAAAAAAAGAATATGCTTACCATCCTTAATGTAATACAAAAGGCATTCAGACAAATTAGGATCTTCATTAAGGTTCACTAAATGAGGAGTTTTTTTCGGAGAGAAAACTCCAACGGTTATGCCATCTTCCTTAACAGCGACTCCCATTTCCGCAAATACAGCTTCGCGTTGAATACGAATAGCTTCTGTGCGTTTCAATTTTTCTTCCCATGTTTCGTTGAGTTCTTTAAGAAATGACGAAGTTATATTTAAACAAAAACAAAATAAATAAATAGATAAAGTTTTTGCTCCAATCTAAAATAATCATTAAAAGATAAAACTAATTGTTGTTTGGGATCTGCCTTCTAAGATTTTCTTTTTTTTTATAGAAAAAATCCAGAAACGTTTTAGGAGATTTATATTTTATAAAATGAAGCTGAGTTTTAATCCCGATTATAAAGCAATATGTTTATTCCTGGAAATTATATCTCTTGAACCAAAACGAAATATTCATTATTATAAAATGCTTGTAAAGAATATTTTTTGTTATGATAGCCTCATTTTTTTGCAAGTGCTTATATAGCCTAGGAATTGAGTGCAAAAGTACGAACAAATTTAAATAGTAACCAAATTTGGCAGGGTTGTAGTGCTAGTTGAGATAGTATTTCATCAAAAGTCCCCGCCTCTAAGTGTTGAGCACTCCTTGCCATCACAAATTGTATGTAAATATAACAGAACATTTTTTAAGCTTAGAATAATAATAATAAATATTTCACTGCCTAGCTTATAAATTTTTGTTATATAATACCGTTAAGTAAGTAATATTTCGGACCAAATTTGCAATAGTGTAATTCTTTTCTTGTTTGTTTGAATTATACATAATTTTTACAGTCTTATTAACTATTATATTCTGCGTAATTTGACCATTTTGAAGCTTGTACTTTAATTCAAAAAAACAGAATTTTCTGAGGAAATAATTTCTTAATAGTTAAAAAAAAAATTCAATATTTTTTGCATAATTCTAAAAACAGGGTTTTATGGAGAAATAATTTTAAATTATTTATTTTCAAAACTTAAGTATGTTAAAACCTAACTGAACCAATTTAATTTTCTTTTTTGAGATTGGAGTTTTCTGTAAACTTATTTAATATTAATTTTTTTTATTTAAGAAGAAACAATTTTTTATAATTTGGTGTATCAAACATGTTTCTAGATCACAAGATATAGTCATTTCATGATACCGAAAAATTACGAAAAAGTTAAAAAAAACTCACACTAAAGTACCGTTATTTTGTTTTCCTCATCACCTATAAGCCGGGACTTTTCTGAAAAGTTGTGTTGTAATATAAGGTATAATATATGTAAGTCGAGAATCTATTCATTTGGGATTAGCCCACACCATACCCAACGCCGGTAATACAGTTTTTATCGACCCTTAGCTAAGTCCCGATACTTATCTAGACTTAGTTAAGACTATGTCGACTTATGTTGTTGTTATATTTACGTGGAAGCTGATGTCTAAATAATAAGTATGTAGAGTGTAGACCAATAAACCATTTCAATGAGGTTTGTCAATTTATTGAATTCAGCAGATCTAGAGATTTGTTGAAACCTAATTTGTTTATTATTTAATTTATTTGTCCTATATTTTCATTTTATTATACATATATCATATTTAATTATATTTGATATATATGTACATCTATACATATCATATTTATGTAAATACACCCAAACATTTAAAGATCATTTTGGAGCGCTAATAGTTGTAAATTAAATAGATGTTATGAAACAATACATACCTGCTATTAACTTCTCACTAGCCTGCAGTTGGTCTACAGCCATATCTGTTGTTGAACCATTTCGATTACGTCCTTGTTTAGGAGACTTAATATCAGAATTTATGTTTCCGTTTTTATTGAATTCGTCTTCTATAAAAATTAGATGAAATGGTTAATTTTAATTTTTTTTGTTATTTAACATGCATAGAATATCATGGCCAATATACATTGAAAAGCAATCATAAATTATATAAAAAATAAAGTTTTATTTACAGAGATACATTTTAGGCTACAGCAGCACTATTTAACATGTAAAGTGATTACGGTTTATTTATTTAAGTGTACATTCGAATTCGATTGTTATGGTTTGCTTTCATAAGGGTATAATGTAAGCGATTACTTTTAGATTATAAATAATATAATTAATGTTTAATAGGGCGATATACAATTTTCGTGATGTGATGCGAAAATAATAATGTAATGAAAATTTATTAATAATCATTAAAATTCCTTTCGTTAATACTCAAAAAGGTAGATCTTTGAAAAATATACGAACTTAAAACTTCAACTTCTTCTTAAGAGTTATTTTACCAAATGGTAACAATTGCGTTTGTTAACACGTTGACTCTTGTTCGGCTTTTTTGAACGAAATGTTTAAACTATTGTTTCATTCATAAGCAATTGCGAAAACTTTTGTTTCTGAAATAGGTTTTGAAGTGGTTTCATTGAAATCAGATGGTAAAGAAATTGTCTGTTCAAGAAATCCTGATCTTGATGTGAATGTGGAGATGCACAAATAAGCTTTGCGCTTGATCGAAGACATGGTGTTACCTAAGTAACCTAAGCAGTTTGTAAGTCAGGTTGAGAAAACCAATGCCAGATTGTGAAATGAATTAGCCCTTTAATCGAGAATGTGGAAGACAAAAATTTTGTAACAGAGAATAGAAACATTGGTATTCTGCATTCATTAGAATCTATTAAATGTGTAACAAACAAAGACGAAGCCACCAACTATTCAACTAAATGTTTTAACTTATTGGATGTGAATGGTTTACCATACCACCGCACAATTTACTAAGGTTGGGTCGATAGTCATCATGCTTTGAAATCGGAACCAACAAAAACTATACAATGGAAACCGTTTTGTGATAAGAAAACTGATGAACAATGTGATTCACGCGATGATACTTAGAGGGAAATTCAAAGATGAGAAAGTTCTTATAAAGAGGATTTTAATGATTTCAACAGATATGCCTTTTGAATTTGCATTTGCCATGACGATTATTATAAAATGCATGTTGTTTGAAGTCAATTGTACGTGGCATAAACGAAAAATGTCGTAGATCACAAAATTCAAAATTCTTGCTGAAACGCAATTAAACTACATACTTGATATTTTTAAATCTATTAAATTTTTATTTTCTCTAATACTATTGAACTTAATAAATTGTTAGTGTTAATTTAATAAAGTTATTAAAATTCTAAAGATTTTTCTAGCTCAGCTTACCTAACTTTTTTGACAAACAAGCTAGCATCCGGGCGAAACATTATTTTTCTTGGACTATAGACCACTTAACGCTTTATTTTCAATAATAATTCAGAAAATCCACTTAAAATCAAATGATGCTAACGCTAAGCCTTCTACTTGGTTGAATTTTTTTAATGAATTTTCATATAAGTATGTATATAGAATTTGTATTTTTATTTAATTTCTTTGTTGTAAAAATACTAAATTAAAGGTAAGGTAACTAAAAGTTAACACGACATTTAATAATTGTTAGGCGGCACGAAGTTCGCAGCATTTAAATATATTATTATATATAATATATTTTAGTTAGTTTATTTTATTGTGTTTTGGAAAACTAAGACAACAGAATTATTTAATATATTATAAAGAATAACATGGTTGTTTTAAAAAAAAATAATAATATGCAAATAAATTAAACAAAATAAATAAATAAATACGTTTTTTAACAATTAAATAAAAAATAAAATAAGGATAATAACAAAAATACCAATATTAACAAAAATAGAATGTCAAGAGAGATCAGCCATCATTTTTTGCATAATTTTTTTTAAACCTTTCTTTACTTATATTGAAAGCAAAAACGTCAAAATGTTTGTTAAAAGTTTTAGAGCAACGATTAAGCACTTCTTTAAAAGCGTAATTGGTCCTTGAAGTACAGTAAATTACGATAAAAAATGGGGTTAACCTTACAAAAGGTCGGGTAGTTCTTATTTTTCTTATGTGGTATAGGATGTTTGGCTGATTAAAAAACACAATTTTCACAACCACGCCCCCTCACCCCATTCGCTATCAGGAAAAAAACTGCAAAAAATAGGCACTTTTTTCCTTATTCGGCTATAACTTTTTTCTGGTACATTTTATCGAAAAAACAAACGAATTACCAAACTTGTACAGAACAAAATCCTACAAGTTCCTTATAGGAAGTTTTTTGGTACAATCAATAGTAATGGAGCTACGAATAATAATGAATTGAGGGTTGATTAAAAAAAAATAATCAAAAAAAAAAAACAAGTTGATAAAGTTACTCTATTTGTCTTGTAATGCTAAACGGATGCAATTTTTTCTTGTTAATGTTGTTTAAAATGCGTTAACTAATAATTTGACTCAAATTGAAGTTAAATACGTTTTTAGAAATAAACATTATTATTTGTTTATTACTAAATATAAGAAAATAATTATTTAAAATAAGGAAAAAACAGAAAAAGAATTATTATAATCAAAGTGCTCACCACCGTATAGCCCTATTCAATCCCAATCTATTAAAATCCATTTCACCTCAATCGGACGTTAACCTGATGTTCTAGAGCAATTTTATCGATTCAAAAAATTTCAGTGAAAATCGATGAAAACGCATGAACACTTTTTTTTTTATTTGCAGCCTAAGTGAAAAACAAAATATTCACCATCATATAAGCTCATTTAATACCTGTGTTGACCTTCGTCGATTCGGATTGAATTCCCAAATAAAAATCCTTGCATCAAAACAATTGCAAAACAATGGGATTTTATTTACTATAAAAAATTATTCTAATTTTTGAATTATATAAAGTTTAACTTACATAGGTATTTACAACAAATAAAAAAAGATAAATTTCGCCTTAGTCAACCTGAACCTTTTACTTTTGTGCTTAGGTAATCTTCAAACAAAGGTGACAAAAAAAGAAGAAATTATTTGACATATTTTTTTTCTTTAAATATGTGCTGCCACCAGACAGGCAATACGAAAAAATGCATAATTAATTTTTATGGATGAACTGGAACTATATATGACAATTTTACTTTACAAATCTGGCGAGATGACATCCCGGGCCGCGTCTGAAGCTGTATCCGAAGACTTAATATCTAAAACAGCGAGCCTTCCGACTGACCTCTTTGGCAAAACAGTTCCATTTTTAACACGCACGTCCGCTACTCTAACAACTCCATCTAGTCCAGGATAAACGTTCGCTACTCTACCCATTCTCCAAGCCGCTCTTACCTCTCCCGGATTGATTACCAAAACAATGCTGTCGACTTTCACTGGCTTTGTAACCTTATGCCACTTCGAACGCCTTGTTATTTCTGGCAGGTATTCGGTGTACCACCGCCTCGTGAATTCTTTCATAAGATGTTGTGCTCTTCTGCTATATAATCTGCTCCATTTATCAGTATCAGAAAAAACTCCTGGTGCGGTGATGTCTCTGTCACTGTCGCCGAAAAGAATTAAGTTAGGAGTGAGCGGCTTAGGATCTTCGGGATCAACGGGTAAGTGGGTGAGTGGTCGTCTGTTGATCTGGGCCTGTGCTTCCAACAGAGCATTTACGAGGACGTCTTCTCGAGGTTTCACTCCTCTGAGTATAAATTCAGTACTAGATTTGATTCATTTAATAAGTCTCTTCCAAGCTCCGCCCATCAAGGGAGAATAAGCTGGGATGAATTGCCAAACTATAGCTTCGTACTTCGCACAGTACTCACCGAGTCCTTTCTCCATCTCCTTGCAGTCCTTTTCTAGACAGTTTCGTGTTCCAACGAAGTTGAGCTCATTATCACTATAAATGAACTTCGTGACAACTCGGTTGATGAGAAAGCGACGCAGGACCTACTTAGGTCCATACTTAGGTGGTTCAGAACTTCGATATGTACCGCTCTGAAGCTCAAACATGTAAATATCATGCCGTATCGCTTGACAGTGCCCCTTCCATACTTCACATACATCGGGCCAAAGCAGTCGACTCCTACGTGAATAAACGGTCTTAAGTCAAAGGCTAGTCGACTTTCCGAGAGTTGCCCCATTAAAGGCATAGCTGGTTTCGCTTTTAGCCGCCGGCACATATAACATTTCGATTGGACACGAGCTACTGCAACACGGATGCTGATAACCCAACACAAAGCTGTTAAACTTGAAACTCGAGGAACAAATCCAGGACAGCACTGTCTTAGAGCCTGATAAGAACATAGTTTCGTGTGGCTTGATCGAGTGTGAATTCTTGACGGTCTCCGCAATACGAGTACCAAGCACTGCAGCTTGTAACTCCAAACGAGGTACGGAGATTTTCTTCACCGGAGCCACTTTCGACTTCGCCATAGCCAATGCCACCTCCACCACAGCAATTCTTTCAAAACGCCAATAACAAACTGCAGAAAACGCCTGCTCTGAAGCGTCAACAAACACGATCAAACTTATACTGGAAGACTCAGGAGACGAAGATGCATTAAGGCGTGGAATGCATTTAATTCTTCGTAGATCTCTTACAAATTCCAACCACTGGATCTTCAACTGCTCGGAAATCGGTTCGTCCCAATCAAAACCCTCACGCCAACGCCATATCTCTTGTAAGATGACTCGACCTTTAATAATGAAGCAGGAGATCAAACCAAGCGGATCAAAAATTCTCATGATGGTCCGTAAGACTTCACGTTTTGACATCACGACTGCTCCATCCGACATTTTCTTCAAACATTCTTCATCATTCAATTTCTAAACTAATTCATCTGAAGAGGGATGCCAAGCCATTCCTAGAATTTTCGTCACATAACTTTCACATTCATTCGGATCCATGCTTACAAGATTGGCCTTAATATTTGTCTTTGGAATCTGATTTAAAAAAACTCTACTATTTGATTGAAAACCGACTAGGTCGAAATTCATAGCTTTGCAAATTCTTATGGCATCATTACTTACGGTTACTGCCTCTTCAAATGTGTCATGACTATTGAAATAGTCATCGACATAAGTACGGTTGACCAATCCATCAACAGCCTCTGGGCACTGGGTTTTGTAGAGATTGGCGTGGTGATTCTTTACAAATTGTGCACAAAAGGGGGAACACCGGGGCCCAAACAACATCACCTGCATGACGAAAACTTTTGGTTGACGGCTGGAATCACAATCTCTCCAAAGGAATCGCTGACACTGCTGATCGGCTTCACGTATTCGAATGCGATGGAACATCTCTTTGACGTCTGCATTAACAGCGAATTTTCTCTCTCTAAATTTGAAGAGTCCAGCATGCAGAGGAACAAGGTTATCTGGACCTTTTAACAGTCGTGAATTTAGAGAAACGCCATCTACCTTCGCTGCAAAATCTGCTAGGACTCTCGGCTTCGGCAGACACTTATTATTATTTACAACGATAAATAGTGGAACGTACCATATTCGCTTCCAATCCTGCTTCAGCTCTTCCGCCGTCGCTATTCTAGCGTAGCCCTTCATCACTAGGTCTTCCATGTATTTGGTCATCCAGTTTTTCAGGTCTGGATTCTTCAATAAAGTTTTCTCAAACTTCACAAGTCTCCTTTCAGCCATAGCGTAACTATCTGGAAGCTTGGCTTCATTATTATCGCAAAGAAGGCCGATTTCAAATTGTTCATCAACTCGTTTATCGGACTTGCTCACAAAAGCACCACTAGGTGGTTTAACTCCGAACTCTTCGGTTGAAAAGTGTCGCTTAACAAGATCGTGCAACTCTTGATCTTGACGCCACTTTAGGAGAGTTTAGACAAGACACACTTGATTGCAGCCCAGTTGTTCAAAACACAACCCAACCTAGCGGTGTCTTAATAGCTCTTGGTTCATCGTCTTTTCCTGACCTCTGTCGACTGCCAGAAAGAAGCTTAGATTGGTCTAAGCCTAAAAGGATCTTCGGTTTTGCATTATCCAGTTCAATTAACGGCAAATCTCTGAGATTAGCAAAATATTTCTGTAAAGTGCTGACGTTGACGGTCTGGGTAGGAAGTTCTAAACCATTAACAGTGTATATATCCTTCAGTGTAAATCGTTTGACCTTATTCACAGCTAAGACACTCAAAGTTGTTCGCATTGACTGCTCTGTTCTCGAAACACCCTTAGTCCATTGGAGCACTAGAGATTCAGGCTCACCTTTTAGATTCAAGAATTGATAAACCTCTCAACTCAAAGGTGTGATGAGTGAATCTGTGCTGGTGGAGTGAACGCAGGGGCAGATGAATTTAAAGATGATCTTGGAGTAGTCAGATGCAAAAGCGGGTGGTGGTGCTTTGAACAGCCTTCGATTCCACAAAACTTCATTTGCGAACTCCTGTTTCACTTGTGTGGCACTGGATCTAGGCATCTAAAACAGATGGCATTGTTTTTAGCAAACTCGAACCTCTCGTCTACTTTCATCGCCTTGAAAGCGTCACATTCACTCAGCACATGCACACTGACTGGTAAGTCAAAACTCTTTTTGACACGGCTGCACTGACTGCCTTGTCTCTACCTGGTGGCTTCGATGACTTCGACAACTCTGGAGGTAAGTCGAACAACTTATCGGAAATAAACACTGCAAAATTTGCATCAGGATTCTTTATTTTTCGTTTCTGCCAATCATGATACAACGACGGGCACAATCTTCTAGCCAAATCTGTGAGAACATAATTGTTATTGAGTTCTTTACCAAGATTCATGGAGTTGATACCATTTAAACCATTTAATGCCACTGCCCATTGGCGCAGCTTCATATCGCTTCAAGAACTTAACACCGGCAATTTGAGAAGGTTTGTAGTTAGATTGTGCACCAGTACATCAGACCTGCCACAGATTGCTCGTAATGTACTCATAACCGCATCTGCATCAGTCGAGTAACGCAACCGATCACTCACAAGGTTATGAGCTTCACCAACCAGCGCTTTTATAAGACGGACGAGCTACGTTCTCTCTGCTGTTGCATCTTCCCTCTTCAGTGGTAGACTTGTACACTGACTCAAAATAAGGAGACTCCTTGTGATCTTGGCCCGAAAACGACGGCAACTCTTGCACCTGATTACGAGTGAGAATCGTTAACAAGTTTGACATATCTGATTGCTGGCATAAACTTGTATCGGAACTTCTTGTTTAAATTTTTTTTTTCAAAATTTTGAGTTTGAAAATTAATTTTTTTAAAACTGTTGACTTAAACAGCTTAATTTAAAAATAAAATAAAAGAGTAGTTTTCTGGCTTTCCAAAAAGATATAACAAGGCCTTGTATCATTCACTGTTGTTTTTAAATAATTTTTTTTTCTGATTTAAGTCAATTTTTTAGAAAATTGCCAGTCCCGCCTAAACAGGGGGAAATAGACCCCCTCCCATACGATTTTTTTCTTGTCTTAACCCCACCTACACGCTCAAGCTTTTTGGTGCACCTTAAACAACTCACCCTGTATATGTATACTTTAACTTTTTTTTCACTTTTTCACTTGGCCCACAAACACAGTAAGAGAGTGTTCAAACGTGTCAATCGATTTTCCCTGACTTTTGTTAAATGGATGAAATAGCTCTAGACAGGGTGATGTTCGATTCGGCCAATAAAATTGCTTTTAATAGATAGGTATTAAATAGGACAACATGGTGCTTAACATTTTACTTTTTTCTCTCAGACAAGAAAAGTAGAGAGTGTTCATGCGTGTTCATCGACTTTCCCTGTCAACAACTTTATCTTGTTGTTGTTTTTTTTTTTTTTGATAATTTTTTTTTAATCAACCCTCATTCCATTATTATTCAATGAAAAGTTAAATGAGAAGAATGTAAGTAATTGATTATGAAGACTTTTCCATTTAAATCAACAATTAGGAAGTTATTGCGCTTTAAAAATCAATAAACTACACATTTTGAAAAGTAACCAATTTTGGGCTCTTTTGGATGAGCATAGCTCCATTACTATTGATTGTACAAAAAAACTTCCTATAACGAACCTGCACGAAATTTTGTTTTGTACAAGTTTAATAATAATTTTTTTTTTTTCGATAAAATGTACCAGAAAAAAATTATAGTCGAAATAAGAAAAAAAGTGCCTATTTTTGCAGTTTTTTCCTGATAGCGAAGGGGGCGGAAGGGGCGTGGTTATGGAAATTGTATTTTTTAATCAGCCAAACATCTTTTACACCATATCAAAAAATTAGAACTACCCGACCTTTTGTATGGTAAAACCTCTTTATTTACTGTACTATTTTGAGTTTGATTCATTTAAAAATCTTGAATGGCTTAGATTGCGAACATTTGGATTTAAAGAAATTTTGGAACATAAAG
Organism: Baccha elongata; assembly: GCA_951217065.1. NCBI lineage: Eukaryota > Metazoa > Arthropoda > Insecta > Diptera > Syrphidae > Baccha > Baccha elongata. The sequence continues at coordinate 199,537,651 of OX578272.1, forward strand.
ACAGATAATCAATATTACATTTAAGAAGGTCAAACGGAAATAGAGCCTCAGATTACTCCTCACGATCAACGAGACATATTAAGGAGTTTTAGACGGTGATTATAACTGGGTAACAAAAACGTGTCCCGACTTCATCCAAAACCTCTTAATGCAAACAGCAAACATTTCTTTTGCGCTGATTCAAATTTCTTAACATCAACAACATAAAACGGAGACCAAATAATACTGCAATGCTCTAACTGGGATCGAACCAAAGAACAGTAGATAGATTTGGTAATATAAGGATCATTAAATTTCTTAGATCTACGTTTAACAAAGCCTAACATACGTGAGTTTATTGTCAATAAAAATTCCCAAGTCTTTAATCACATCTATTACAGCTAATGTATGTTCGTCAATAGTGTAGTCAAGAGTTATTGCACTTTTTTTTTGTCAGAAAAGAAATAATATTACACTCCTCTACATTTACCAACATCCCATTGGTTTTACACCAGTTTGCATTTACACTTTTTACACTATTACACTTTTGTTGTAATGATAAGATGCATACTGCAAGGACTAACTTGGAAAGCCTGTCTAGTCTATTTGGATGATGTTATCGTGCTTGGGAAAACATTTGCCGAGCCCTATAAAAACTTAAGAGATGTGTTCCATAGGTTTCAAGATGCTCAACACAATCTCAATCCAGAAAAATGTTCGCTGTTCAAGAATAAAATAGATTATTTGTGGCATATCAACTCGTCTAAAGATGTTAAAACTTATTCCGAGAAGCTGGAAGCTAAGAAGAACTGACCTAATCCACAAGACAAGCTTTATCTTAGAAAATTTACTGTGCTAGATACATGTTATAGACGGTTTGTGAAAGATTTCGCTGGGGCCGTTAAAAGCTTGCACCAGCTCACAGAAAGGATAAACAATTCAATTGGTCAGGTAGGTGCGAGAGAAGCTTTATGGAACTTAAACGAGGAGTATGTGATGCTCCAGTGCTAATCTATTCAACTCCTAGAAATCAGTTTATAATCGATGTAGATGGAAGCAAAGTGGGAATAGGGGCAGTTCTTTCCCAAGTCCACGCCCGTCATGAACACCATATTTCAAAGCCAGAGAGAAATTATTGTGTGTTCAGAAGGGAGCTCCTTGCTTAGGTTTTGGCCACGAAGCACTTTCATAAATAACTGCGATTACCGGATCATGGACTGGATGTTCAATTGTTGGGCTGCATTCGATTAACTGATGACAGGCCGATATTCTTGTCATTTTTTTTTTTTTTTTTTTGAAAAATAATCTTTTTCAAGTAAAAAAAATGATTTTCGTCTTAGGTACTCAACAACCTGATTTCGAAAGTTTATTTTTTAAAGGGCATTCAATTCATAATAAACCCCACGCATTTGCAGGATATTTTTGTTAGAATTGAAATTTTAAACAAAAAATGTGTTCTTGTCACTCGAAACATAAAGACGCATAATTCAACTACCTCTTATATGCATGTCCAAAATATGTGTAGTCAAATAAAAAAGTTTTCAGTATTTTGCGATATCCTTAAAGTAAGATAAAATATTGATTTATTCCTATCTTCCATCAGGTGATTTAACTATAATGGCGCAAAATTTTAAACGATTTAGCATCATACAAAAAAATATTTAGCATCATACTAGGTTAAAAAATTATTGTTTTTTAACCTAGTATGATTTTAAATATGTTCTAATATGATGCTAAATATGTTCTAGTATGATGCTAAATCGTTTAAAATTTTGCGCCAATTTCTTTATATGAAAAATAAATCGCTATATACGACGGCATTAACGCCGTTTTTAGAATGGCGGACAACATTGAAAACTCCTGGTAATTGACTTTGCTAAAACTCATATTTAAAAGTTTGAAATCAACCGAAACAAGCATATGTACACAAATAAATAGATAAAAAACATAATAATTTTTAATTTGCCATGGTTTTATTTGTCTGTTTGGCCTTAATGTAAAAATATTTTCACCGCATTTGGTGTTTTAGTTTTATAATAAATGTAATAATTTTTAGATGTAAGAAATAAGATTCTACTTTTAAATATTTTAGGTATTCAATGACAATTCAAATAAGTTTTAAACTGCAATTAATTTTCAATTGAACGATTTTCTTCATTAAATTTACTTTTTTATCAATTTAAATGTGGATACCACAATTTTGCTAATAAATGAGGATTTGATTATTCTGCCGTCTGTTGATATATAATGTTTAGATTATGTATTTCGAAAATAAGCGCTGAAAACTTTGAATTGATTTCATTCTTGTGAACAAAACCGCAATAAGTCTTTATACCATGTATGTTAATGAAAAATATAGAACAAAAATAAATTAAACATTTGAATATTATTCGTATGTTTGATATTATTATTATGTATTATAGCGTACTAGCGTAAGTAAGTGGAGGTAGAAACAACACCAAAGAGGGATAAGCTCTCATTAAATTCTTTTTATAAAAAACCTGACTCTTAAACAAATAAAAATTTAGAAAACAAAAAAAAATGTATTTAATGTTATGTTTCGTGTGGTCTCTACGCTCGCATGCACATTTAAAGAAATTAAAGCAAAATAGAAGAAAAATGCACATTATTATGTGTAAATTTTTATATGAAACACAAAGAAGCGTTACTCTGGGTTTAAGTTTAAAAACAATGATTAAACGAATACTCATCAAAAATTATGGCAGTAGGTATACTCATAGAAATAATCTTTTGTGGTAATAATATAAATCGATTGCAGTGCAAGCATTTGCGATTTCAAAGAAATTAATACACCGAATAATGCTTAGAATTGCCGACACATTAAAAGGTATAAATGCATGTTGGCCACATTTTTTGTTTGTAATTTAAATAAAGATGATGCCGATGGGTTTACTTACTATTTGGGTCTCGCTTCTCACAAACCACTTTACCATCTGGCCCTAAATGAAAATATTTTTCGTGTTTCTTATCTATTTGGTTTCTTAAAGATTTTTCATTATATGTATTTATTTACATTTTTTTAATTACAATGCCGTCGAATTAAATTTAACAAAAAAAAATCAAATTTGTAGAAAAATGTGCCTACATGGACTAAATATAAACATCCAAAAACAAAATCATACTTAAATAATTAAATTGGCGAAAAGCTTACCTTCTTGCACTTCAATGCCTTCGGCTTTGAGAAGATCGCGTAGTTTTTGAATTTCTTCTTTAAGTTCCCGAATAAGTTTGGCATTGGCATCCTCATTGACAATAGCCTTGCAGACAATCTGTTTGGCGCGGTCGGCATATCTGTAGAAAATAAACAAAAAGAGTTATTTTCATTAAAAATATGAAAAGTTTCCTTGAATTACATGAATGATAACAAAAATAATGAAAAATAAGATATAACATTTAAAATTTGTCTATCTCCCCTCGTTTAGACGGGAGGGTCAATTTTCTAAAAATTGATTTAAAATTGATTTTTTTGGAAAGCCAGAATTCTATTCTTATGGCGTCGACGTGTCGATTATTCCTACGTGTTTTCTAACTGAAATTAAAACTATGTAATATGACTGTGACACCATTCATTGGGATATCTCTAAGAGTAAAGTCTTTGAGTTTCACGTTGTGAAACATTGGGTGGTGTGAATATAAACTGAGGGAACACTCCAAGTGTGCCCTCTTAAGTAAAGTAACTTCTTTGGAGAGAACACTCAATTCGGTCCGGAGGGGTCCTCAGGAAAAGGTAGAGGCTGTGGGGGCTGCTTTCCAGCAAATGTTTAAGGTTAATGCTAGAATTCGTCCGAATGATGACCTGGAGAACAGAGCCTTGCTGCACAATTTCTTTCTGGAAATAACATTACGCAATGGCGATCCAAGAATAACCGGTTTCAACGGGTTCACTGACGAACATTTGGTGAACGCCACCATCGCCGAGCGAAATGGTTAATTTCGAAGGTGGAACTTCAGTTAATTTTCCAAACACTAAAGAAAAAGAAATCTGAGTGGTTCGATGGTATACCCAACATTGTGTTAAAATATATCCCTGAGGAAGCAATAGACATTTATACCACACTGTTCACCAACGCATTGAATAATGCATATTATCCAGTGAGTTGGAAGACAGCTGTGGTCCATCCTCTCCCCAAAAAGGGAAAGGACAGCTCAAATCCGGCAAATCTTCGGTCGATAAGTCTTCTTCCAAATATCAGTAAGGTATTCGAAAAGATTCTCAATAGAGCTCTGTTCAAGTGGGCTGAGGACAAAAATATTATTCCAGACAATCAGTTTTGCTTTAAGGCGGGACATGACACTATTCTAGTTTTTGATGTTCAATGGAACAAAGCGCAAAATCAATGCACGTGTGCCGTTCTGGTTGATTTAGAGAAGGCTTTCGACGCCGTATGGTTAGAAAGTGTTAATCTGAAGTTAACTAGATTTGGCATAAGTAAACCACTTTTATATATGGTTCATGACATGGTCAATGGTAGAAAGTTTGTTGTCAAAACTGGCAATGTAACTTCTACCACAACTTTAAATATTAAAAACGGTCTATAGCAAGGAGCTGTGAACTCGCCGATTCTTTTTAGCATTTACACCAGCGATCTGATAGGTAGTCTCACTCATGCAATTGCGTATGCCGATGTCCTTGTAGCGTACAGGACGGGTCCAGAAGATGAAGTCATCAGAATTCTTTTGCAGTGTGACAAAATTCAGCGATATTATGATGACTGCAAGTTAAAAATTAACTTTCAGAAATCAGAAACTATCCTGTTTAGAACCCCTTTGTCTAAGACTTCTAGGAATACAAGAAAGAACTGGAGAAATCTAATGATCGTTGGACCAAGTGGACATTCACTGGCGAGTAAAGATGTAGTAAAGTACCTTGGTATCTGGCTAGATCAGTATCTATATTTCAATCGACATATAGATGCTGCTCTGATCAGAGCTAGGGGAGCGTTTGCTCTGACAACACGGTTGTTTTATAGCAGCTGCCTTGGAAACAGGATGAAGTTGATTTATGTAGCAAATCATTTTACTACCCCAATGAAGAATATAGTGAGTGTTCGTGTTAACGGTTTCATCTCACCCGAGACATTCCTCTTTTTAAACAGTCGGGGGCTAATACAGGATAGATTGGCGGTTCTGTTAATCTACCACGTCGGCGTAGAACTGTGGTGGATCGGCGGCTCCTTGTATGATCGAGACGTCGGCTCTGGGAAGGGAGCAGACCGTCTGCGATTCAGTAGAGCTGTACCCCTTTGGGACAGAAAGGATTGGATAGGCCAGTTAAGCTTATGTGGTTAGGCAAAGCTGTTGCCTTGGCCGACCTACGTATTTCTTAGGTTTTATAGGTTAATAAGTAGGACAAAAACGGTAGCAAAAAAAAAAGATAAAAATAATAAAAAAAACTGCATTTCTTTGTGAGTATATGCGTGGACGCGTATGTATTAAAATATATACATTTGAATGTGTAGATTTGTGTATGCATACACTTATGCTCACAAAAAAAATAAAAGAAAAATGCTGTTGGTGGCTGTTCTAGTTTTAAGTTATTTTAAGTATATTTTTATGTAGGTTTAAATAATTTTACGTATATACATTACGTAGACTTTAGTTTTTATGTAGGTTAATTTAGTTTTATTTGGGTAAAGGGTAGTTTTAAGTTTTTATATATAAAATAAAAAGTTATAGAAAAACGAGTTTTTTAAGAATTTTCTAGTAATATTGAGTTTTAATTTAAGTTAGTTTTTACGCGGAAAGGCATTTTTTTAAAAAAAGCTATAGCATAATAATAAAAAGCTATAGCATATAGCCAGTAAGTTAGTTAAGTTATTCTGTAAGCTAGTTTTTAAGGTGTTTGTCTAGCATTTAAGTAATCATAAGTAAAATGAAAAATAAAAATTGAAAAAAAAAAAAAACACAAAAAACACTCAATTCGGTGTGAATAAAGTTTTCCCCTGAAGTAGTTTCGTTCAATTTTTGATAATTCAATAAACCATTAAGCCAACAAAACTACAACATAGCCACCGCAAATTTATCGTGTCGGTCGTACAATGAGTAGCGTGTCGGACGGTGGAAACCGCAAGAGGAAAGACAAAGAGTATCATCATTTAAAATAAAAAATTAAAAAATTAAAAAAAAAAAAAAAATGATATAGATAATGAGTTTTTTTTTAATAATTTTCTCGTTAGTTTTAAGAAATCATGAATTTTAAATATAAGTTATTTTACGTCGAAAGGCATTGTTTAAGTATATTCATAGTTTAATTTAGAGCGCCCGCATGGGGCGCTAAGTTAGTTAAGTTAATATGTAAGCTAGTTGTTTAAGATTTTTTGTCTAGCATTAAGATAGATATAAGAAAACGAAAAAATAAAAAAATGAATTAAAATGCAAAAAAAGCGTGTCGGACGGGAAAATTGTATGGAATCGTACTGCGGCTCTGGAGGAGGCCCGTTTGATTCCCACCGGTGACGTCGCATTTCGTGTTTTTTTTTTTAATTGTGGTGTTAGAGGTAGTTATGTACTGCACCAATAGTAAATTCACCCAGAAACAAAAAAAAACGTTCAATCATAGAAACTCTAATACCAAGAAATTTATCAGTCATAGATGTTGACATGGTTCAGTTAGGTAGGTACTTATGTAAATATATGTATATATGTATATGTTACATATATATAATATACAGGGTGATTGGTATAAGGTGCACCAAAAAGCTTGAGCGTGTAGGTGTAGTTAAGACTATTTTATTTTTTATTACATACCATCCGATTTTAATCAAATAATAAAAAAAAAAACGAATTAATGGATGTATGTTCCCTATATTCTCCAAAACGGTTGAACCGATTTCGATGAAATTTTTATTCGACCTTAAGATTAGGCCAAAAAGTAAACCTGTTAAGTTTGGTAGCGATCGGACAAACAGAAAAAAAATAAAACTCGACCGAGCAACGCCGGGAAACGGATAGCTAATATCTCATAAATTACGTGATTTAGGAAAAAAATTATTATAATAAAATTTGTTTGACTTTAAAAAACGAGTAAAATTAATGTTCAAAATTTATAATCGGACCACTGGCAACGAAAATGTCCTCAAACAAAAAATCGATCAATTTGGAAGCCATTTTTAAAAATGGCGGCCAAACGACCATGAGTTTGACCTTGAGACTACATACTTTTTATACTCCTATGGCTGTTGTTTAACAAAGCCACCCAACAAAAGTTAGGATAAATATAACGGCATACGTGACAACGCAACTTTAATTTCAAAATAAACGTTTTTCTTATTAAATCAGTTGATTTTACTTTTTTACTTGTATCTTAAATATCCGCCATTTTTAAAATGACCGCCAAAAGACCAAATAAGAAAAAATGGCTCCCAGGCAAAATTTTATCTTCATCATGTTGAAAACCAATTTCAAACATAAAAAAAGGTTACCTCAAAAAAACACACGGGTTTCGGTATCCTGACCGGACTATTAGGTATTTAAATAAAAACTGAGACACAGTTGAGTGTTTGGGGAATATTCTTACCAAAAATATTTTTTAAATTAGTAAAAAACTATGAACACCTCACCTTGCACTTAACCTGACATAAATATGTGAATACAAACTGGTTAAGTTCAGGATCTATGTATCACGTAGGTATCAACATACAAATTCAGCTTTTGGTTGTAAATGTGAAATGACAAACGACTGCTGGATAAAGTACCTGACGGGTGTTGCTAATGTTCAAAGTTAGATAAGTTCTGTATGATAAAAGTATACCTACTTTATAACACTAATAAATTAAAAAATAACTTTTATTTGTTTCAAATAATCCTTTTTACTTGTATTCAAAAAATTTCAAGGGTGCTCAAACTCTGAGGGAACACTACAATTTTCAAGTTAAGTGTTTTCTTCAAAAGTTTCGTCAAATCTTTTTAATCACACCAAACGGAGTGATTGCTATAAAGAGAAGAGTGAAATTTCGCTCACAGTTTTTATTCACACCACCAATTAGCTAAACTAGTAGTTGAAGTACATCTCTGCAAATTCTTTTCGAGATAGTTTGACATCGTGATGTGTTAACTAAATAACGTTCTAATTGGAAGCAGATTTTTAATAAAAATGACTTGCTTTTAATTTTTTTAAACGTAGTACATAGTTTTTAATTTAATTAAAAAAATAAGGTTTATGACCTATCGACATGGTGCTTACCACCACGTGGTAACAGATTAACAGGTCGATTTTCAGGTGTATTTTTAATTAAAGAAAGTAGAATAGAATGTATCCTGTACTTTTACGCTTTATTGTATGCAAGTAACATTCTCAATATTTGAAAAATAATATTGAGGAAGATAAATATTTATTAAATTACATAAGATTTCAGTCAGGTGACTACTAAAAAAATGTTTTTTCTTTTTAGAACTGGTTTTTGTCATTTTTGATTTTCTCAAAAAGTACAAGACATTTTAGCATCCGGTTTTCTGTTTTGACTAAAACCTTAAAAGGGCTTTGAATTTTGTAATTAAAAGTTATACTTAATTACAAAAAAAATTTGAAAAAAAATGAGCTTAAATTTTTTTTTTAATTTTTTTTCAAAATTTTAAGTTTATTTTTAAATTAATTTTTCAAAAAATATTAACTTAAAGAACTTTATTTAAAAAGACCAGATAAGAATGGATTTCTGGCTTTCTAAAAAAGTACAACATGGCGTTGTAGATTGTACCGTTGTTTTTTTTTTTTTGTTTTTTTCTGTTTTCAATCATTTTTTTTTAGAAAATTGTCCCTCCCGCCTAAACGGGGGGAGATACCCAACCTACTTGCTTTATCTTTTTGGCACACCTTATGTGAATCACAATGTATAATGTATATAATTCAGTTGCAGTATTTATTTACTGTAATAATTTATACTTATTTAGTCTAAGATGGAAACAATAAAAGAGATCTTAAAATGAAAAATGTATTTGTGTCGTGTACCTAATTTTTACTTGCGATTATAGGGACTATAAACCAAGTTATGAATTCGTGCAAAAAAAAAGTTTCTAGAATAACAATCAAATATGACATTACAATGATAGCGAAGTCGAAAAAAGTGGGTCTGGCAGTTCTGTCTATGTGTCTGTCAGTCTGTCTGTCTGTCATTCGCATCTGCAGCCTTAACGGTTGGACCGATATCCCTTAAACTTGGTATACAGGTTTTGTAGGGTGACAGTAAGGGTTTTTTTTTAATTTTTGTTCAAGGCCTAAAACTAACGGTACCTGCCATATAACGGTTATGAAAAAACTCGTTTTTCTCCAAAACGGCTCGAACGATTTTGATAAAATTTGACATAAGTGATACGAAATTAAAAACCTTTCAGATGGCATGAACCATATTCCTTTACAAACAATTTTAACAGTACCTGCCATATAACGTTTTTTTTTTAATTTTGAATTTCTCGTTAACGACTGAGTGGATTTTTACAAAATTTTATTTCTAAGAAGACCTAGATAGCCAAACAATAAAGGCGTATTTTTTTTAATGACGTTTCTTTAAAAAATTATGAACATTTTGAAAACCAATTCATAAATCTTTTTTAAATTGATTTTCGGATGAAAGTTATTTATATTAGCAAAAATTGGCATTCTCCAACATTTTCAAAAAATTGTTTAGAAAAAATCGATTTTTTCAAAAACTCGACCTACTATTTTGGAAAAAAAATTTAAATATATTGTAATATTTAATAATTACTGGCATACCACGATTTTCTCGGAAAACTCTCGTTTGTTATAAAGTGATTTTCAAAGTTATTTGTTTTTATTATTTTTTTTAAATTATTTCTTATAAAATAATATCGTGGCAGGTTCTTTTAAGCTCTCGGTAATTTGACACAAGAGCAAGTTTGTGTTCATTACTGTAAAAGTTAAATTTCTCTAAAACTTTGTAGGAAAAGTTAAAAGGTATTATACAATTCTGAAAAGCTTATTTTTTCGCTGACTTTGAACGATTTAATTTTTTTAATTAAATAGTTTAATTCACGAGTTATTAATTGAAGTATGAAATAAGAGAAAATAAAAGTATTCTGCAAGTTCACCGAAACTTTTTGCAGTTACTCACGCTTCCCCACGCGTCAGATTTAATTTTGATTTGTAGAACAGATTTTTTATAAAAAAAAAGCCTTAAAAAAAATTACGTGCTAAAACGTGCTTTTTTGAAGTTATCGAGAAAATACTGATAAAAGTCGCAAACAAAAAGTTGAAAAAAAATTAAATAAGACTGTGTGGTATTAATTTTTCGCGTTTTAAATGTTGTTTAGTTTTTGTGGATTAAGTTTGATTATAGTCGATCTTTTGTTAATTCGATCACGCATTTTTGCTGGAAAAATCAAAATGGAAACCTGTTTATTATTAGGCAATTTACTATTCGAAAGTGGCCATGTTTTTTTTCAAATTTACTTTTTTCCTTGAAATTAGATTTTAACAAAATTTTGCTTTACAAAACGCAATTAAACGCAAGAAAAAAAAAATAATATGCAATATGTAACCTACCTTTATTCTTTTTGCTATTTCTCAAAAACCTAAATAACTTTTATCACCTAGTATTTGATTTTCAGTATTTGACTAAAAATTGTTAAAACCGTTTAATATTTGTAAGAAAACAGCACTTTCCGATGTAACATTTTAAAAATAGTTTATTAAAAAACAAAAAAAATGTTTTTTTTTGTTTTCAAAATTTTGACTTTGAATCTTAAAAAACTATGAAGTAAAACAACTTTTATTGAATATTAGAGTTTTAGCTTTAAGAAAACGTTTTAAATATTATCGTACGTGCTTTCCTTGATTTTAAAAGTTTTGTTTTCCATTTTTTTAAATTGCCCCTCCTGTCTAAACGGGTAGCAATAGACACCCCCTTTAGTAGAATTTTTTTTCTAGAATTTCCGAAATTCGAGCGTTTTTTTTGGTTTTAGCTTTTCAAATTTTAAAAAACTTGAATCTTCTAAGATTGTTTTTTTAAATTCACAGAAAATTAACTTTAAAAATTTCAGTTTTGAAAAAAGTAAGACAACCAAGTAATTGTATTTTAGTTGTACAGTCAAAGCTCCCATAAGCGAGCCCCATGGTTCAAAAATTACATTTTTGAAAAAAGTAAGACAACAATTAAAATCACTACTTTTGTTTATATGTAAAGCTTATCTTATTTCTTCTAAAGCTAATTTTTTGTCTTTATTTAGTCGCTTATACTATGTTCCCACCTAACGAAATTGCTCAATTTCAGCAAAAATTCTGAAATCACTTCCGAAATAACAAAATTTCCCATATCAATACGCAATTTCAAAATCATCTCAAATGAATTCAATTTCTACAAAATTGCGTTGAAATTGCCTTTTCACAACAGATTGTACTAGTTTTTTGCAAATTTTTAAGCGAACAGAATTTTTAAACTGACAAGAAAATTTGAAAAAAAATATTTGAATTAACTGTCATACAAATTTGAACAACATTTCAAATTTTTGAAAAAGAAAAATAAAATAAATAATAAATAATGTCTGCTGTAATCTCAAAAAGGAAATATAAAAAAAAAAAAAATGGTCACTGCCAGAAGAGGAGCTTCTTTTCGAGCTATGGGAAGAGCATATTGGGGAGCTAAGAGGATCCCGGAAGAACAGCCACGTATATCAAGAGATGGCTGCAGCCCTAAGCGAAAGAGGATTTCCCTGGTCGTCAGAGGAAGTCAAAGTAAAAATTAATAATTTAACGACCAGGTACAGGTGAGTTTTTTTATGAGCAGTAAGGAAATCGCTCTCTATATAGTAAAGAACTTGGCTCACGTTGTCACTAGATACCGACTTTTTTATATTCTAATTAAAATCAAAAACTAAGAACGCAGATTTGTTCTGCATGATAAAACGAATCGTCTGAGGTATAAATCGTTGTTATAGAAATAGTACTTTTGGAGAAAAGTGTAAAAACAAGTGGGAATTTTCAATTTTTTTCCCACTTGGATCCGAAATGCAGAAAATTCTTACTTGTTTTTCCACTTTTCTCCAAAACTACTATTCCTATTACAATGATTTATACCTCAGACAATTTGTTTAACCATGCAGAACAAATCTGCGTTCTTAGTTTTTGATTTTGGTAAGAATATAAAAAAGTCGGCCTCTAGTGAACAATTTTGGTTATACTGTCAGTCAGTACCTAGGGTAAAAAAAGTTTTTGAAACGATTTTTTTTGTATTTTGATTCGAATGCAACTTTGTTGTGGATGTTAAAAGGAGTAGATAGAGGTATAAATCATTGTTACAGGAATAGTAGTTTTGGAGAAAAGTGGAAAAACAATTTGAAATTTTCTGCATTTCTGATCCAAGTGGGAAAAAAATTGAAAATTCCAACTTGTTTTTCAACTTTTCTTCTAAACTTCTTATCCTTTAGGTATGATTTATACCTTCATCGATTCTTCTTATAGCCCCTTTCAAAATGCCATCAATAGTTTTTGATTCCATTATCTTACAACTTCAGTTTTAAAGCATAAAGGTATAGTAAAAATGTTTAATGTTCATTTCAGAAGAGAAAAGGAAAAAATTGGCTGCTCTGGTGGTTCACCAACTGATTGGCCTCATTATGAAAAAATAAACTCAATAATAGGTAGCTTTAAAATGAGCAATGTTGATCTGTTGGTAGTGGAGAGCATCGAACAAGGTAAAATATATTTTTGTGTTCGTTTTTTCCATTTGTTTTTATTATTAATTTTTTTTTATAAAGGAGATGATGATGAATACATGGTGTCAGGGTTCGAAAGCCTAGAATTGCCTGAAAATGACTCCAATTCTATCTGGAACTCGGCAGCAGTAACCCCATCGCCTTCTCCTTGGTCGGAAGCCTCCATTGTTGCAGAGACTCCAGGTTGTAGTTCTGCAGAAAAAAAGAGAGCTACTTTAAGTGTGGCTGAAGAACTCGCTGCACTAAAAGAAGAATTTAAAAGTGAGCGTTTAGAGAACCAAGCGGCGACAAAGAAGCTCTTTGAAATAGAACTAGAGAGAAATAGTTTATTAGAGCGGTCTGTAAGCAGTTCGCTACAATTGCAAAAGTGGTCATCATTTTCAACCACTTCTTTTTCCCAGAACGTACTGGTTCGATACTGAAAGTCACAGGAATAATTTGCACATATGATTTTATCAAAATATTCTTTATACTAACCTTTACCCAGATATTTCTTGAGACACCAGATTTCCTATTTTGTAGTATCAAAATAATGGATCTTTTTAAAAAAGCTAGTTTTCGTTGGCGTTGGTAGCGCAATCTTAATAGAACATTTTTTTTATTCATTAAAATACTCATTTGACATTGGAATTTGTATTTTTCCTGTACGTAGTATGTTATAAGTTGGTTTAAAACTGATTCACTCATGTTTTTAATATTTTATTTTATATATATTTAATTGGTTTTGTGCAATGTGCAAAATATTTTTTATTTGGGATTTGACAGCTTGGATTTTTTGACGTAAACTGCCAAACAAAATCATTTTGATTGTAGTGTGAACACTTTTCGCAATTTTGAAATTGAGGTCTTGAAATTGTGCAATTTAGTGCTAGGTGGGAACATACTATTATTATAAAAGGAAAATGTGTTTTTTTTTATTTGTAAATGAAATAATACACGAATATTATTATGTTATCCATCAAACAGTTTCTTTAGTTTTTTTTAAACATCATTAGCAATATTTTTTGATTTTTTGTAGAAAAATGTCAATGTTGGGACTTATGTCCCATCTTTGTGATGAAAATGTTGGGACTTATGTCCCAATGGGGTGGAACATAAGTCTCAAATCGAATCTGGAACTCATGCCCCTGCACCTAATAAAGCGGCCCATATAAAGTACACTTATGCACACACTTGTGTAAGTGCACTAAAATGGGCGCCGTCTATGGGCTGGTGTGTGCACCGATTCATCGGCGTCAGACACGGTGTCATGTACTTTCAAAAGATTTTAATATTAATTTTTAAAACAGATGTGAGTGTGACTCAAACGTGGAGTTACCTTTTGCTTTTAAAATATTCAACCACGCGCAACAATGCCTATCAACTAAAAAGCAACAGAAACCCTAAAGAATAAACATAAAAATAATTATGTGTCTACTTCTACCTCTACCTCCTTAAATATTTCTTACAACTTGCCTATCCGTAGGTATCTGATACATTTTGTTAGATTTTTACCTTACATATTAAATTGGAAAAAGATAAACAACAGTATGGAACTCTCCCAATATGCTAGATCCTTAGATCCATGTAGCAAAATTCGATATTTATCGAAAATTGAAAATATTGGAAGAGATCCATACCTGTTTTCGTATGAAAGTAAGATATTTTCAAAAAACGTAACATCACTATTTGGGCCACTTTTATATGTACATACAGATGTATTTGTTGGTTTTGCTAATTAAAATAAATTTTTAAGCCACGGAAATCACAAATTTCACACAAAAAAGAATACCGCATTTAAAAATTATTTGCAAATTGCTTTCTGTAAGATCTTGAGTTTGACAGTTTGAAAAAAGCGCGATACATATTTTAATCTGTCATATGTATAGTGTGATCTGTCATATTTTTTGACAAGATGGTAAAATTCCCTATTATTCGATAGCAAAGCATTAACAACAAAATAACCCGACTCTCCTTTTTTCCTAAATAAACACACATCATTCACTCTGTTTGAATTCGACACCTCTCTGTTCAACAGCCGTCTTCTTATGCGACGGAATAAGACGGTTTTGACCGTCTCAATATGGTGAATTATGAAATGTTTCTTACTGCGCTGGTGTATCAAGATTTCAAAACTCAAGTTGATTTAGCAGTTGAGGTGGGTTTCTATTTGAAAAATTAAGTTATCATCGCGCAACTTGAGGTGAATTTATGTGTATTGATGTGAGGACAATTATTATTAAAATCAACATTTGAAGGTTAGTAAATTGTGTTCTTTTTAAATAGGTTTAGCTAAATTTCTTTTAATAAATCAACTAAACGTTTAAATATGTTAAAACAAATAACTGGCACGTGCCAGGACTGTTTTTGTTGTTTTATATTGCAGATTAGATAGTTACTTATTATGATATGAAACTTTTAAATAAATATTGAAATGAATGATGGGCTTTCTTTGGGCAAGAGACAGTTGATTATTTAAATTGAGTATCTTACATATGATTTTACTTGCTTTTGCCTTATTGATACTTGATAATAGATTTTTTTTTGATACATGATAGAATTTTAAAGAGAAAAATTGTTGCCAGTTAAATGTCTTTTTTAGTTGTGTAATAAATGCGGATTCGGAAGATGCTTAGAGTGAAATCTCGAGTATATTGAGCCTTTGTATTTGCTCTGAGTTTCGATAACAAATTGGAATCGATTTTTTGAAAACGTAAACTATAGAGTTTTAACATAATAAGTAAAAAATATCGAAGAATGCAAACAGGCAAAGTTCACTGTAAAACGCCTACTTGCCACATTATTTTTTACATACTTACATATCTTACTAATATTATAAATGTGAAATATTTTATGTATTCATGTTTGTTTCTCAAACACGCCAGAACGGATGAATGGATCTTAATGCAATTTGGCACGGAGATAATTTATTATCTGACATACACATAGCCCATAGACTGCTTTTATCCCCGTGAAATGTGAAATTTTTAATGAATGGAGATTTGTTGATCTTTTTACGCCTTAACGACGACAAGAAAGAATGTGAATTAATGGTAGGTATATGAATGGGACACTTGATATAGCAGAAAAAATGGTTCCCTTATAAAATTACTTTAAATAATTATATGTTTTTTTAGTTACAATTTGAAAAAGTCCACCCCACGCCACTTGTATGCCAAGTAATTAATTTAAATTTGAAAAGAAAATTAAATGGGGAAAGAACGGATTTCGTACTTCGGGATTTTGCAATTTTTACAATTGCGAGCTCTAGAAGGTAATATGTAATGAATTCATAAAAAATGATAATTTTAAATCTTCGAAACATTCGCCAGATGAAATTTTTTTTTCAGTATCAATCGAACTCACTACAATTTTTTTCTTTCCTCGTAGAAATCAAATGAAGAACTAATGTGTACGAAACGGTGTTCTGTGACTTGTATGGCTAAAGGCTACACCGGTGTCATGGCACAACTGCACGCAAAAATTGGCTATTGCTGATCGATCAGTCTTCTCGCAGAAAAGGCACCAACAAAATAGTATGAGAAGGGGGCGTCTTTTACCTTTCAGTGGCAACTTTTCAAAAAATACTTAAAAAATGAAAATTTTTTTTCTGTGCAAATAAAGTTGTTTTTGTTAACAGTTTATAAAAAATTAGTTTTCACTAAAAATTAAAAACGAAAAATTAAAAGAAAAATTGCGGAGATTTTTTTTTAAATACATATATGTAGGTATGTACTTTCATGTCTTGTTTTATAACAACTGAATGTACTTAACTGTTTCCATTTTTTTTAAATCTTTAAGCGCCTTTAAACAAATTTTATTTTACATTTGTGAATTGTTTTTAACTCCAAGTTTTTTGAAAAATGGAATAAAAGTCTTTGAAAAAAAAATCCCGGAAATCTCGCAATTTGTAAATTCAGTTTAAGAGGAAAAATCGTACGGGATCCCGGGATTGATTTCTCTAATTGTACATACACATGTATGTCTTAAAAACGAAGAACTGATTTGCGAGCTATGAGAAATACTTACCTCAGAGTGCTGAGTGTTTCATCGTAGTTGATATCAGCTGGTGATATAGCAGCAATCATAGCGGTCTTTGAATTTCCGCCTAAATTTTCCCGCAATAACCATGTTAAAACCGAGTCACGATACGGAATAAAGTCGGCTTTCTTTGATTTTTTACTTTTTGAAGCCTGAAATAGTTAAATTAGAAATCCCAACATTTTAATATGATATAAATTGACTTTTAAAAAAAAAGCACTAACAATATATTATGTAATGTGTGTACGTGTATATAAAAATGTATATCAAAATTAAAGGATCCAATACAATATATTCAATGCTTCTAACCATGTACAAATTTTATGTGTCAGATGAAGGTTATAGCCCTTATTACGGTTCGCGTCGTTATATTATGTCCCCTAAGTTTTGTTTTGGGGCTAGAGACTATGGAGTTATAAAAATATTATTTTGGAAAATAGCCGCCAAATTGATCGGTTGTTTGTTAAAAGCTTCTTCTGTACTTAGGTTAGGTTAGGTTTAGTTGATTATCGGGAAAACTGCTGACACACTTAGACCACAGATAGGTGCGTTGTGATACCACGAAACGAGCGAAGAAGTATTTCTTAAATTAAATCAGTTGGAGCTTCTAATGAAGCGAAGTAAAGAAGGAATATCTACGTTCGCTAGGTCGCTAGGATCGTCGAAAAAGAAATTACCCAGGTGTAAAATACGTCTTTGGGAGAGAGCTGGGCATGAGCAGAGAAGATCCGAGATAGTCTTCTACTCCTCCTTCTCGTTCATGCAACTTCTGCAAAAAACCGTTAAGGAATATGCCAATGAGACTAAGTCCGGTTATGACATCAATTACGGAGCTAAGGTAAAATAGGGTTTAAAGTTCCATTTCTGGCGAATTCATCGGCTAAGCAGTTTGCCAAAATGTCTGTGGCACCCAAAAGAGGTAAATTTTAAACTGTTCAGTCAAGTTCACGAGAGATGATCGACAATTGCGGGCAGTTATTGAGTTTGTGAAAACAGCACCGATCGATTTAAGGGGTACTTGACTTAGCCACTTAGTGGTCCGATCGATATTACTTTTTTAAAGCTTTTTATACTAATATTTTATATCCTTTTTAAAGACAAACAAATTTAATCAACAAATTTTTTTTCCTTAACTACGTTGTTTCTGAGATATTTGAGATACAACTAAACAAGTTAAAAAAATGGATTTAATTATTTTTTGTTTATTTTTACACATAGTGATGGGCTAAGAGCTAATGTGCCGTTATACAGGGAGTCCCGAAACTCAACATCAAGCGGGTACCGGGTGATACCGTACTGCAAAAAATAAAAGAAAATCTATCTCGCTGGGTTATATTAAAAACATATGGAGCACTCCGGGTTCTTAATATCACTGGTTGCTGCCTCTCTGTTAAAACCAAGATTATATTTGCTAAAACTCTCATTATGCCGATTCTACTTTATGGAAGCTTAGTTTTTTGTAATACTGATAGTAGAAGCCAAAGAAAGCTCCGAGTTGCTTTCAATAATATCATACGTTTTGTCTATAGTCTTCGTCGGTTCGATCATGTCTCCCAATATACGAGTATTTTATATAACATGCCTTTGCAAAGTTATCTAGATAGTAAAGTATTATTATTTTTATTTAATCTTATGCACACAAAGGCATCTGACTACCTTAATGAAAAACTTGTGTTCCCTCAATCGCATAGAAGCAACATTATTATTACACCAACATATAAATACATTGTTTCAAAGCGACAATTTTTTGTGTACGTCGTTGGTCTGTGGAACTCCTTACATGTCGAATTGAGAAGAATGAATAACTGCGCAATCTTTAAAAAAGCTTTAGAAAATCATTGTAGGTGCTGAATCAATTTCTGTTTTCTCTTAAAGTATACTTTTTTGATATTAATTATTATTTTGTTTATTTATTTTAATTTTTTTCAATTATTTTTTTTTTTTCAATTTCGTTTTTTTTTTCTACTATTAACTCTTAACAACCATCAACCTTCTTAAAACAATTGTAATTATACTAAGTAATCCTTAAAAAACGAAATGTTTTAATAAGCTTATGTTTAATAATAAATAAATTAAAATTAAAATTAGATTTAGAAAAATTATGAAAATCGATACCCTAGCCCACATTTTTATGTACTGTAGTCACAAATTTTTAAATTTTGTGCTGATTTTTTTCTCTATATAATCCTTAATAACCATTCTATCGATCTCAATCACAAATCTAGAAATAAATATTGTAAGTTTCGCAAGAAAAATAAAGTTTGGCTAAGTCATTGTTCAAACAAATTTTGTAAGATAACTATCACAATTCATATTTGTAAAAAACAATTACTGCTTTCTTCCTTTTCCCAGTACGAGTTTAACTTACCCTATCAGCCGGTACTCTCTTGACGTTGAGTATAAAATAACACCCTGTATGAAATAAAAATAATAAACCAAAAATCGATTAATTTGGCTGTCATATTTTTAAATTGCGGGCGGCCAACATTCATAAATTGTAACTAATTTTTACTTCTATGGGTGCTGAACAAAGGTCTGTAAATAAGGGCATATGTGGTGTGGACATTGTACTTGCAATATGCTTAGAAATAAACTAAACATAATTGAATCACTTTTTATTTTACTTGTTTGCTTGTATCTTAAGTTACTCATAAATTTCGTGATTTAGCACAAAATGTGTCTTAATAAAATAAGCTTGCCTTTAAACCGTACAAAGAGATTTTCAAAATAAAAACGTACGGAGATACCATGTGCCAAAAGTTATGGGAAGTATAACGGCAAACGTGACATTGGGCTAGCACCTACACCTAGACTATTAAACATTAAAAATTTAAATATAGTTGTAATGATCAAGAAGACAACAAATGAAAAACTTTAACACCAACTTTAAAAAAAATATACTTACAGACTATTTTTTTTTATTTATTTTGTTTCATAACGGTTTATTAAATGATAGAATGATGAATCCGGATTTTAAATTATTTGCAGTGAATGGAAAATGAAATATTTGTTTTTTTCAAGTTTAAAAATTGCTTGTTTTATTTTTTGTCAAAATTATTTTTTTAATGAAGAAAAAATTTAAAACTTGAAATAATCAAACACAAAATATTACTTACAATTTCGGCTAATGCGGATATAACCTTCCCCAAAGTCGTCAATGATTTGTTTATGTTGGCACCTTCCTTTAAACGAGTACCTTTGGCACCGGTTGAGTCAGCTCGTTCAGATCCTGCTAAATCGACAAGACTTATTTTTGAAACTTTTTCAGTAGTCAAGTCCGTCATTTCATCGTGTCGTCTTTGGGTAAAAAAGATCGTGAAGACAGCATGCGATCTTGAACTGGTTTCATTCATATTTGTTGCAGCAACAGTTCTGGAAGAAATATTAAATGGTTTTAAAGTATTTACATACGATATAAAATAGTAAATCTAAATTTATTAAGGCCAACAACTCATTGGACCGAAACAGAATTGGTAGTAGTATATGACAATTTAAAAGTGTCCTGTTTAACTCACTAACCTTGCTTTATTGCCTTCATCAATTAGATCATGAATATCCTGATAGTCAGTAACAGCCAATTTGGAAAGATCTTCTACATAAGGTCCTAACAAAGGATGTTCCCTTACACGAAGATTTCCTTTGTTTTTTGGATTCAACAAATCTCGTACTCGCTCACAATAGATTTCCATATAAGAAACTTCAACCTTTAATCGAAGAAAATTATTATTTCAAAAGACTTCTTGTTATAAGTTGTTATGCAAATACTAACGGAGTATTTCAATTCATCTGTCTCTGTATCGTGAATCCTTTGGAATAAATCCTTACAAATCATTGGAATGATACCCTCTTGGTTCTCCTCTTGTTTGCCCATCATAGTATAGGACTTTCCAGCACCTGTTTGCCCATATGCAAAAATGCATACGTTGTAACCATCGAATGAATGTTGCAGCATTTCTTCCCCAATATCCTTGTACACCATTTCCTGAGTGGAGAATTCTGGATCTCTAGGCTATATAATTCAAAATTGTTAACTTTCCAATTTCTAATATAGTTTTGACCTGTGTTAACTTACATTATGGGACCAATATGAATAATCAAAATTAAACTGTTTAATGGCTTCATTTGAGTTTGGTGGTACTTTCGGGTTTCTTATGCCTGAAATTACCATAGTAAATTTAAGCATTAATTAAAATTATATAATATTTAAAATTAATTACATGTTGTAGCACCGCTCATTTCAATAATACATTTTGATTCTCGAGAAATTTCACGTGAGTTGAAGGGTCGCACTCGAACCGCCACTTTGACAGACGACATGACGGCGAGAGGCCCTTGGCCTTTTCTTCAATTCTTAATGGATTAAAAAAAGTTCAAAATAATTTTTTTATTTAAATTTATATAAATTTTTAAATTTTATTATTATAGTTAACAATTAAGTACAGTTGTCGGCATAATTATTTTAACAAAAATGTAATGTCGCTTACGCTTTTAATGACGATAATTTATAATGGGTAAAGTTTCAAGAGTTTGAATTGAAAGTTATTCAAAGAGTATTTAATGATAAATCAGCATAAATATACAAGTTCATTTTGAAAGTTTTGTCCTTTGAAGCGTCTTTTGTTTGATTTAAAGTGACAAGATAAGTGACAGAAGTATTTTTCTATAATCATTTTTGTGCTGACTTGGTAAGATCAAGGAATTTATTTTTAACTAGCTGATAGTACCCACTTCATTGCTGCCGATGCATTGTGGAAACATCGTTTTTAAAATAGTTACCTTTTTACATTTATGTTCATATAACAACATTTTTACCATTTTGCAGGTCATACACGTTTCCTCAAAGTATCAATAAAGAGAGTCAATTCTTATTTACGTGTTTTCATTACTAATACATGAATATATGGGAAATAATTTGTTGAGAAAATAACATACTTATCCAAAATGATAAATTAACCTACATGTACACAAACTTACTGCCAAAACGTAAGGCGAGTAATCTGACGTTTTATTTCACTCCCTGGAACACTCGCATTTTTTAGCTCAATCGCATTTCAATGAAAGGCGACTCTCACTCATTCCCTCGAATTTGGAATTAGCTGAATTTCGGTAAAGACAATAAAAAACAAAAATCCCGCACCACTTGGTGTAGTAAAATTTAAAAATAATTGCAAATATTTTAGCTTCCGTTAGTCACAATGGGCCATACAAGGCTTCCGAGATTGAAATAAAAACAAAACTACAGGGTGACCCGTTAAAAGTATACGGTGCACCAAAACGTATGGGAGGGGGTCTTTTTTCTCCCGTTTAGGAGGGAGGGGCAATTTGTTTAACAATTGACTTTAATCAGAAAAAAAAATTATTTAAAAACAATGGTAAAAGTTACGAAGTCTTGTTAAACTTTTTTGGAAAGCCAGAAAACTCTTTTGGTGAATAGTTTTTTGAAAAATTAATTTTCAAACTCGAAATTAAAAAAAAAATCCAAACTATTTCTTTTTAAACTTTATGTAATTGACTTTAATTTTTGTTTGCAAAATTCAATGCTCTTATTTATTTTTAGTCAAAAAAAAAGGAAACAGAATGCTTAAATGTCTTGTACTATTTGAAAAATTTACAAATAACTAAGACCACCTCTTCTTAAAACACAATTTTTTTAGAATTAATTAATATTTTTTTTTTAATTAATAGAGAAATTAATAAGGGAATTTTAGAAACAAAAATTATAGTTAATTACATACAAGAAAATTCAAAAATTATTTACCAAAACAACTTTATTTAAAAAGAAAATTTAAGAAGAGTTTTCTGGCTTTCCAAAAAGGTATAACATGGCTTTGTAAGTTTTACCGTTGTTTTCAAATATTAAGTTTTCTGATTTAAGTCATTTTTTTAGAAAATTGTCCTTCCCGCCTAAACGTAAAAGAGACCCCCTACCATTCGATATTTTTCACAGTATACAAATCGCCCTGAAGAAAATGAAACGATATTTTGGATCACCGTTTTTACTCTGCTATACTTTGGTACCCTTTATTAACTTTTGACGTCTCTCATTTTGATACAACAATCAATTCAGCTAATTAGACTCATCTTCTCTGCCCTGAAAAGACGGTTTATAATCTTTCCGAGGATGTCGTCTCCTCGCAGTCGAGCTCCCCTGAGGACTCGGAAAGATATCAATTGACCTCGATTCAACCCTGGATACTATACCTATACACTCAGAAAAAAACGAGCGTAAATCAAGAATTTCAGTCACATTTATTGTGGTGAAAAACTTAGCTGAAATAAATTAATTTTAAGATATTAAAATCTTAAAACGAGTACGAAATTCCTAAAACGAGAGAAAAAATCTTATTTTAAGATTGAAGTAAGATTAAAATGAGTACGAAAAAGCTTAAAATGAGTAAGAAATTCTTGAAAAGATAACAAAAATCTTATGCAAGCTCGAAGTTCTCTTTTCAATATCGTTTCGAGATTATTTTAAGAATATGATTCTAAATATTATAAGTACTTTTCAAAATATTAAGTTAAAGTTTCTTTAAGGCTCAAAATGTTATGAAAAGTCATAAAGCTGTTTTAAATATTTTTTTATGTTTTCTTTGATTTTTTTATTTAAAATGCACTTATAATATTTTGTCATTTGACCAAATATTTTAAAACCATATCCTTAAAATAATCCCGATATTGGAACTTACTTTAAATAAGATTTTTGTTTTCTTATATAATATTTTGTTATTTTAATTTGCCCAGAGAAATCATGCCTGAAAAAAAAGGACACACATTTTTCAATAAATCTTATAAAATGCCTGTCATTCAGTTCAATAAAAGAAACAATTTTGTATTCAATATAATATTTATTAAAAATTTAACTTAACACAAATTCTTATATTAATTATGTACATATTCTTTAAATAAACAATTTTCGAACATAGGTCCCATTATTTAATGGATATAAAAATAGTGGACTTGTGAAATGTTATATAATTTTTATTTCGAAATTAATTTTTAATGCACAAATTTCAAATGACTGAAAATGGCAGTAGAACCATTAACATGAATTGGTTGACAAGGAACATAAATATTTTCATTTTCACATACAAATTCTGCAGTTTTGTCAATATTATTACTTATATTTTTAAAAAATGGCCGAAACGCGAGAACTATTATATAAGAATTAAAGTCTGTTTTAAAGACTAAAGTTATTACATCAACAATAATGGGTGTCATTTAAAGATTCGGCATATAAGAATAAAATAAAGAGCACGACTTTTACACGCCATAACTCCTCAAGCATTATACCTTAAAAAAAAAAGAGCAGGACTGCACGTCGCACGAACTTGCTCTTTTGGCAAGTTACCTTCTTGTTAACGACTTGAAATTTTATTTGACCAGTTTGAAAAAAAAAAATTTTTAATTTCCAAATTGTTTTTTTTTTAAAAACTTTTTCTAAATATTTTTATGTCATATTTATCAGGCATTGCAGAACTACCTGAATATTAAATTTCATCAAAATCAATCAATGAATTAAAGAGGTAGTCGATACAAAAACGCTTCTATGGAAGGTACCGTTTAAAAGCTATTTTTTGGAAAAAAAATGTGATCAAACTTTTATCGTTGTCAACAAATCACTTATCAAAATCGATCGTATTTCTTTCGCGAAAAATTGAATTTTCGTTTACGGTTGTATGGCAGGTACCGTTGTTTGGCTAGAACAAAAATTTCAATTTCTCCTCTAGGGAATGGTTTACGGTTCAGCCGTTTAGGCTGTAGTTATATATACAATCAGACTGACAAACAGAATTTCCGGACCCACCTTTTCGTCTTCTCTATCATCGCAATGTCATGTTTGATTGTTATCTCGAAATTTTGTTTTTGCACGGATGCATAACTTGCCTTAGTACCTATAATCGCAAGTAAAAATCTTAAAACGAGCCTTAGCCCAAGAAAATTAGACACAAAAAGCCAAAATTACAAAATAATTCGGACAAAGATGGATTTCGCTGGGGACCTTTGTTTTGTATGTCTTGAGAAAATCTTCAAAATACTCATTAATTGGTCCGGAGGGGGGGGGGGGGAGAGGAAAGGGGTCTGAATTAATTTTTTTTGCAAATTTTGCCGAAACTATAAACTTTTTGCAAAAAAATATTTTGGTAAAAATTGAAGCTTATATGATTTTCTACAAAAACGTCTTAACACTTTTCATCATACCATCAATCAGTTTCGAGGAAAAAAAAGTGTTAAATTTTACAAAGTCTGTTTTTAGACAACGTTGCACTTTTACACTAGTGCTTGGACTTTTTGCTTTATTTTTTTGTGGTTTTCCCATTAAGCCCAATCCACAGAAAAAAATAAAATGCATGACCAATGGACTTGCTCTTGTTGCAAACTATGGGACTTCAAAAATGTTGATTCATGAAATTTTGTATCACATATTTTTCGTTTTATTTATATTGTTTATTGTTTATCTAAAAACTTTAAATCGGAGTAATTAAAACCTTTATATGAGAGGTAACCACCAAGAAAATTAGGAAAAACTAATACCGTAAGTTTTTCCTAATTTTCTTGTAAACGACTCATACGATTTTGATGAAACTTTGCACGGTTTTGAATATAAGGATTTTCAGGATTTTGACTTATTGCACATAACGAAGATTTGGAATTAATTTTTTCTTACAAATTTTAACCGAATTCATTCATATGGGCTGTATCTTTGGTTTTCCGCCATTTCCGGCAGCCATAATTGTCATTCATTAAGTGACGGTGAAAACGTCAACTGACGAGCCCATAAGCCAGCACCCGGGCGAAACGCTATTTTGCCACTTAAAGCTTAAGGGCTTGTTTTACAATATCTTAGTAAGTTTCAATTAAGCTATTCGGAACTTGTTTTTTTTTGACAGAAAACAACAAAAAAAAAATACACAGCAAACAACGAATTTAACTGCTGAGTGTTTAACTTGAAACTTACTCAGAGACTATAAAACAAGCCCTAAGTTAAATAAACTCACAATAATATGTGATGCACTTGCCAAAAAACTTCTTCTACTAACTGCGCTTGTCTAAAGCCGTCGTTAGCCACAAGAATACCAACAACGATGCGTACATAACGTGGTTATCGAAATATCGCACTATCGCACTACTTGAAAAAGTCGTTAGTGCGATTTTCTTGACTTCTATTGGTCGTATAATGATTTACTTTTTTTAATTTTAACTACAGCCTGAACGGCTGCACCAATAAGCTTAAAGTTTGGTATGTACGGTTAAACCATTCCCTAGAGGAGAAATTGAAATGTTTGTTTTAGCTTAAAAAACAACGGTACATGCCATACAACCATAAAAAAAATTGAAATTTTGATAAAATTTCACTTGAGTGATTTGTTGACAACGATAAAGCCTTTCATCAGATTTTTTTTTCGAAAAAAGCTTTTAAACGGTACTTGCCATAGAACCGTTTTTTTCGACTATCTCTTTAATTTATTGACCGATATTGATGAAATTTTATATTCAGATAGTCCTGCAATGCTTGATAAATATGACATACAAATATTTCGGAAAAAGTATTTATTAGAAAAAGTTTTTGGGGAGTACGATAACTTTGGCGCCAAGAATTGATAACGGTTTTTTGTAGAACAGTTCAATACAAGCATTTTTTACTATGGGTGGGGGGGTCTATCTCTCTCCGTTTGGGCGGGAGGGGCAATTTTATAAAAACAGTGCTAAAAATTTAAAACAAATATTAAAAAATAACGGTAATAGTTACAACTAAGTTTTATATCTTTTTTTAAAGCCAATACTATTTTCTATTAGATGTTTTTTAAATCAAGTGAAACCTATGCATAGTCTTTGAAAAAACGGACTTTAAACTCAAAAATTGCGAAAAAAAAAGGTAAAAAAAAAACTTTGAAGTGTGATTGTTCAAAACTGTAAAATAAAATACTATTTGTTTTTATAAAATTCGTTGCTGACATTAATTTTAAATCATAAACTGAAAACAAAATGATTTTATGTTTTCTGGTTTTTGAGAAAATGGAAAATTACTAAAACTACTTTCTTATAAGGGTTTTCTTTTTTTTTTGGTATACGGTGAATGTTGTACGTAGGTTTGTTTTTGTAATGATGCTTGGGCATCTTTAAATGCAACAGAAACTTTGCATACACCCAACCTCGCACCCACCCCAAATCCTATAGTGTGTCCAAGCAGGGGGGTTGCAGGGGGGCAGCATGCCCCCCCTTTTTTTTGAGAAAATGGAAAATTACTAAAACTACTTTCTTATAAGGGTTTTCTTTTTTTTTTGGTATACGGTGAATGTTGTACGTAGGTTTGTTTTTGTAATGATGCTTGGGCATCTTTAAATGCAACAGAAACTTTGCATACACCCAACCTCGCACCCACCCCAAATCCTATAGTGTGTCCAAGCAGGGGGGTTGCAGGGGGGCAGCATGCCCCCCCTTTTTTTTGAGAAAATGGAAAATTACTAAAACTACTTTCTTATAAGGGTTTTCTTTTTTTTTTTTGGTATACGGTGAATGTTGTACGTAGGTTCGTTTTTGTAATGATGCTTGGGCATCTTTAAATGCAACAGAAACTTTGCATACACCCAACCTCGCACCCACCCCAAATCCTATAGTGTGTACAAGCAGGGGGGTTGCAGGGGGGCAGCATGCCCCCCTTACATACCTCACTGTTTATACGCTTTAGTAATTTTCCATTTTCTCAAAAACCAGAAAACATAAAATCATTTTGTTTTCAGTTTATGATTTAAAATTAATATGAGCAACGAATTTTATAAAAAAAACAGTAGTATTTTATTTTACAGTTTTGAAAAATCACACTTCAAAGTTTTTTTTTACCTTTTTTTTTCGCAATTTTTGAGTTTAAAGTCCGTTTTTTCAAAGACTATGCATAGGTTTCACTTGATTTAAAAAACATCTAATAGAAAAAAGTATTGGCTTTAAAAAAAGATATAAAACTTAGTTATAAGTATTACCGTTATTTTTTAATATTTGTTTTAAATTTTTAGCACTGTTTTTATAAAATTGCCCCTCCCGCCCAAACGGAGGGAGATAGACCCCCCCACCCATAGTAAAAAATGCTTGTATTGATTTGTTCTACAAAAAACAGTTATCAATTCTTGGCGCCAAAATTATCGTACTCGTGCCAAATTTTTTTTTGCAAATTAAAAAAAACTTTTTTTTTTTAAAAACTGGTCAAATCAAATTTCAAGTCCTTAACAAGAAGGTAACTTGCCAAAAGAGCAAATTCGTGCGACCCAGTCGTGCACCATCTTAGCTTTCATCTTCTACATACGGACTGGCAAATTGTATTTGTAGGCTAGTGTTTTGTGGATTTAACACGGAACTAAAACACATTCTTAGTTGTTCGAGGTGAATTGCAGTTGGCGGAAATTATCAAGTCTATATTTTTAGAGCTCTTTTCCAGAGCTTTAAAACATTCTCTGTCGAACCACTTCTCACAGTAGGAAAATTTCTTGATATTTACTACAGGGGCAGAGTAAGCCATTATTTTATCAAAGGTTTCCAAGGCATAGAGGTAACCACTTAAGCGTTCTTCTGCTATGGCGTTATTTTTTTCCTGGTCGAATGAGCCATTTTAACAGTAATTTCAGTTGGCATATGCTCAGTAAATGTTTTCGATTTAACTTTGAAGTCATAAATTCATTCTACCCACGCGTTTGCTGCAAAACAGTTGTCATTAGTCCCATAGTCATTATGTTTGTTTTTCCAAAGTTTAAGAGAGTCTTGTAAAGCTTCAAAATCGATTGTCCAATGGCTGCAATTTAAGTACAGTTGGATTATAACATCTCTTTTCACTTTGTGCTCCATTACTACTACAGTTATATTCGATGTTCAAAAACTTACAAAATTCACAATGTTTCTTGTACCCAAAAAAAGCAACCTTCACTTGCTCTACCTCTGCTTTGTATCTTTTTTGCCGGAATCCACTTAAGAGTAAAGTCTGCAAAAAAACCTTTTTATTTCTTAAAACTATACTCTAGTATCCAAGTTTCATACAAAAAAATAACTTCAAATTTACTAAAATAAATAAAAAAAATCATTAAGAATTGCTTTATTCGCAAGCCCAGTAACTGTTGTTTGTCGTTTCATGTTTTCAGGCGGCGGCGGCAGCCATTGAGTATCAATTGGAATGTTGGTGAACTTCATCCGTAGATGTCGCCATTCGATGAGTAATGTCATCTCGACTGCACAAAGAAAATGTTAATGTAAATTTTCGATAAGTTCATTAACCTGACATTCAGCAGATCAATCATTCCATGTGATTTTTTTTTCTCAATTAATGCTCAATACTCTGTATTTCAGTAGAACAACTCTTCTACGTCTTACTTCTGGTGGAAAGTCTTTTAAGATTTGCCGAAGCTCTTAGTGCTGCAGTCGTAGTATCTCTGCATTTAAAATTGATCATCATCAGGGTACTTCAAAGATTACTACATCGCATCCGTCTCACAAATTCGATGTCATTTGATGTTATCTTTAGTAGTCTGGAACAAAGATCCTCCGCTTTTGAGCGTTCTTCACCTTCCGCAACAAGTGGCATGTGTACAACAAAATTATTCTCGTTCTTTCTTAACCTCAAACCTTTCATTTGTGCTTCCAATTGAAGCACCTCTCTTCTGTTTCTTTGAGTCTATTAGCAAGATCTACATTTTCAACCCGTACTTCAGATATTTCCATGAAAACCTTCTGGATGTCACTCGTTTTGGCTACGTCTGTGAGACTATGCGTATATTTTCAATTTCTGCTAAGGTTACTTAAGTGCTATGGGATTTCTTTTCGCAGAACTTTGTATCTCAGGAGAAGTCTGAGTTAAATTTTATGGCGATAAGGGGTCAAATGATTATGCTAGAATTTACAGCAGCGATAGTGTTTTTCTTATTGTAAAGCGGTTTGATTAAACGCACTTTCTATTTATTTTTTAACTTTAATTTACACAAATAATTTTTAAATTTTTGCGCACAAATTATCACAACTTGACAGCTGCGAAGCAGAGTTCTTTTAGTTACCCCAAATTAAAGTCTTTATCCACATAATAAAATGAATACAAATAATTTGTTAACATTAAAATAGTTTATAAGGATTAGTGAAAGTTTTTCATCGTCATGACAAATGCAAGACGAATCGGAAATTGAATTTGTTTGAGGGCATATCTATCGGGATTATTGGAATCTTCGGTATGAGAACTTCCTCACCATTGAATTTTCTTTTGAGTATTGTCGCGTGAATCATTATATAATTGGTCATTAATTTTCTTATCACTAAACGCGTTTTGTTTCATAGCTTTGGCTGGATAAGATTTCCAAGCATGATGATTTCAGATCCAACATTCAGTTGTAAATTATGCGGTGGTAACTCAGGCACGTCCAGAGTTTAAAAATTCTTCTGGATACCTGGTGGCTTCGTCTTCATTTGTTACCACAGTCAATAGATTTAAATTAATGCAGAGAACTAATGATGTTCGAGAATACTTTATTGATGAGTTCGTCTTTCGTTTTGGACGGATGTATGTTTTATAAATAACAGCCAGGTCGTGGGGGTTAAAAATTTCTTGCATCGTCGTAAGAAACCTAAGCATTTTGCAGCGTTTTTGGTGACGTCAAATATGTAGTCGTTCCACTGAAGGTGGACTGTGACGCACATACCGAGAATGGAAAGATGTTTAGTTTCTTCAATGCATTGGGGGTATATTTCGCTTTAATGACAGAATGCATTATTGAGTTTTTGAAGCATTAAATTCTACGCGGTTTTTGATTCCCCATTGAACAATGCTCTCAAGATCGGACGCAGCTCCAGTTCCACATCCGAACGACAGGGTTGTGAATCTGGAAACGAATATGAAAAGCTGAGGGTGCTATTATCAGCGAAACAATTTATTGGATTAGAAGTTTTAGACAGAAGATCGTTAATAAAAATAAGGAAGAGAGTCAGAGACAAAACTGAGCCCTGGGGCACACCAACATTTATTTTTTAAATTTTGTATTAATAATATTACAGTATAATATATAACAGTAATAATATATTACAGTAATGTACACCTTACAAAAGTTTCATAACAATAACAAAGATATAAAATAAATAATGATACAAATTCTACATACTAATATAAAAATTAATTTAAAAAGTTTATTTTTTATATTTAAAATATTCAACCAAGTAGAAGACTTAGCATCAGTTTATTTTAAGTGGACTTTTCTGATTTTCTGATATTTTAATAGTTATTCTGCTATTCGGGGCGGAGACTTATAAAAATAATTAGGATCATTAAAATCTGTTCAGCCGTTCTTGAGTTATAAATGGTGCAACTAACACAACTTAGTTTTCTGTATATAAGTAAAAAGAAGAAGATGCTATTGATATTGAAAAGAAAAGGTTCCAAGATGGCTACATTGGCGGACTCTCAACAAGATGTTTATTAGCTTTGATTTTATACATTCCCAATTTTTACACACTGAGTGCTATTAGTAAAATAGCTAAATAAATATCTGAAAAACAATCCATGTATTCCGAAAGACTGAATTTTAAATATAAGAATGAAATGACAAATAGAATGAAATGCTTTACCAAAAACTGTGTAGGTAAATTGTGTCAATTTGAAAACCATACTCATTTAAGAGTTTTAAGTGAAATTTAATTGTTAATCGCAATTCAAAGTACCTAAAATAGATCAATAACCAAGTTATTCAGTGCGATATAATTTTAGGGTTTGATTAACCTCTAGTTAACGCTGATAGAGACACGTTTTTCAGTCAGTTTGAAAACTCGAGTTATTTCGGAGTTAAATTGGTGGGTTTTTCAGGATTTCAAACTGTATGAAAAACGTGTATCCATCAATGTATGCAGCAGATTCACAAGACATGGAGCACATCGTAAAATTGCCCTTCGATCAATGGCTGTTGTTGCCGTTTTTTACCATGTTTAATTTAGGTATAGAATAGAAAATGTACAAATCAAAATAATATTTGTTATAGCACGCTGGTTAGCCATTATTCTGTTAGTTAGTCGATTTAAGATCTTCCAACACAATTAAGCAATTTTGATTTAACTATTTTACTTTGAATTGCAACTAACAATTATATTTCCCTTAAAAGTTTTCAACTGTTCAGAATGCTTGTAAAAGATGTACATAATGACTTTATGTCTTTTTAGTTGACGCATTGCATTTTTCCATGAAAAAAGCTTTATAACAGCCATTAAAAAAATGGCGGTACTTTTTCAATCTTTAAAAACGCCATAGAAAATTTGTGTGCTTATTTAGTTGAAGCGAAGTGTGTTTAATACATTTTTCAATATGATTTTTATTTAATATTTTTTTTTTTTTTTTTGACTTATTTTTAGTTTGAGGACTGCCAATTCACAGGTACCGTTATTTTTGCGCGCCTACCGTACTACATAACCTTATTATTTGTTTGTTATGATTTGTGGTTCACGGAGCTTGTTCGTAGCAAAAAAATTTAAGTAGCTTTTAAAACGATAAATAGGTCTATTGATTTTAAATTCTTGAGTCTTCTGCTAGATCTGGCAAGGTTTGACTTTTTGGCCTCTATGAGTAGTTATGAGTAGTTATGAGTAGTTAGACGTTCATATAACACGCAAGATAAGATCTTTTAGACTCGTTTCACACCTATGGGGTTTCATTTGGTGAATTCGCTATTGGGTTTCTGTTCGATTCTGCCTAATAAGTGTAAACCTATGAAAACAACCCATTAAGAACCCAATAGACACCTAATAGAAACCCCGTAGCACCAAATGTTCTCTCGACACTATCAGGTTTCAATTGCGTTTCTATTGGACTCTGGGAAACGTTCACACTTGCAAGGTTCTTATTCAGTTCATTTTCGTTGTTTTCATCTTTCATTAAATTTGTTGTTTTTGTTTGCTGTTTTTCTTACTATAGTAAATAGAGGTTCCCCGAATACAATCCTAATACGAACTTAATGTGTTCACATGAGGCTTCAAAGGCCCAATAGGAACTCAATAAAAACCTCACCAAACGAAACCCCATATAGACGATGTTAAAAAGAATTTGTAGTTGAAACAAAGCAGGTGATCAGTTTTTTTTTTATTGGCCAGATGTTACTGAGATTCCATCCATCGTCCGGAATGACTCATGGGTTCTCACAGTTGTTTCGCTATCTTAAATAGCCCTAAGGCGACTGATGATTCCTGATCTTGCTTTGTTGGAACGTCTGTAAAAGCTACGCACCTATTTCATATCAAATGATTTCAGTATCTATTTGAGTTAACGCCGTTCGGGCTTTTGTTTTCTGAGCAGGAGTTTTTCATCCCTTCTTATGTCTGCATATACCTTGCGAGCCGTTCTCTGTAGCCGCACCTCAAAGCTTTATGTTTTAGCTTGGCTGGTCAGAGTAGAACAAGGGATTTCTCGAGGCTGGTTGTTAGATCTTTATAACCTATAGTTACTTTCGTTCGTCACTTCGCCACTATGTTTCTTCTACCCATTAGTAATGTATATTTGAAGTTCATAACAGTGATTTAACCCTTAGTAGGCAAGGTAACTGCAGAGATTTTCCCATTTCATTTTATTTCATGACAGAGATAAACACGTGTTCGTTTACATATTTTTTTGTAAATATGGCAGTAAAGGCAGTCCTCGTTAAACTTCCCGAGAAGAATATTGAAACTTCCTACTGTAAGCAAAGGGGCTTGAGGAAATCTAGCTATAACGTATATATTACCACCTGCCCACAACCAATTAAATACGCACTAACAATATTCGTCACTTTTCAATAATCAGTTTCACAGACATCAAACAGTCACTACACTTCGATATTATGTGATTACTAATTACTATTAGTAATTAACTCGAAATGCGTCGGCATTACAAATAAAATACCTAAGTTTAATAATTAAAGTAACCATGGTTCTTTGATTGAAAAAAAAACTTAAAAAGGATTAAGACATATTATTTTCGAAATATTGCCTACAATACTTATTACGAGAATGAGTCACTCAGAGTATTTTTTTTTTTTTGTAGATTCAACGATTTTTCATATTATCCATAAAAATAAATTGCACCAAAGATGATTTCTGACTAGAAAAACTTGAAAAAGCAATGAAAATATTTTTCATGTATGTATAACGTCACCTTTACATACAAATATATGTATACGACAATAAGTCGGCTATGGAAAGCTCCATTGTCCTTTGTTTTTATTTTCCTTAATCATTTTACGAGTCCAATTAAAAAATTTAATTCGATCGATTGATTATTTGGCGAAGTTCAAATTGCACATAAATAGTATTAAATTACGCTTGTTATTTATAATAATTATAGTTATAAAATAAAAGTGACAAAACTTGTCATATCTTTTTTGAACTTGTTCTGTTACCCCATCTGGAGCTTTCATGTTCTATACACTTTTGTATGAGTCATAAAATGGTTTTTGTCGCGGTTGGGATGAAAATGTGAGTGGGTTGTCATTAACCAGTAAAAAAATACAGTAAAAAAGAATAAAAAGGTACTTTTTAATGTATTTAATCTTGATTTTTTTTTTATAAAATTTCGTATGTTTTTTACTTTAATTACCTTATATCCAAAAGGCTAAATGTGTTGTCCTTTTATCAATTATTTAAGCTGGGAGAAGATGTGTCTTTTATGATGGCAACCTAATGTAATCCAAATTAGATTTTGATGAAAACACTGCGAGTCGAATTGTAAAATTTTCTTTGTTTTTCAGATAAACACTTCTTTTTTTTTCTTTCTTAATACGTTTTCATTTTTCACTAAACAAAGCAATATGGTTGTGGACACAAAACTATGAAAACTAATAAGAACTCTAAAAAATTTAGTTTTTAGACACTTATCTATATCATAGCATGTAGAACTTGATTTAGTTTGTGCACTAGATGTATTGAAAACTAAGGCTTTTCTTTTCCTTAATCATAGCTTTTCACAAGATTTTCCATACATTAAAAAAAATATCTACAAGTAGCGCATGCTTATTTTCCAGTAGTTTTCTCTTTGAGTAATCGACCGCTCGACTCATATGATATATAAAACTCGCAGTCACTGGGATACTTTGTGAAAAACTTTCGTTAAGAAAAGAAAGATATTTAAAAAAAAAAATATTTCATGACCTTTAACAGCAGTTAAAACTATTATTTCTTGGAAAAATTAAATTTATCATAAAACATATAATACAACATCAAATAAATTTAGATTTGTTTTTTTTTTTTTAATTTTCGATTTACCAATTTTTAAAACGATAACGAAAAATTGCGATAGAAAAATTCAAAATTTTCAATTATTGGCCTTTGAGTTGTGGCAAAAAGTAAAAAAACTATTAAAATTGTTGTAAGGAAGGTAGAAGCAATGAGTAACCATCCAAAAATGCACATTGGTTACAAATTTTTCAAAACTTTTTTTTTGCAACCAGCAGTAGATACATGGGATTCAACTTTTCTTTGTTATCCAATTTTTTTTTCTCACATTTAACTTTTGTTTGATTTCATTGGTATAGTAGGTATAATCACTTGTCTTAAATTATTCAAACTACTCAGCAATTAATTAATAAAGGAAAAGGAAATCGATTTTACACAAAATTTTTGTATTTTCAAGTAAATAAATTTTTTTTAATCGATCGAGTTAGTTTAAGATAAAAACAAACGTTTCTAGAACCGAAGTGAACCCAGTCAGGGTTAACTACGTATTAAAAGTTCTTCTGCAAGTTTGTGTTTTAGCTTATCGGTTGTTATTAAGAAATTCGGAGAATGTGTGAGGAAAAAACATGCGCAATGGAAGAATGTATCGATTTATTACAGTAGTGTCAATGAAATTCGATTTGCGGGATGTTAAAGTCCTTTTTTAGAAAAAAAAACTGGAAAAGTTAATATTTTATATGGATTTGGACTCACAAAATCGCACAAGCAGTAGGTATATAATTTTTTATTTAATTGAGTAAAAACTTTCAACACGAATTTAATATTTATGCACTTTTACGCAAAAGCGTGATATGATGTTTTCTTGCAAAAACTTCAAATATATAGTAGATACTAGATACTAATAGAAAAAACACCCACGATAGAAAATATACAACAAAAATAAAGGACAAGACTGGGTCGCACAAACTTGCTCTTGTGGCAAGTTTCCTCAGTGGGGAGATTATCAAATGCGAGGCGGATCGCTTTTGATGGCGGATTTGCATTTTTTTAATTTCAAAAGCACCTTTCGCTTTCAATTCGACCATACGGAAAGCGAAACTTAATATTGTAAGCGACGTGTATTAAAGGCCCCATACACGATCGAATATGCTTGGGTAACTACGATCCCAACCGAAAGCTCCCATTCTTGACATTTTCTCACACACGTAGCAAAATGCTCGCTACTTAGCCTTTGTTGGAGGGTATTGCCAAGCTAAACCACATGCCCCGCACGCCAACCACCAACTATGTTGACAGCACCCACACACGTTCCAACATACTGACCCAGTCAGTCGCCAACTAATTTTTCGAAGATGCTCGCCTAACATGTCTGATCGTATGTGGGGTCTTTCAAGGTGACGGATTGCTTGAAAAGCAATCAAAAAATATAAATATTTTTTTTAAATAACAAGATTAAATCTGCTGCCAAATTTATAATGTATTAAAAAAAATACTTCATTAGTTTATTTTTATTTGTTGTCTTTTTTTTCTTTAATGAAGTAGGTATGAGCAGAACCATTCTTCAACTAAAAAACATTAATTTTCAACTCTCATTGAGATTCAGATACTCCGAATCTATATAAATATTTAAAGATAAGACTGATGATAATAAATAAATCTATCTAATAAATGTTGTTGGCCGTAGAAGACAAACTTCCTACACCACGACCAAAAAGAAACTACCACGAAATTATTGTGAAGCTGACGGGGAAATATTTTATTCATTTAAAAAAGTGTCAGAAAGTTTCCTTTCTGGGAAGTCATGGAAATTGGCTGGAAGCTGCAACTAGCAATTTAAATGAAAAATGGAAGTATATTTTTCGACCGTGTTCATCTTTGAAAACAGACCAAAGCAATCCGCCGCGCATTTGGGAATAACCCTCCAGGTTATAACCAACCAAAAAAACAAACAAAAAGTCGTTATAATCTAAGACCTTGCGACAAAAATACTTAAATAATTAAGCTTATTATCATCTCCCAGCGCGTGTGATAATTAATCCGGAAGTCTGCCAAACCTCCAGGAAAATTTTGTCGTTCCAAACTAATTCCACAGTGAATTGTGCACAGTAAATTGTCCATACAATGAATTTTCCACAGTGAATTAACCAGTTTCGAGTGAAGATAGCCTTGCAGCTGAGCTTTTCAAAGCAGCTGGCGATGAACTGGTTAGGAGTATGCACCAGCTCATTTCAAAATATGGTTGGAGCAAGCCCGATTAATGGAACCTCAGCATTGTTTGCCCGATCCTGAAGAAAAGCGATCCTCTGGACTGCACCAACTACAAAGGCATTAGGCTTCTTAATATCGCATTCAATATGTTCTCTGCCGTACTATGTGAAAGCATGAACCAATCAACAACTTGATTGGTTCAGATCAGTGTGGCTTTAGGTCAGGAAAATCCTCGAAAGGAAAATCTTCGAAAAAACCCAGGAATTTCAAATCGATACCCACCACCCTTTCATCGATTTTAAGGTCGCGTATGATAACATCTATAGAAACGAGTTTTTACTTCCCTACCAAACTCGTCCCTTTGTGCAGGATGACGATGAATACCAGCGTGTTATTAATATGGAATAGGATTTCATATAAGTAACATAGTATGCCCTATTGGGAACAAATTTTCTAAACTATGCCGAAATAAAAAAAAAAAAAAACATAGAGAAATCATGTGTAAGTTTCAAATACGTCTTTTCTTGTATCTCCAGAGTAATAAATTTCGGGGCAACATTTTTATCCAGCTCGGATTTTTCAAAACTTAAACTTAAACTCGTTTGTACCACCCTGTACAAGTATTGTATTCTAAGTACCTTAAGTCAAGGAAAAGATTTTTACCAACTCTCACGATTCCTACTTTAATTGGTAGTGAAAAGCAATCGAGACCATAGTTTGAATACCTGCATTTTAAAGAAACAAAAATACTACATTATCCTTTCTTAAGAGCAACACCATTGTCCATTATATTTATAATAATGTTAAACTAATTCAATAAAGTTGGCTCAAGTTTGTTTTAAATGGCAATGTCCAATAAAAGTAGCATATACTGTGATACATTTTGTGCCAAAATGATTGAAGTTCTCTTTTCAACTGCGCCTGTCTGTTTATACACGCTCACAAGTTTCACGTTAAACATTTTATTGATTTTTAAATAGGTATAAGTTTTTTTAATGCTAACATTACACCTAAATATATATTGCATATACTTCTATGACTTCTTTAAATCGGTGTTCGAATTCCTTTAAGGATTTTGCCAATGATACGCCGTTCCTTATGTCTATAAGTAGTTTATTAAAATTTTTATTTAACAAATGATTTTTTACAAGCAAAAAGATAAGAACTAAGTCAATACGCTTTGTTCGTTGTTCAAAAGGAGAAAGTACAAGAGCTACGTAGTAGATGCTTGGAATTCAAGATACGCAAGGCAAGCACATTATTACCACTTCTTCCTCTCTGCTTATTATTTATGAACAAAATAAAAAAAAAAAACTTTCAACATACCATAAAATGAACAAATCAAGATAGTGGGTGATTGTGCGTCACAGACATTCGCTTTCCCTTTGTAAAATGAGCAACACAAACTTTATTGTATTGGGAATGGTCCTGTCCCAACATTAAAGCTTCTATAAATTGCTGCCGACACACCTCGCCCTCAAGTTGTCCTTTCTTGGAGATCAATATGGTTCATTACATGCGTCGTGAAAGCTGTAATTTAGTTGCAAGGTTTTTCAGTTAGGATAGATTTAAATGTTTGCCACCGTAATCTACCAAATAAAACTGGCACTAACTCACATGTTTATTCGGGAAAATTCTACTTTTAATATGAACGTACATATACAAAATTCTTACATCGGTGTAAGCTGCACCAAAACTAACAACGAAAGGGTATACTGCCCAATCCATTCCATATTGGTAAATTTAACGAGAAAAGAAATCTCCTTAAGAGTCTTTTAAATATCTTTATTTTTGTTTGCTTTTAATTGCATTTGTGAGGCAAGAGGTTAGTTGAGATTTATTTTAATCGTATAAACTGCAGTTGCGGTGTGTACGCAACGTATCATGTCATGTCATGAATTTTATAATGCTCATAGAGAGCATTTAATTAAAATCTAGAAGCACAACTGCACAAACCAAGAGGTTATTGTGTTGTATGTGTATCTGTCTCGAAACGAAAGAGATAAGAGAGTGGGTTTTGTTTGTTAAATAGGATTATCAAACGGAAACGATAATGTGTTTATGAAAATTAATGCTTTTGTTTCTAGAAAGCTTTTGAAACCAAATAAATAACATATTATATTTCAAGGACGTGTTTTAATAATTCGTTAAAAGAACAATACGAGTATTTTGTATGTCGATCAATGCGCTTATGTTATTTGTATTTTAGCCACTTTCATTGAAATTTCAAAGATTAGAGCTTTCAATTGAGAAGTGATCGTTTCAACGAATCACGTTTTTTTCTTTTTTTCTAGTATTGAACTATCATCAATAATCATTTATCACAAACTGGTTAAGCCATAAAATAAAGTGTAATGCAAATTTTGGACTATATTGCACTATTAAGAATGGAATAAAAATCATTGGACTTTAATTAACTCTGCATTTTTTTCTATTTCTTGTGGGGGCCAGGGAGGCCATATACTGCCCTCTTGAAACCCCCTACAACCATAGGATTTTGAGTGGGTGTGAGTTTAGGTTTACGCTAACAAAAGTTTGTGAATCAAAAATTTTGCAAATACCAAAACTTGCACCCACCCCGAATCCTATAATGAGCTAAGGCAAGGGGTTACAGGGGGCAGCATGTCCTCATACCAGGCCTGTGAGCCGGGGGAGAGTGGTTGGAAATTTTAACGCCCCCATTGGCTCGTTTGGATAACGGCCCTCCAAACACGAGACTAATTCATCCACTAATATCACAGTTTTATTATCTTTTTTTAATTTCGACGCGTTTCGACTTATTGGGACATCATCAGGAGACTAACTATACATAAAATAAAATACTGCGTGCAAGGTACGTTTAACAGTGTTCAGATGTTTGTGCCTGTTGATTTCGAAGACTTCAAATTTATCAAGAACACAACCAGACGGGAGACAATGGAGTAGTTGGGTGTTATCAGGAGATCAAAAATGTCCTGTATTCTTTAAATGCTGGGACATTCCAGATGATGAGTTAGCTGCGGCATTCATATGTTCAGCAAATCTTTTTTGTAAGATTCTTGAAGTTTTTCCGAAATACAGGGTGATTGGTATAAGATGCACCAAGAAGCTTGAGTGTGTAGGTGGGGTTAAGACAAGAAAAAAATCGTATGGGAGGGGGGGTCTATTTCCCCCCGTTTAGGCGGGAGGGGCAATTTTCTAAAAAATTGACTTAAATCAGAAAAAAAATTATTTAAAAACAACGGTGAATGATACAAAGACTTGTTATATCTTTTTGAAAAGCCAGAAAACTACTCTTTTATTTTTTTTTAAATTAAGTTGTTTTCAAACTCAAAATTTTGAAAAAAAATTAAAAAAAAAATGTTTAAATTAAATTTTTTCAAAATGTTATGTAATTAACTATTATTTTTATTTTCAAAATTCAATGCTCTTATTAATTTTTAGTCAAAAACAGAAAACCGGATGCCAAAATGTATCTTAGTTTTTGAGAAAATAAAAAAAAACAAGAAGTATTTTTTTCCAAGAAAAACACTTATTTTTTGGTTTTCCCAAATTTGACCTGTTCAGGTCAATTATTAATTAGGGAATTATCCTTTTTTTATTTTATATTACATGCCATCCGATTTTAATCAAATAATAAAAAAAACGAATTAACTTTTTACTTTACTTACTAGTTTTACTTTTAATTTTTTTCCGCCAAACATGATCTTTCTTTTCCACAATTGTGGGAAAAAATAGTTTTCCAGTTTATGCTGGAATGATTGTATCCTTTCCTAAAAATATCAAAATATAATTTATTATCCGATATCGATAGCGTCAAGTCCAAAAAGTTAAGTAGACCATTGTATTTATATTT
The DNA here is from genome assembly GCA_951217065.1 of Baccha elongata. NCBI lineage: Eukaryota > Metazoa > Arthropoda > Insecta > Diptera > Syrphidae > Baccha > Baccha elongata. The sequence continues at coordinate 199,578,521 of OX578272.1, forward strand.
TATAGTAATTCAATGCAGACAAATCTGCCTTGGCCATCTATCCCGCCGAGCCAACCCTAAAATAATAAATTATTAAAAGGTTGTTTTTTTGATAAAAAAAAACTGCTACAAAATGCTAGCAACAAATATCTAAAACAATAACCTCAAATCTCATTTCTTTCTAACAGTTGTAAACATAGTATACAATGTTCCCGTTCTATTTAATCCAACAACCTACAAATTTAAGGTCGTTGCATTAGATATTTGTTGCTAGTATGTTGTAGTAGTTTTTTTAGAAAAATATTTAATGCAACAACCTTTTAATAATTTGCTTTCTATGGGTTGGCTCGGCGGGATAGATGGCCAAGTCCAATTTATCTCCATTGGAATACTATAGAATATAAACACAAGGGTCTGGACCATACTCCAATGTGAACTGGATATTTGGATAAAGTTTATTTAAAACATCTTTGAAGAAGTTATCGAAATTGCGTTGTGTTCCCGTCCAAATACTAAATACATCATCAACATACCGAGTCCAAAGAAACACATTATGTAAAATAGTGTTTCTTGATGCGAAAAGAACGCTTTCAAAATGGTTAATGAAATATTCTACTGCAAATGGAGATAAAATGGATCGCATAGCCAAACCAGAGATTTGAGAAAGGATTTTTTGTCGAATTCAAAGTAATTTTGATGCAAGCATAGGTAGAGCACATTTATAATTTGCTTACATTTTTCAGATTCGAGAACTTCTTTCTGAAGATGTTGAATCAAAAGTGATTAGAACTAAATCTTTTGTTTTTCTTATTATTAGTTCCATTGAATTCTTGATAGAATACTGATAATTTAAAATGTTTGGGAGAAAATCACATAATTTCTTTCCCAGTTTTTGGGTTGGAGCATTTATAGACGAGGAAACCGGTCGAACCGGGGCACCCTTTTTATGTCATTTTGGTAACCTTCAAAGTACTGGAATGGAGGAATTGCTATTCTCTAATAAGTTTGGGCACATTTTTAACATTGCTCAATATATTTCAATATAAAACGACATTTTAATCGCAATGCTTGGTGTAGCATAATTACGATTATTTAGTTTAGTATATATTTTGTATGGACCAGTTATGTAAGCAGTATAGCAAAGGACCATGGGCATTTTGTAGAGAGCACTGTATTTCATTATATGGCAGCTAAATCGCAATTGCGCCCAAAAGTTTTGTTTTGGTTCATTTTATAAAAAAAAGTAAAGCATTTGAAACACTTTTTTACAAAATGCACCAAAATACAGTGCTCTCTTCACGCTTTCATATGGCATAAGTTTCATAACTGTTGACGTTGAGCAATGTTGAAAAGGGGCCCAAAATGCCATGGTTCTTTAAGGAATTTATAATTTCATACACCTTTTAATTATATTATGTTAGTTGGGTCAGTAGATATTTCCATTATTTACACTGTGCCCATACAAATACTCATTTATGTTATATATTCTTCTTTTGGTAGAATAGAAATCGCATTTTCCTCATCAGCTTTACAAAGAATTAGATTGTTATCTTTAATCTTGAGTAATGTGTGTTGTTACACTTTTGACTTAAAAAATTATGTTTCTTTTTTTTCATTAATTTATTGACTTCAAAAAAACTTATTTTAAATTAACATTTTATTATTCTTATTATATTATATTATTGACAATTCGATTATTTTCTGCTAGCAAAAGGCCGCTGTCCAAAGCTAGGCTGCACCTCATTGCTAGGGTGTTCGAATTAGACTACATTTACTTTATGGACCATTTCTACAGGTAAGCTAATCTAAAAATGCTTTCCATGGGAAGGAAATGCATTTGTTTTCGAAATATTCATATTTCTCTTTAAAAAAAATGAAATACGAATATCAATTTTATTAGTTGTGGATGGCAGGGAAAACGGGAGTGTATCCGTTGTGGATACCGTTTTGCTGTGCCAGCAAATTTGGTGAGAAATAGTTGTTGTAAATTTAGTGCTGTTAGGCAATAGGAGAATATGGGAAGTGTTTGGGATAAACATTTAGATAATGTGCCGTTAGGCGAAGGGAAGTATTGGAGGTAACGGGGTTAACATTATGGGTGAAGTCTGGGACGTAACTCTTGTCTTTCAAAGATTTAATTGTCTTATCAAATGATTCTGAGCATTTGTTGTAATGTGCTGTCGCTGTTATCTATAGCCTTTTTAATCACTATTGCACAGTCAACTCTAAATTCTATATTAACATCTGGTAAGGCCGCATCTGTATGTAAAGCAAGATTTTTAAGATTCGTCACTTTTGCGTTTGGTATGTAGGTATGCGTAGTTTAGACCTAGCTTCAGTACATCATTTTCCGTGGAAGAAAATTGAACTTAAGACCTGTTTTGTCTATTGTATTGTTGTTCTTTTGTTTAAGACACAGTTTCTCCAGTTTAGACTTCTACTTTATATGTCGGTGGTGTGATAACTGATGGGGTTTATCGTTTGACTCTACATGAACCAGAGAGAATAAAAAAAATGCAATCTACAAGATAGCTCGGAGTGAATAATCTTTAGGTGTATGCTTAAATTATCTCGTTGCTTATAATGTTGTATTAGTTTTCCACTTCGTTCTTCCACTTTAAACTTGGTATAAGATTTAGGTCTGTTTCATACTGCACACTTCACTTCCCTCTTCTAGAAAACCGGTCGAAACAAAAAAGTTTTCGTTAGAACTTGTTTTGTTTACAAATCTGCCAAAAAAATCATTCTCTTTAAGGCTGACAATGAAAAAATTATTCGAGAAGAGTCAAGGAAGGCTGATATTCGAATAATTTTTTATTTGAGTTTTCTTCCATTTTATTTGAGTTTTCGTGACATTTGTAAATGTAGGTACTGATTTTAGCGCTTTATTCTCTGTCCCATTTAAAGGATAATGCTAAGGTCTGGATGGAAATAGGAAATATCTCTAAAAACACACTGAGGTATATAATTTATGTTATTATTATGTACATACCGCATAACATTCAATACGAAATGAAAAAATCTTTATTTGGTATATAAATAAAATGTTCAGTAAATTGGGTCCTACGCTTTGTGATGCACTACCTGCGTTTCACTGTTAAACTGGCTGTGACTACACCCCAAGTTTTTTTAAGAAGGGACAAATCAAATCCTTTGAAATCCTTAAGGGTTCAGCAGAATTTCAAACAGCATTTTCTAATATCGGAAACTTCTCTTCCGTAAATGATGAAGATATAACAAAAATAGAGGAGTTCGTGTGTAAGCAAAAGCGTTCTATTACAACAAATTAATCGCTGTAGTTACATAATGTATGCCATGTTTGGAAAAATACTTTAGAGAATTCTGGAGTGAAGCTTTCACCTTTAATTACAAATGCCATGTTTGGAAAAATTCTTTAGAGAATTCTGGAGTAAAGTTTTCACCTTTTCAATGTGGCTGGACAAAGGAGGGTGATAATACGGTGAAACTTAAATTTTTTACAATGCTACTACCATTGCATATATGTACATTTCTATAGTATTTTCATGCTGAATAATCACCGCCTGGCCATCTTAAGAAACTTGTGAATAACACAATTTTAGGCTCGTGCATTTACTAGTTGTCTATTCTGTAACTCTGACAATAGTCGTAAACATATATGATTTTTGTTTTGTTTACGACTTTTGTCAAGGAAATATGGATTTTAGAGCCAATAAAATAAATTACATATTATTAATTTGTTTTGTTGACGACTATTGTTAGTGTAACAGAATAGACACTTAGTAAATTTAAGAACCTCCAAATGTGCGTTTACGCCTTAGTTCTAGGAAATTGGGTCTTCTTTAACAACTGAAACAAACAATTGAAGTTTTTTGAGCACCACCAAGTTAGCACAAGTCTTTCGAAGCTGCAAACTTCGTTTTATATTGTTGGTATTAATCCTAACAATATACCACACATGCAGAGCAGTGCAATTTATTTGTTACCTTACACTATTTGTTTGCCTTGAATGACTGGCCTATATTAAATTACCATACCAGGGACTAAATTCCGCAAGCGTGAGTTATGCTGTGAGTTTCTTCAAAACTCACACTCCCAGTCACAAATGTGTGCATAAATGCTTATTCACGAGATTCAACAAAATGTTTTGTATTGTTGCCTAGTGAGCTGTATTTATTTTGAGTATTATTAATTGTTTATTTTTGTTACATTAAATATTTTATGCTCACGCTCTAAAATAAGGTGAGAAATTTTATTCAAAACTCACACAGAAACTCACAGGCACATTTGCGGAATCAGAATGAGTCTGTATACACATTTTTTCGTGAGCACAGCAAAACTCACGCTTGCGGAATTTAGCCCCAGGTTCCAATTTTCAAATTACTTAAGAAGAAATATATTCACGCTGGCACACAAAAAACACTGCGGTCGTTTGAAAATGAGTTATTTTGCAAGTGTAGGTGTAGGAGTATACATCGCGTCGCTCGTACGCTGAAAATATTAATTGTACAAAAAAAATAATGGGACTTAAAATGTAGGAAATTTCCTAAGCTATAACTTGTAACATGATAATTTTCACATAAAATAAATAGGAGAGGAGATATTGCCAAACTGTTTTTGGATGCCTTTTTTCAAGATGGCGGCTCTAGCAGCGAAGTAACGAGATGGAAAAGTGAAAATTCAGAAAGAGCATCCCAAAATATATAAAAATAACTTTAATTTAAAATTCCTCCAAAACTTTCCAGGTAAAACTACCAAATGACTGGACTATAGGGGCTCGTGACCCAATATGACGTAACGTTTCAATGCGGTTTAGGGTGTCCATTTAATAGAGAATTCAAAAAAGTTTTATAAAATTTTTTGTTATGACAATCATATAGTTTTCGAGTAACAAGCGAAAAATAACCCAAAAACAGTTTTTTTTTTTCATCTGCGGAAATTTTAGTGCTTTTGCAGCGCGTTCTAGCTACAAACTTGATGTAAGTTTTTTTTGTTGCAAATTTAATGTTCTGTAACTTAAGTAGAAAATTATTTTGAGCCATTAGAAGGTAGTAGCCTCAAAAAGCGCAAAACTTTATTATATTTTGGTAAAAAACTAAAAAAAAGTCGAAACTGTTTTTTATTTACATCTGCGGAAAATTTAGTGCTTTTGCAGCGCGTTCTAGCTACAAACTTGATGTAAGTTTTTTTTGTTGGAAATTTAATGTTCTGTAACTTAAGTAGAAAAATATTTTGAGCCATTAGAAGCCTCAAAAGCGCAAAACTTTATTATATTAACATTTTCGGTGTTTTTTGCGATTTTCGTTGTGATGCCACATTCGGGCGAATTAGTAAAGTTTAAAATCGGCCCCTTTTACATAAAAAACAAGTGAGATAAAAACTTCTGTATTTTTTTCCTCAAAAAGTTACATACTTTCGGTGATGATTTGACTGGAGTCAAATCACTAAACATAAAATACTGGCCAAAATGATCGCTATGGAACTAAAACCATCGAAACACCATAGCAGGTATAGTTTTGTTGCTACTGCAGAAGAAGCACCCAAGTGTATAATTTTTTGCATTTAATACTCTTCCACAGGAACTGTGCGTTATTACATTCTCTGACAAAAGAATGTCGATTTCTTGCTCAGAAAAAAAAAAATAAAATCTATCCAATAGGAACCGTACATTTTTCGGTGTTAGTTAATAGCCTATGTGATGTTCCAGGCTTTAATCTATCTCAGTGCCAAGTTTCATATCCGTTTTGGCGTTATGGAGTAAGAAACATATTATACCTGCCTCCAAACTTCCACATTTATAATATCGCTCCCTCATCGTTCATCCAAAGGTCCAAATTCCAACTACGTCACCTGACAATAATGCACATCGATATCACACTGTTAACCACGCTCAATGGTTACAACGTCGCGTCTGATGTTTCGACAGCCCCTGTGTCGTCCCCTCGACCCACTCGTCCATTGCAACCCCCGGGTTTTGATATTTTAGGACTTTGATAAAGCTCTCATCATCCAACTTTCCATATAAGGTACCCAAATTCTGGAACTGGAAGAGCCTTACTCTTTTTCGAGGGCCGACTAGTTTCATCCTGAGACCAGTTGCGCTTTGCAACTTGCTCTTTCCCCTGAAAAGGGGCGCCCTCCAAGAACTTGTTGTAGTCCTGAACTATTTTGGAGAACTTCTCCCTATCCTCACGATTGCGTTCGCTAAGTGCCTGCGTTTCTTCCCGTTTCGCATTTTTTTTCAAAACAAACCTAGCATAGTTGAACGGTAGTCACCTTGTAGTGGTGCGAAGGCTTAAGTTTCAAAGACTCATCTAACTGCTTTTTCAGGGCAACCTAAATCTGCAGGGATTTTGAGGAGTTACGAACCAAGTACTCCCCCCCCCTAATCCAGGGTGTTACGTGAACCGTGCCTATTGGATGGTTTGCAGCCAGGGGGTATACCGGCTGTATTATAACGGAACCTCTTTGAAACCGGGTCACCTCAAAGAGTAATTTTGACCTCACCATACTATGCGGAGCGGGATTTATATAAGAACAACAAAAACTACAAAAAATTCTTCATTCCGCGGGATGTAACCGCGAATGAGTATGCAGATCGCATGGAGAGAGACCTCCATGGAGAAGATCTGAGACCGGGATGCAGTGAGCAATTTCTTAAGGCACAAACGAACCGGGCAGTAAACCGAGAATCATCGTCCAAAAACCAGGGAAGAATACCTCCCGGGAAAAAGGAAGATGACACTCAAGGCGCATCATCCAGTAGTCAGGGGAGAATACCTCCCGGGCCTGGAAAAGATGTTGCCAAAAACAATAAGGACGTCGGTGAAGAGAAAACACCTTCTTCAAAAGATGACGCTCCCAAAGCATCTCAAAGGGTTAATAACCCCGAGAGACCACCAAAAAGCCGGAACCGTAGACCGAATCCACTTCCTAGCCTAGGCAAACAAGGCGCGCTTGATGACCCCTGGAGAAACGGTCTAAGTGGAGCAGGCACGAAATGGTACTTCCGATTCCTTGATGGAGGCATTACTCCACAGGAAGCAAGGAAGAAGGTGGATGAAAGAATCGTCATCTTACGAAATGAGCCCCAAACAACACCTAGACAGGGCAAGAGGAGCAGTAGCCAAATCACTCCTCCTGAAAGGCACGGGTCTAAGAAACCCAAAACTACAGCTGTGCCTACAGCAGCGGGCCCAAGCACCGCACCAGCGAGGTACGATTCCAAAAAACAGCATTCTTACGCCAGTGCTACCAAAATAGTAAGAGTTGCAGTATTGCCCAAGGAATGCCCTCAGAAAACTCGTAGCACTTCCGACCTAACACTCCTAGAGGAAGCATTGATAGAGGAGGTTTCCTTAGGGTGGGAGCATAAGCTCAAATTTGAAGGCATACACTTCAAAACGGGCCTGCTCGTAGTTGATTGCGCTACCCAAAATACAGCAAATTGGTTGGAAGAAAAGGCAGCGAAATTAAGCGCTTGGAAGGGAATTGAGTTGACATCGTGCTTGGGAGATAAAATCCCAAGGATGCACACGATAACCATGTTCCTTCCAAGAAGCACTGGGCAAGAGGACCAGAAATCGCTAGCACTTATCAAAGCGCAAAATGAATGCCTCAATATACCCGCTTGGAAAATTCTAAGCAGCAAAGTGGAAGGCAAAGGTCAGTTGCTAGTGGTTGGTATTGATGACCAGTCAGCAGAAGCCATTCGCAAAGCAGGTAACGAACTGCATTACAAGTTTGGCAAAGTAACTGTCGCAGGCTTAGGGAAGGTGACTGGAGCTGGGTCAAGTAACCAGACCAAGCCTACAGGAAATGCGAAAGCAATAGTCCCGAAAATCGCCATACCCACACCTGGTCATGAAGAGGTATGTAAGGAAAAAGAACAGGTTTCCGAAACAGTTCCGCCTACCCCATCTTTGCTATCGGTAGAGCATAATTTTCTAGAACTACCGAAATCTTCAAAAACTGGTTCGAAAACACCAGAACCAAATCCAGAGCCAGTAGCAAGCGATGTATATGAAGAAATAGAGGGCATGGACCTCTCTCCCAGCTTAGGTGACTTAGATGACGAAACTCTTCCTACTGAGGAAGAAGAGTTACATCTTCTTGAAGATGAGGGGGTAGTGGCCCCAAACAATAAAAACCAGATGTCTACAAACGGGATCAGCACCAGGTCAGCCCAAATAAATCTACATCACGCTAAAGCGGCTTCGGCCGTAATAGCAAGGAAATTCGTGAAGGATATGACCTAGGGCTAGCGCTGATTCAAGAACCCTGGATAAACGGGGGAAAAGTAAGAGGTCTTTCATGCAAGGACTCGCAGGTATTATGGGACACGAGATTAGACTCGCCCAGAGCATGTATAATTATCAGAAACAATATTAACTTTATTTGTCTTTCAGATTTTATGACGCGGGATCTGGTGCCAATACAGGCCTAAATCAACATCCAGGGCCAACCCCGTACGATGGTTATAGCATCCGCTTACTTCGATGACATTACGTTTGGCACGCCGAGCATAACTAGTTTAATTAAGAATTGGAGAGTCTCCAATGAACCCTCAATGTCTGACCACAGAATTATTGTGTTTTCCATAAATGGCCTTTTAACAGAGAATGACTCTGGAAGGAATCCAAAGAAAACAAACTGGGCCCTATACAAAAACAATCTTCAATCAAACTTAGAAACAATAGGTCCAGCTATAACAACAAATAGTCACCTTGAGCTAGAGAATATATCAAACGAGCTAAGTGGTGCAATCCATAAGGCCTATGAACTCAGTTGCCCACTTAAAACCACCAAAAAACTGGCAGATGCACCGTGGTGGAACTCTTATCTCTCAAACCTTAGGTCCAAAGTGAGGAAACTCTTTAAAGGCCAAAAGAACTGGTGAGTGGCATAGATATTCCGAAGAGCTTACCAAATATAGTGGGGAAATAAGAAGAGCCAAAAGAAACAGCTTTGTAAAATTCTGTGAGAGCATTGGCTCTACACCAGCAGCTGCAAGACTGCACAAAGCTCTAGCAACATATACAACAATCAAATCTGTAGCACTTCGTTACCCAGATGGTAGTTACACAGAAGATAACGAGCAGAGATTAAATTTGCTCCTAAATACACACTTTCCAGGCAGTTTACCAATGGAAAGTAATAGCGTTGAGAGAATTTCTCTGAAATCTAACAGAGTCGACTGGACGATAGCTAAAAAACTATCTGTTCAGGAAATGGGCAATTAGCACCTTTCAACCTTTTAAGTCACCGGGAGTAGACGGGATCTTTCCAGCCCTACTACAAAATGGGAAAGAATTAATCATGCCATATCTAATCAGCATGCTTCGAAGCAGCATAGCACTTGGGTACATACCAAGTCTATGGAGAAGAGCAAAAGTTATCTTCATCCCTAAAACAGGAAAAAAAGATACTACACATCCTAAGTCTTTCAGGCCAATAAGCTTAACATCTTTCATTCTGAAGACACTGGAAAAGGTAATTGATAACTTCATAAGATCAGAAGTATTAACGATTTTGCCACTGAATCATAGACAACATGCTTATAGAGCAGGCAGATCAACTGAGACTGCCCTATACGAACTCACCAATACCATAAAAGGAGCTCTAGAATCAAAAGAAACGGCAATATGTGCCTTCCTAGATATAGAAGGTGCCTTTGATAACACCTCTCATGATGCCGTAAAAAATGCTCTCATGAGAAAGAATGTACCCAATGCTATAACACGATGGATTGGTGAGATGCTATGTACAAGAACGGCAGAAGCACATGCCGGTCAAGCACCCAGAAAATAATCACGACAAGAGGTTGTTCTCAGGGAGGGATATTGTCACCCTTGATGTGGAGTCTTGTTGTAGATGAGTTGCTAGAATGCCTAACTACTAATGGCATACGATGTATAGGCTTTGCCGATGACATTGTTTTAATAGCCTATGGGAAATTTGAGAAAACTCTCTGACATAATTCAAAGAGGGTTGTCAATGACAAGAAAATGATGCATATCATTGGGCTTGAATATAAACCCAGCAAAAACCACAATAATACCATTTACGAATAAAAATCTTCTTAAGCATATAAAACCTATCAGGTTAGATGATGAATTAATAGAATTGAAGAAGGAGGTCAAATATCTAGGAATTACACTAGACAGCAAACTCCTTTTCAACAAACACTTAGAGATTACTGTCGTGAAAGCCTCAAAAGCCCTTATGATATGCAAGAGACTTGCAGGTAAATCATGGGGGTGCAAACCAAACATCCTTAGATGGATGTATACCATGATGGTCAGACCCATAATCACTTATGGTGCGGTTGTGTGGCATAAAAGAACCGAACTTGAAAAGACTAAGAAAACACTAGAAAAAGTGCAAAGGCTCGCTTGTATAACTGGAGCAATGAGAACATGCCCAACAGCAGCAATTTGGAACTGAGTTAAGCAATAAAAAAGAATGGGTAGGAGAAAATGAGAACTACCTTTTAAATACTAAAGCCATCAAATGCTACACTGATGGATCAAATACTGCCGAAGGGACTGGCGCAGGGATTTTCGGGCCAAGAACCAAATGCTCTGTACCAATGGGTAAGTCCTCTAGCATATTCCAAGCGGAAGTAAACGCAATTAGAATATATGCGCAGATAAACATTGAAAGGAACTACCGGAACCAGAATATAGCCATAATGTCAGACAGCCAAGCTGCACTCAAAGCACTAAATTCCTGCGTAATCAGCTCGAAGCTGGTTTGGGAGAGTGTAAACGAACTCAACAAATTATGCAAAAACAACACTGTAACATTATACTGGGTCCCAGGACATGTTGGAGTTGAGGGAAATGAGAAAGCAGATGTTTTGGCTAAGGCAGGGGCAGTGGCACCCATGATTGGGCCGGAACCCTATTACGCGATAGGTGAAAATGTTATAAAAAATCAAATCAAAGCGGAAGAGGAGGCAAAAAGATCCAAAAACTGGAAAGAACTTCCTAAACTGAGACAAGCCAAAATGCTTCTTGGGAACTATAACCAAAAACGATATAAAGCTTGTATAAACCTGAGTAGAAACAAACTTAGAATCTTAACGGGTTTCCTCAGTGGTCACTGCAAACTTAAAAGACACCTAAACATCCTAGGTATATCCAGTAGTGCAACCTGCAGATTCTGCGACGACCAAGAAGAAACGCCAAATCACCTTCTAGGAAAGTGTGGGCGATAATGCACAAAAGAATAAAACATCTGGGAAGTTACCAGATAGAGGAGAGCGAATTACCCTCTCTACAAGTACTCCAGATACTATCATTCCTTAAAGATATTAAGATGGAGGAAGAGCTGTAGAATGAGTTAATCATCCAGCCCTAGTAAAGGGGGCACAATAGATCTAAAGGTCGCAGTGCACCACAACCCCTAAATTTAATCATTCATTCATTCATAGCACCCGCCCACCGCTGGTGCTCTGAGTGCTAACCGAAGGTTTTGGTGAAGATGGAGTACTACTACGAGCAGTGTTACCTTCGCCACCGATATTGATAGTTGTCTCCTGACTGAAGGCAAGCAGACCTTGTACCTAGTAGCGTACAAAACTAAGGGATACAGTCAAAACTTACATTAAAAACTTATTGACAGAGCAAATACTTTATTAAAAAAAAAAATTACGACCGCATAATAATTGATTCTCAGCATTGTATATAAATTTCTATAGTACAACCATGGAGCAGCGCCATCTAAAGAAAGTTGTGAACCGCACATTTGGAGGTTCTTACGTTTACTAAGTGTCTATTATGTTACCCTAACAATAGTCGTCAACAAAACAAATTAACAATATATAATGTATTTTATTGGCTCTAAAATCCATATTTCCTTGACAAGAGTCGTAAACAAAACAAAAATCATATATGTTTACGACTGTTGTCAGGATTACAAAATAGAGAACTAGTAAATGCACGAACCTAAAAATGTGTTATTCACAAGTTTCTTAAGATGGCCAGGCGGTGATTATTCAGCATGAAAATAAAATAGAAAAGTATATACAATGTTCCCAGACAGAATTTTTCAAGGGCATATACAAAATTCGGGACATATTAGCATAGTATCCAAAATGGTTATTGAAATATTTTTAAAAACGAGATACTTTTATAAAGCATCTAAAAACAACGAATTAATATCAATAAGGACGAAACTTAAAAAAAACAGTGCATTCCAGGGGAATGCAGTTACAAGCTTATAGATTTAAAATTTTGGACATCAGCAGAAAACACTGTGATTAAACTATTTTATTTAAATAAAACAAAAATAAACCTAATTTTAAAAGACTATTTTTTAATAAAATACAAAAAAAACTTCGTTTTAATGATCTGCATGCATTTTCCAGATCTTGGTAACAGATGAGTGAGCAACAAAACATAGAAAAAATTTTTTTAGAAAACAAAATCTTTCATAATTATGCTTTCTAAAATTTCAGTTGGCGCCCCAAAAAAATTTCCA